>CM076573.1:467847765-468182816 GCA_034641835.2 Pinus albicaulis
TCAAATATATCAAGCTCAGGTAAAAATGATGACCTATGATGGAGATCATCCCATGGTAATTCATCTATGGACAAGAATTCACGAATGCTTTCATCAGTATAAAAAACTTATTGAAAAGGATCAGGAATTGATGTTATAGCTGAGCTCGACGATGAAAATGATTCTTCATTGATCACATTCATTGGATCAAAACCAATTGATGGTGGATTGGAAAATGACTGTACTGCTTGATATGCTATCTCAAAAGGACTCAAAGGCATCGAGCCATTGAAAGAATCCAATTTTGACTCTAAAGGCACTATCCAAGGATCATCAAATGGAATAGTTCTCGATGTAATCATATTGATATTAGAAATAGTACGCGGTATGTTAGGTGGATGCATAGAAAAATTTCCCATTAAAGTGAAATCTTTAATTAAACCCACTCCAACATCCTCATATGGGATAGTCAATTTTCCAATATGCTAAATACTATTTATAGAAGCTGGGTCAGATGAATAATATGAGAGCCGATCGATTTTCAAAATCTTTCCTTGATGAGGAAACATGATTAATCGAAAGACAGATGACATGACATCAGTCATAGCATAAGACCAACCCCGACCCAGAAGAAGGTTGTAATCCAGAGGGGCATCAACTACTTCAACATCTAAATTAACAGTTTTACCTTTAACCTCTATAGGTAGATCCTATAAAATTCTGTATGGATGGAATCCTCTTCTGTCAAAAGCTTTGAGGATGGTCGGGGATTAGTTAAGTGTCAGAGAACTAAGTGATTTCCAAAATTTTAATGACATAATACATGTAGATGCTCCTTCATCAATAACAGTACGAAAGCAACGTCTATTTTTGACTGGTATTGGAATCTGAAAATCCATTTGATGAAGCAGCCATGGTGTAAAATTTTATAAATCGAAAACCATAAGGTTCGAATATTGAATATCTATAGCTCCAATATTTGATAAGAGTAATTTCCTTTATACTGGACATGATTGTAGCACTTCTAAGGCTGACATTGCTGAAGGAGATATTGCTAAATCTTCAACAATGTTGTAGTTCTGAGCAGCTCTCGCATGTCGATTGAAAGTTGATTTCTGAAGTACACATTTAGCATGAGGTTTAATTACTAGATCAGGATTGGGTTTCTTGATATGAAGTGGATCAAAAACCGAAGGAGATGTAGCTGGTTCTGAATTATAATTTTCTACTTATTTACCAGTAACAAGATTTTTACTTCCATAGTCTCGCAATCTAGTTGCAACCATTACTTGAGACATCATCAAAATATTTGTTGATGTATTAGAATAAGATCCAATCATTTTTCTATCTTGAACAGGAAAAGGATCCTTCAAGACAATGGGCGTGGGTGAACCTTTGACGAACATAGATACCTCAAACGTATGCATACATTCCTTAGTGAAATGATCCTTGTCACAGATAAGACAAGGATAACGAGGTTTTCGTTTATCATCAGTGGGCTCATTTTTCTCATTTTTTTCCTTGGGAGATGAAGTCTGTTTACTTTTATTCTTCCCTTTCTTCTTATTACCAGATTTTTACTTAGCGGTAGACGAATCTACAATGTGAATGTCGGCAGAAGTTTCAAGGGAAGAATCTCCTTTTGGTGAATCAGGTAAAGTTATTATAGGATAAGTAATCTTTGAATATTTCTTCTTACTCTTAGTGGTACTAACTGAACCGATTACACCATCAGTGGCATGAGACCGTGAAGGAGTTGTTGTTATCTGACCAAGACGCAGTAAATCAAGAATTTTCTTTTACAAAGTACTTGACTGTGTATATACCAAGTCAAAGTACTGAGCTTGAGCAATGACTTGTTCTTCTGTAACAACTCCTCCTTTAGCTACATCTTTATTGATTTTTGGTAGTAATGATTTTATAAACCATTTTGCCAAGATCTAATCCAGAATAAAAACTTTTACCAAACGTCTCCTACGTCTCCATTCATGTATATGATCTGATATGTACGTAGACGTATATTGTTTTAGTGAAGTTAATAATTATGTGCCATTGTCATATCTGACTGGCAACTAAAAATGGGTTAAGAAGGTGGTTGCTAAAGCATTGAAATTGTTAAATGAGCCTCGTGGTAGTTCAATGTACCATTTGGCAACTAATCCTATCGACGTTCTCTAAAAAAGTCTTAATCGAATGGAATCATCGATCAATGAGTTGGATGCACACCAGAGGTGGTAAGTCATGACATGGTTAGAAGGGTCCTCTCCTAATTTTCCTTCA
Organism: Pinus albicaulis; assembly: GCA_034641835.2. Taxonomy (NCBI): domain Eukaryota; kingdom Viridiplantae; phylum Streptophyta; class Pinopsida; order Pinales; family Pinaceae; genus Pinus; species Pinus albicaulis. The sequence goes on from CM076573.1 coordinate 467,850,025, forward strand.
AACTTTGGGATATCACTAGGCAACTTATTTGGCATTGGTGGCCAATACGAAATATAATAGATGGGATCATTCATAAGGTTAAATAAATCAGGTAAAGACAAAGTTGCTATGAATGGCAACCGACAGTTAGGGTCCTTTCCCCCAACCGTGTGAGCCACCCCAACTCAGTAACACTCAGAATATCTCAAAGAAGGAAAAAATACCAAATCTTTTCCGCTACTCTCCAAAGGAAGGAGTGGGTACACCAGGGAGAAAAGAGAAATAGTCAGGGATAGGCATGGGACCCAGACCTTGAGCAAAAATGGTGGTCATGTTTCTCTTTTGGAGAGCACCGCTATGGGAAGGGATGATGTGGCTAACCCCTCCTATTCTATTCAAAGATCTCTAAGGAAACTAGGTTCCTTATTTACTCTTGCACCTATTGTACTAGGACTAATAAGAACACCTCAATAAGGGCAAAGGTTCCAAATCCATGGGGATAGAATAATGACTGAGTGGCTCGAGATGAACCACATTTTTGTGTTGTGGTGTAACAACATAATGCATTTTTTATGTTTTCTCTTCTCTTCAAGGTTTGTCTCTCAGTGGATTAGTCCCACCACATAACATGAGTTCTAAATTTTGTAATGTTTAGCTTAGACGCGGTTTTGATGATGCATTGAAAAATAATTTATTTGCAAATACTATAAAGGTTATCTAGTTTATCTCTCCAAGGGCAGAGAACCTTGATGGGTGATGGGTGATGGGTGAAGAACCCCAAGATTTCCATGTTAATATAATGTGAATATTTGCCACAAAATAATAATAATGCCCTAATGTTCCTCAATCTTGTGGTGTAACAACGTCCTAATGGACCTAAGTTCTTGGGTCTAAAATCAACCTCTTTGGGCCTTCTTATATGTGATATGAGAAAATATTATGACAGACATATGAAGAATATGTGTTGAGATATATGAAAAATATATCATGATATACCTATTACTATTTTGTTGCATTGTTATTGCTAATGTTATCTCTACATAATTGATTATGATGATATGGGGTGAATGCAATGTGAAAATTTTGAAAATGTTTGAAAATGAATTTATTTAAAACATAGACTTTTAGCCCTAAGAAAATTAACATTATGAGTACTTTACTGGTTAGTAAAGATATAACAATGTAAACGTGTGTAAAATAGTAAAATAAAAAATTTACAATTTGAATAAACTAGAGTGGCGAAGAAATGAAGTTTGGGCATACATTTTAGTGAAGCAAGGCAATTTTGGCCTGCTTCACAAAAATTCACACCCAACCTTCATTTCAATGCCAAATTGATTGATTCAAATTAGAGATTATTTATTTACTCATAAGTAACATTAATACAATTAAATATTTTTAATTTTTCACATATATATTTTTTCGTTGAATAATACTCCAAAATTCATGGATTTCATAAGATAAAAGGTATGGTTTGTGTGCCTCAAATAAATGCACACCAAGACCTATAATTAATTGGCAGTGATATAATTATCATTCCATCAAATGGGTTTGTGAAACTGTTCCTCAATCTTGTGGTGTACCAATTCCCTAATGGGCCTCGGTCTTATGGTGTTACAATGCCCTATTGGGCCTTAGTTCTTGGGTATTACATTGGCCTCTTTAGGATTTATTATATGTGATACGAGAAAATATTATAGCCGAGATATGAAGGAGATACATTGAGCGCTGTGTTGAGGCCTCGAAATTCGCTGCAACATGGGGAATGACCACCCGATCCAGACCTTAAAGCATTTCCTTTTCCGTTTAGAATGTTGGCTCTGACTGGTTTAACTAGGTCTAGTTACCTTCTCTCAATCTCCATTGGCTTAAAATATGACTTTTGTCTACCGATGGGAAAGAGACATCAGATCATTTCTCTTGCTGATCAGGCAAGAAAGTGAACCTTAAGCTAATTTGGGCTTAGCCAGGCCACAACTAAAGTTTTGTGTCTTTGGGAAGATGAATTTTTAAGGATGTAGAATTTAATCTAAATGAAATATTATTGTAAGATGCAAGAAAAAGAAAACTATTTTAATCCTTTCTCAATTAGGAAGATATAAATCTATCCCAATTGAGAGCAAGCTATTTTAAATAATTGAGATTTAAATTTGTTTGTTTTAAATAAATATCAAGCTAACAAAATAGTTCAATTAATTGACATTGTGAGTACCCAACACATTATATCTAGAGACCTCTTAACTGAAATAATCAATCAATAACACTAAGGAAGTAGTTCTCAAAAGGATATTGATCATTTAATCAACAACTTAAATAATTAAATAATAACATGTGGAAATAGTTCACAACATATTACTATTCAATAAATTAGTTTTATAAGAGAGATTTCTGAGTAAATAATTATTTAGAAATTAGGATTCAACCCATCAGAGTAGAGACAAATAACAACATAAATTTAGGAAAATTACTCATACCGACAGAAGTGCACAAGTATGCGAGTAAATTGATACATTTATGTTATCATAAAATGAAACCAACATTTAAAATAAAAATACCAATTTATTAAGTCCATTTCTCCAGCTCCAGTCTTTAACAGTATTTTACAATGCCTGAACTTTTGCTTTCAAAATCAAAGCTATAGTAGTGCAAGACTCTGTTCATTATACATAACTCAGAATGTAAAAGAAAAACCTCAATAATCTCCAGATATGAGATTCCTCTCCTCTCACCCTACAAATCTAAATTCCTATTACAGAAGTGTTTTTTAGAATTCCAAAATTGCAGAGGAGAGAAGCCCCTCATTACATTTTGCAATCTACTATTTATAATATTTACAAAAGAATTCTTCATAGGAAAGTTTGTTGAAGAGTGGTTTTGTTCCATCAATTTTCATTGGTTTAAAAATCATATTCTTAAATTGTTGGAGCCTTCTCATTGGTTGAGAGCTTATTCTTCTCATCTTTTCAACTGTTTTCTTGCAAAAAAAACTAAAAATAAAATAAAATGTAAAAAATAAAATCAAAATGCAAAAAAAAATTAAATAAATCCAATCAAAACTTAATTAAATAAATAATTGAAAAATGAAGTATAAACTTTATTTTGATTTCTGTGCTAATATAATTGGCTAAGGATATCATTGATGAATGGATATGCATTTAGAAGAAGTTGTGGGCAAATTAAAATGCAGAAAATAAAACTCAGAAAATTAATTTTGTTAAAAATTCGGAACATGATATTATGCTAAATTTTAGACCCAATAGATGATAAAATCTAGAAATGAAACAACTTCAAAAATGTTCTCCATCATTTTATCTATCTAATGAGTTGTCCTGGGCTTCATTTGGCCAAGTAAAACTCCATTTATAAGCTTCCAAAATTGGTATATTAAAATTCTCAGAAATTTGAAATTTTCTGTTGCTTGATCTAAAAATAAGAAATTTTAAATTAAATTCTAATCCTAAATTAGATTATAATATTTAATTAATTAGTGCTAATTAATTACAGTTATTTTATTAATCTCAATTTAGTATAAACAGAAATTAATTAATAAAAATAACCGATTTAATTTTTTTTCTTAAAATATAAATATATTATATTAATATTATAATTTATTTATATTAAAATTATGATAAAATATTATAATTAAAATATAAAAATTATAATAAAAATATAATATTTATATATTAAATAATTAAAAACTAAACATCCATGTGAGAGAGAGAGAGGAGGGAGGAGGAGAATGAGGAGTACTAATAAGGGAGGAGGAGAATGAGTAGGAGTTATAAGGTGGGGAGAAGAGTTAGGTGAGGGAAAGTGAGGTGGAGGGTGAGGTGAGGTAAGCATGAGGTAGGAGAGGTGAGGTAGAGGGTGAAGTCACAGGAGTCATAAGGAAAATGAAAAACTTGCATAAAACTTAAAATCCCATCGTATAACCAAATCACATCGGAGTTTCGGCACTTTTTAAATATATGCGTAAAAACAAATATTTTTTATTTACGATATGTGATTTGCGATGTATCGTAATTGCAATATCGCATCACATATTTTATTTCGGTTTTTTTTGTAAATCGAGATTTTTTTCAGAAGAGTGAGTGTGGTGAGAAGTGAGACCCACGTGGGATTAACCATCCTACATTTTGGACTTCAATTTTTTGCAATTTTGAGATTTTGGGTTTGGAAATTTGTTTTAAAATAATGAGTTGGAGTAAATTACCAAGATCTTGAAATGTGTTTTAGTTCATTATGCAATTTAGTTGGGTCATTTTGTAGGACCGTTAGTGAAAAATGAAAGAAATAGTAAAAATGAACTAAAAGTTAATATTTACAATAAATGACTATTTTATCTACGAGAATTAAAATATTGGTACACTTTCACATTTTTTAGCCCAAGCGAGAAAATGAACAAACTTCAAAAGAGTGTCATTTACAAACTGGTTGACCAAATGGAGCGAAACAAGTATCATTGGATAGTTTGTAAAAAAATGGATTCAATAAAGCAATCAAAAAAAAATTCAAGGAAGATGAAAAAATGGAAAAAATGCAAGATAATTAACTTAATGAAAATCCTAAAAGGTGTTTAGCCAAAAAATTTGTAGAAATAGTCTCCATTATTTGAAGTGTATAAGTAAAAACTGGGGGGGTTGTGTTTTACCACAACAATGGCGACATGTGGGAGAAGAATCAATTATATCTGATTAAAGATAATGAACTTAAATTTACCTAAAGGTTAAAAATAATGGGAATCACGAAATCGTCTGACAGTAAAACATTTCCATAGGTCCCACATAAATAGATTAAGCAATATGAGTTTGTAAATATAAGTACTTAAAACAGACTTGAGTAAAAGTGATGAATCCAAATTTGGAGAAATTTACTTTTTAAATTTTCCTCATGTGCAAAATAGAAGAAGGTAGAGATAGGAGTTTTTTAATAAAGCATATATCCATTTTAAGTTTGTCTCTGACATTGCTTCGCTGCCAGCAAGTCTGAACAGTACTCTGACGACTTTGTATTTTATGCAATATAAGCCTAGTCCCACTGCCAGTGAGCGTCCATAGCCTCGACGGGTTTACTCGTATTTCCCATGCTTCCTCTTTTTATCACTCTTTTGTTAAGCGCATTTACAAGCTTTTTATTTATGATGTATTTGAATGAAATAGGTGAGATGACAAATTGAGATTTTATGTTTAATGGACATAGTACTTTCATAATGTTTGCTCCAAATTCTTTCCTTACAACTATCAATCAGAGGATTTTTATGTGGAGGGGTGGGAGGGATTCATTGTATTGAAACTCAAATCAGTTCTTTCCTTGAAAAAGTAAACTCAATCACTTAGAAATGATGTGTGTTCCTCCACGAAAAATATTTTAAAGCAAGATGACTTTATGGTTCCATAAAGATATTCTTTTAATGATAAATGAAATTCACTTAAATGGATAGAGTAAAATATTTCTCATGTATGTCAACAACTGTAAGGTAAGAAAAATTCCTTTCACATAAATCATGACAAAATCACCAAAATCAAATCAAAACTGAAAACAAAAGGAAAATAATTCCTAAACTAAAGTAAGAAAAGAAATCAACAAATAAAAAAATGAAGAAAAAAAATGAAAGAAAATTAAAATTTAAAAGCTAAACTTTAACAAGATCGCTTATATGAATTTCTCAACAAAAGATTATAAAAGAAAATAAGCATATGTACGTTCATTCCTATGTTGATATTTTAAAATTTTTATCTTACAGAGTTATATAAAAATGATGCTCTCAAAATGTAGAAGGTGAATATCAATTATGATAGATAATATGTTGAATGAGAAGTTTCTGTCTGTTGCAAATTTTTCTTCTTTAAGACAAAACCTGCATAGAAACATCTTAACTATTTTCTAATAAAATTAATGCTTTAAAGAAATAGACTAGAGGTTCAAAAACTCCCCAGTGAAGCTGATTCAATGAGGATCATTACTGCTTCTCTCAAGAATCTCAAAGAGTAAAATAAAATGCACTGATCTGGTAGAGGTGCGAATGATTCATGAATACCTGTAGAAATAGAGTTCGATATCAGCAAAGACTACAACAAAAATGAAGAAATGTGACTAAATGAAAGTGGGCTCATGAAACTTACCATTGAAGAACTGCATTTAATCTTACCCGAGAAAGATGATTTTCTCCAATGCAAGTTAATTTCTTTATTTAATTAGAATTAATAGCATGAAGAATTTTTAATGACCCAAAATCATTGTTTATTAAATATAAAATAAAAAAACAGTTAACTAAAAGAAAACAATGTTTCATGTTCAGAAATAAATCAAATCCATCAAATATGAAGTTGAAGATGTGCTTCTTTATGAATTGAAATGTTGAATGTTCTTTTTTATTCTTCCATTCTGAATTTATATCAACCCCAAAATATTAAAGTTGATTCAAAATCCTAAATAATGTAACAACATATAAAGAGGATTTGAATCTCTATATGATAAGTATGGAAAACAATTCAAAATAAAAGAAAATTAAAAATATGAATTAATCATCGGCACATTACCTTGCTAAGCTTTTCACATCACGAGATTCTTTGCCATACATAACTTAAAATCTATGACTTCCACTTTTGCCGATATGCGATTGAGCTCTTTCCATAATAATTTAAAGGAAAATGATGGAAAGACAAATATCAAAGTTTATCGCATCAAAATATCTTTAAGCCAAGGCTTCATTTGAGTTAGCAATGTGATATATTTATAGTGATGACAATGTCGTGAGATGAACATGTGCGATGGGAAACTGTGAAGGGACAAATGTGATATTGGAGAATAGTCATATTGAAAGATTAAAACTTGTGAATGAAATGAAACACTGATATAATTATTGCAATAATGAAAATGAGATAAATGATTGATGCAACGTGACTGCAAATATCAGAATATACATTCAGAACTTTGGTTTTGTGGCCCACAAAAATGGTGACCAATCACGCACAGTTCCACTTCGCATCTTTTATAATTTACCTTCTAGCAGATTTCAAAACTTAACTCTTTTTCAATTTTGTGATTTTGTGATTTCGCAATTCGCAGCGAACTCCACATCGCTCGTTGCAACTTTTATCGTTCAACATATTACTTATTTCGTGCAATATGTGATATTTGTATCATCGCATCGTAATCTCTTTACCTTTTCATTTATCGCTTCGCAACTAATATAACTGATCAGATAAGACTTTAACAATAACCACTAAAATTTCCGATATGCAAAATATAATTTCGTTGATGTGCCGATGTGCGATGAAGAACAGACCCGATATTTTTATTATATGAATTTTTATTTCATATCGGATCCGGGACATCAGAACTTTTAAATGTATTTCCCTACCAAATTTACGATTTATAAATGGATGTGATATATGTATATAAAAAGAGGATTTAAATGTCATATCGGGTTCGGGTTATATGAACATTGCAATTTTGGTGAATTAATTTTATCGAAAAAATGAGTGAAATGAATATCAAAAGATATGCATCGAAGGTTTCCTATCAAGAATTGTTAAGAGTTGCCTCTGATGGAATATTGCGATACAGATAATGCGATATCAGACGGAGAGATCATCGGAGATCGAAAGGAATGAGAATATCGGAAGGTCAGATATATTTAGTACACACTCATTTCAGAACCTCTGATATGCGATTTGTGATATATAATGAGCCATATGTGGGGTCGATGATTTCTTTAAAGTATTCAATTCAAGAAGAAAGTGAGCAATTTAATTTTGCTTTATATTAAATAACCCTTTAATAATTTAATTAATAGTCAAAATTTTTTATTGGAAATTAATTTTATCAGAACTTTCTTATAAAGAGAGTTGTGAAATAAAACGATCTAATATGATTATTCCGACAATTTATTAATACTTGTTAGGATTTCAACATAAACAAAATTTAGATATCCTTCAAATTTTGGGTGAAATCATAAATAATTCCTTGAATATGTTGCAGATTTTGAAAACAAGGGTTGGCTACTTGCTTATCTCAAATCTACATAATCAAGTTAATGAAGATCTGCACACAAAATAAAATAGAAATAAGAAACAACATTTGAAAAAATAAGCAATAATTGATGATAAATCTGTAAACACATACCTGGAAGAATTTTGATTGTAAGTTTTATCTCTTTGAAGCTTCAATTTCTCCCAAATTAATTTGCATAACTTTAACATAACTTTCTTATTTTAATCTAAAATACTAAGTAATGAATTTTTCAAATTGCATCCTTTCCAAAATTTCATCAGAAGAAAAGAATGTTAATAATGAGTTCTTAGAATTACATGTGAATAAAAAATTGTCAAGTAGTAAAAAATTCTTGGAATTTCTTCATGTATGATCAATGTTAAAAATAAGAAAATTGAAGGCTTGAAAAATAATTATGATCAGATAATTCAAGAGCTTCTAAAATTCTCTAGGTTGCTTTTCTATAATTGAAATGGGATGCCCAAAAGAAATTGGGTTCATTACTTGTTTTATTGGAAATCTGAAATAATGAAATACATGCAAATATAAAAGAAAATTAATCTATTCATATTTCTAACTCAATGAAGGAAACATGACTAGGTATAGTCATACTTCCAATGAAACCTTAAGCATTTTAATTCCTACACATATGTACATGTTAGACATTAGTAAAAATGCAAATATAGTTAAACTACAAAAATAAATCTGAAAGCATAATGTATCTTTATTGTTAGTAGCTTATTCACCATTACCTTCTCTTGAAATATCATTTCCAACTGAATCTAAATTGGATCATAGAAATCTGAATGGATTTCCATTATTGAGTAGGAGGGGTTTAAAAGAGAAGATGATAGGCTACGTTGTAGAAATGATTTTTCAGAAACAATAGTCTGTGTGATTTTGTTACTGTTATGTTTAAGTGCTAAATTATTAACAATATTCCGTGAAGGAAAACTTTCTAAATTTTTGTCAAATGAGTCAATGAAAAATAGATGGAAGTCAGATAAATCCAACAGAATATTATTAATTGAATTAGATTGTTGGTCATAAAGTGAAAATACACTCTCTTTTTGGCGCTTCTTTTGAGAAGAAAGACGTGATTGATAAGGAATGAATATCATTTGAAATTGAAAGTTTAATAGCTCTTGATGTCCACAATTATAATTTGAAACTTCATTTTTTCCTTGAAGTAATGCATCAATTGAGTGTTCAATATTGAGCTGCTCAATATGCCAGCACAAAGTATTTAAAAATATAAGACTAAAAACAGAAAATAAATCTGAAGTTAAAATTAAATGTTGAAAAAATAATAACAAAATTGGATCATAGTTTACACTAGTGTTACAATTATTGTTACAACACAATTGGGAGTGACTTAAGGCGATTTCCTTTTCACAATAATTAGGCATAATAATGAAATTAGAATGATTGTTGATACCCACTTGTGAATTAGAGAGATGGTTGTGACTCTGAATAGGAATGTGAGCTTGATCATCATATAAATCATAGATTAGAATGGTTTTTTGAATGTTGAAATCATAAGTATGATTATTTCTTTGAAAATGAGAACTATTTCGAACAATTTCCGAATTAGATCGTTCTTCATTTTCACATGTGATTAGACTTTGATCATGAAGATTCAATTGTAAAAAAGAGAAATCAATATCCTCAATGTCAAAGTAGTTATCATAAATGACCTCAAGACATTCATTAGAATTCTCTTCCATTTTATTCAATGAATCAAAACAAGAAGGAATATTTAGCTCATGTTCATTAATGCCAGAAAAATGATCATTAATTAATTCTCTATCTTGATAAAAACTAATCGATAATTCATTTAGATCAGCCTCTCTTTTTTCTAAAATATATTTAACGTGAAGAGGGGATAAATTATTATTTGAAAAATTATCAGGATAAAGGGAAAAATACGAATCTAAAATAATGTATTTGAAAATGTCTTTATTTCAAAACTCTTATGGATTTTCTTCATTGCAAATTTCAGATTTAATATTTTTTACTTGGATAATTGTGTTTTCTTGAAGAATGTTTCTTTGTTGATCTGAATTTAAAATTTTCTCATCATGAAAGAATTTAGAAATTTGTACAACAAATTGTGTTTTATTGGAAACTTTAATCGCTGCTGGTACTTGACAAATTATGATATGATTTTCTTATTCTAATTCATACTTATTTTCATATTTTAAAGAGGTATTTTCATCAAGAGTGTTGTTAATATCTTCTTGTGGTCGATTAGTGAAATTTTCCAAACTTCGTGATTGAAATTCATTGACATATAAAGGTGAACCTTGATATTTCTCAATACTGTAAGACGTGCAGAAATTGAAGGAATTGATTATACAAAATACAGACCATTTCATCATCATTTGTTTGTACCTCCATATTGGAATTCTTACTTATGTCAATGAAATTAGGAGGAAATTGATCAAAGTTTGAAATAATTTCACATGGGTTATGAATGGAAGGAAGAGAGACAATATGTTCAAACCAATATAATAATTATTTTCTTGAAGGTTTATCTTCAATTTTAAATTTTAAATAGTTTAAATGAAACCTAATGGTAAAATCAATTAAAGACTCTCTTTCAAACCTTCGTAGATCTTCAAAATCGTCACATACCTGTTCGTAGATATATCCATCAAATTTACAACAAAATATTAAAATAAATTGTTCCCAAGTGTTGATTGAGGAAACTGGAAGTGATTTACACCCGTTTCTGGCTTTTTCCAAGAATGTAAGAGTAAAAATCCTGCATAGAATACCTTCATCAATTTCATGAAAAGAAGAATTTGAAAAATTTTGAATGAATTGTAAAGTATGATAAAATGCAGAAGTATTCCTCTTACCCTTAAACGTTACCTCAGACAAGTGTCTTACTATTTCTGGTGGAGTATTGGAAGATGTTCGTCCCAAAATACAGCTGCAAATTGGAAGTTTTAAAGAAACCATTATAATAAAAATAAAATATTAGAATACAAAGACTCCAAAGGAAAACATGTCGTAGGCCCTCCTTCTAGTGCCAAAATGTTGAGGCCTTGAAATTCGTTGCAACAACATGGGGGATGACCACCCGGTCCGAACCTTAAAGCAATTCCTTTTCTGTTTGAAATGTTGGCTCTGATTGGTTTAACTAGATCTAGTTACCTTCTCTCAATCTCTGTTGTCCTAAAACATTACTTTTATCTATCAATGGGAAAGAGACATTGGATCATTTCTGTTACCGATCAGACAAGAAATTGATCCTTAAGCTAATTTGGGCTTAGACAAGCTACAACTAAAGTTTTGCCTCTTTGGGAAGAGGACTTTTTAAGGATGTAGAATTCAATCTAAATGCAATATTATTCTAAAATGCAAGCAACAGAAAACTATTTTAATCCTATCTCAATTAGGTAGATATAGATCTATCCCAATAGAGAGAAAGATGTTTTAAATATTTGAGATTTAAATATGTTTGTTTTAAATGAATATCAAGCTAACGAAATAATTCAATTAACTAACATTGTGAATACCCAAACACATTCTATCTAGAGACCTCTTAACTAAAATAATCAATCAACAACACTCAGGAAGTAGTTCTCAAAATGATTTTGATCATTTAATCAGTAACTTGAATAATTAAACAATAAAATGTGGAAATAGTTCACAACATATTACTATTCAATAAATCATTTTTATAAGACATATTTCTGAGTAAATAGTTTCTCAAAAATCAGAATTCAACCCATAAGAGTAGAGACAAATAATATCATAAATTGAGGAAAATTATTCATACCGACAAAAGTGCACAAGTATGTGAGTAAATTGACACATTTCTGTTGACAAAAAATGAAACCAACATTTAAAATAATAGTATTATAAATAACAATATATTAAGTCCATTTCTCCAGCTCTGGTCTCTAATAGTCTTTTACAATTCCTAAACCTCTGCTTTCAGAATCAGAGCTACAGTAGTGCAAGACTCTGTTCATTATACATAACTCATAATGTAAAATAAAAATCTCAATAACCTCTAGATATGAGATTCCTCTCCTTTTACCCTACACCTGTAAATCCTCTAGACAATAGTGCCATCAAAAGTTCTAGAATTGCAGAGGAGAGAAGCCCCTATTACATTTTGCAATCTACTATTTATAATATTTAAAAAAGGATGTCTTCATAAGAAAGTTTGTTTGAAGAGTGGTTTTCCTCAATCAATTTTCATTGATTCAAAAAAAATATTATTCAATTGTTGGAGTGTTTTCATTCATTGAGGGCTTCTTATTTTCATCTCTTCAACTGTTTTCCTGCAAAAACAAATCAAAACAAAATTAAAATGTAAAAATAAGATCAAAATGAAAAATCTAGAAATTAAAATAAATCCAATCAAAACTTAATTAAATAAATAATTGAAAAAGGAAATATAAGCTTTCTTTTGATTTATGTGCTGATATAATTGGCCAAAGATATCATTGACAAATGGATCTGCATTTAGAATAAGTTGTGGACAAACTAAAATGCAGAAAATAAAACTAAAAAAAAATATTTTGTTGAAAATTCGGAGCATAACCTTCTACTGAATTTTAAACCCAATGTATTATCAAATCTAGAAATGAAACAACTTCAAAACTATTCTCCATGATTCTATCTATCTAATGAGCCATCCTAGGCCTCATTTAGCCAAGTAAAACTCCATTTATATGCTTCTAAAGTTGGTGTATTAAAATTGCAAGAAATCTGGAATTTTCTGTTGCTTGGGCTAAAAATCAGGATTTTTAAATTAAATTCTAATATTAAATTAGATTATGATTATTAATTTATTAACGCCAATTAATTAAAATTATGCTATTAATATGAATTTACTATAAATAGAAATGAATTAATAAAAATAAATGATTTGAAATTTATTTAAAATATAAATATATTATATTAATATTATAATTTATTTATATTAAAATTATAATAAAATATTATAATTAAAATATAAAAATTATAATAAAAATATAATAGTTATTATATATTAAATAATTAAAAACCAAACATCCATGTGAGAGAGGGAGATTAGGACTTGGAGAGAGAGAGGTGAGTAAGAGTATGGAGGGATAAGGAGTGTTAGTGGAGGATGGAGTTAGGTGGAGGAATAAGTGGAGGGTGAGGTGAGTGTGACATGAGGGAGGGTGAGGGGGAGGACGAGAGTCATAAGGAGAAGTAAAAATTCATATAAAAGTCCTTTGACCCTTCGCATAAACCAAATCACATCGGACTTTCGACACTTTTTTAAATATATGCGTAAAAATAAATAGTTGTTATTTGCGATATGTGATTTGTGATGTATCGCAATTGCAATATCACATCCCATATTTTATTTCGGCTTTTTTGTAAATCAAGATTTTTCAGAAGAGTGAGTGTGGTGAAAAGTGGGGTCCACGTGGGGTTAACCATCTTCCATTTTGGATTTCAGCTTTTTGTAATTTTGGAGTTTTGAGTTTGGCGATTTGTTTTAAAATAAAAAGTTGGAGTAAATTACCAAGATCTTGAAATGTGTTTTAGCCCATTGTACAATTTGGTCGGGTCATTTTGTAGGACCATTAATAAAAATGAAAAATTAGTAAAAATGAACTAAAAGTAAATATTGAAAGACTTTTTCAACTATGAGAATTAAAATATTGGTACACTTCATACATTTTTTAACCCAAGCGAGGAAATGATCAAAACTTCAAAGGAGTGTCATTTAAAAACCGGATGACCAAATGGAGCGAAACAAGTATCATGGAAACCTTATGGAAAACCAGATTCAATGAAACAATCGAAATAGGAATCTGATAAAAATGAAAAAAATGACAAAAATGTAGGATAATTAACTTAATCAAAATCCTAAAAGGTGCTTAGCCAAAAATTTTGTAGAAAGGGTCCCCATTATTTGAAGTATATAAGTAAAAAAATGGGGGGGTGGTGTTTTACCACAACATGGACAAAGCTATCACACCTTGTTGCTTGCTCATATAACTTATTAGTCCACCAAAAAATAAAAAATGTCTTTTCTTGTATAACTGTGTATATCTACATCCCATGCCTAATTAGAATCCACATAATATTGTATAGAAATTGAGTGTGTGGCCATTGAAATAACATTATGATGGAAAATATAATATTTATAATTACCTCCCAAAATCCATACAAACCCTCTTTGTTGCAACCTAGTCCTCACATCCAGAATTAGAAATCAATCAACTTAGGACCTCATTTTCTTCGGTAATGCATGATATATTAAAAATAATAGCATATGTCAAACTAGAAATTGCATTAGAATAAGGAGCAAAATCCATATCTTCCATCTCTATGGGAGTTAGAGGACACTACTAAATTGAAAGCTAACTTTCCACTAAAATTGGAACACTCGATGGTTTGCAATCTACCATGTGAAAACATTGTATCATTGAGTTTACATACTTTCTTAGGTCCAACCAAAAGATTAAATTTTATTTGTCTTTCTTGATTTCCATTCTTTAGATATATTTTGTAGACACAAAGACCATATCAAACTGCATTGAAAGGTGAGACTTCAAATCATGAATTACATCTTCATTACCACCGAATAAGAACATACCATCAAAATATAAAGTGATAAGATGGAAACAAACCTTGCACTATTTGTAATAGACATAAATATTTTATTTGTATCTCATATATAATGACATATATCCCCCCTCAAGGCTTTTAAAGGGAATAGGGTATCTAGACCTAACCTCCAAGGTTACTAAATGGAGAGGGTTTATCGAAATTCCTCTTCGTCAAACCACCTAAAACTGATCTTTGAGATCATCATCACATTATTGTTATCGAAACCTTCCCGATTATATAAATTTCATCCAAATATAAACTTTAGGAGCAAAGTTATGGCCATATAAATATTCATCATTTTTAATGCAACCTCATCATCCATACCATTAACATATGACATACATAGATTTCTCTCATAGCATTCTAATAGCTTTCTCTACTCTTAGGAGGTTTTGTCTTAAAGATGAATCTTTTTCTAGACTATAAACTTACATTGAAAATTGAAGACTATGGAAATTCCGAACTCTTAACCTCAAAATCTACACCACAGAAACCTCCAAACTATTACATGACATACATGTTGAAATCCCTTTTTCCGTGTGTCTCCATTGTGAAATTATATGCTAGCGAACATGTGGGCATCTAGTAGTCATTCCCCATGTGTCACTACCACCTAAAACCATGTTGTCGCTTAAAATGTCACCCCACCCCTCATATATAGCTATGATATTTTTCATAAATCCCTGTTGCAAGAATTTTTGGATTTCTAGTCTTTTAAATCCATCCAAATTCATGATTTATTTTCCTCTGATACATTTATAACTTTATTTTGTGTTCCCACTATGTTCAAAAAACCAATCCTATGGATATATGGATCTAGGAAATCTCAGAAGTCCCATTTAAATGAAACTCTAGACCGTCCTATTTTTTAATTCTGTGTCACCTACCAGAACCAATGCCTTGTTGTATGCGAAAAAAACACTACTACATCATAATTCACCACATCATCATCCCATGTTGACACAACACCTTAATAATAAGTCATCTAGCCATGCCACTCCAACCTTGCACCTCGTAGAATTTCATTGTGACACATCATCATGCCACATTAGCACCCACCCACCCATAGGGTCTATGAGTTCTCACATGAGATACACGTAAATTCAACATGTTCTATTCTGATAGAATATGATTTTGGGTTCCTTAGAAAGTATTGTCGTAACTATTTTTGGTTTATTGGATCTACTACAACCTTGACATTAGGTTTCCTCCCATGCATAATTCTCCAACTTGTAGGCTCCACCATCCAAGATATCCAAAATGCAAATCTTTTGAAAAATAAATTTATAAATATTCCTTGATGTTCAATCTTCCACACTTGACATATTATGGTGCTAGTATCCATTACTTGACATATTTCGATGCCCATATGTTTCACTTAACATATTTCATATTTTTATCTAGCATCTAACTTTTTAAAAATATATTTTTGTGTTAATGTTTTTGTGGCAATAGAGTACCAAATAACACCTCATTAATAGTTGGTTATCCCCTACAAAGGATCATAGAGATAGTTTGTGTTGTTAATGGCCATATTTAAACAAAACAAAGCATTTAAAATAGTGAAAAAAATGCATGTATAAACATAATCTTAAAAAAAAAAGACAAATACAAAATAATGCTCTATGGAGCAACAAGTGAGCACAGTAATGGAAAAATAGTCCCTTTGTTGAATGCTATTGGTAGAAGAATACAATAGAATGCTAAAAACACTTGAAGAGGATCCTTCAAGATATGTTGATCAAAACACTTAGTAATGAGGTCCCTTTCCTGAGTCTCTTTGCAATATTGACCTCTCTCTCAAAATAAGTGTGAAGACTCTTCAATGGTGGATTATTATTCTCTCACTAAGATGTTGGATTGCTAAGAAGCAATGTGCCAACATCACAATGCTCTCACTTCCGCTGCTTCAAAAATGAAATGTGGTGTTGCTATGATAGAAATTTGGATAGCATAACAATGTCTCATGATTTGTTTCTCCCGTAGCTTGTTTATATAGAAAATTTTGAACCCATCTTTCCTCTCTTGGTTCAAAAGTGATGCTGACTTAAGAGTAAGACAAGATGATTCCATTGAAGGTTGCATATCTTTAGGGAGACTCCACGTTGGTTGTACTTGACTAGATATGTCATGGAACCCTATCCGTAAGTGTGAGAAGTGGTCCCAAACTACTTAGGTCGCACTTTCCTTCGACCACGTAGATTTCAATGGAAAAGTCGCGTGGCCACTCATTTTTCCTTATTTTCTGGTGTGTGGTTAAAATTTTCGTTCAAAAAACTTAGGATAAGTTTGATCTTTTAAATTTCCATGATTTCTTCGGCTGGAAAATCATTATTTGTACCTTTTACTAGACTACCTTAAGTTTCTTTTACAGTGTACAATTTTATGGTGTTAGCAATTTCCCCCTAATATATGAGATTAGGAGCAAGTGTATAGCCAAAATACATCACATTTTGATGTTCTTAATCAGAGTCTCTATAGCATATTTGAGAGAGAGATAGAATAACTTGTTGCAGAGATGAGTAGAGGGACCCTTGACTGAGGTGAAAGGGTAACCATTATTTGTAGGTAACCTTAGTAATAAAAATAAAAATAAAAAATGTTTATACGAGGCGGGCATGTCCCATGCTTGTTATGATGACTCGTTAATACAATCTAACAGATATTGGTTTTGTCAAGTCACACTACAATAGGTGACATGATGATGGTTGGTGATTGTTAATGTTGGCGTGCTCAAGGGCATATTATTTGAACAAATAGACTAAATCTGGTGCCCCCATGCATTGTCTAGGTGAAGCACTTTCTGAGTTAGGTTCTTATATATGCATCGGTCTTCGACTTTGGGAACCTCACTTGCATTTTGGCATCATAATTACTAAAAAATATCCTTAGTAATGTGTGGTTCTTCGAATAAATGGTATATTTGTAGCGGTTATGAAGTATGATACTACCCTAATAAGAAAACTTGTGTTGATGTCGAGTTTCAGGGGGATCAATGACCTCAATGGGAAATGTTGATTCCCATTGTGTCACCCAGGTATGTTCTTTAAATAGGGGATCTATCCATGGTACTACCTCAATCCTGTAATATGAGTGGTTAAGTGGACATGAAAGAAGCATCAACCATCCAAGAAGTGTTGATATAGGGGATCAAGGTTTCTGGTCAAGAATATTGTAATAGAGTGGGTTAAAAAGGCATGAGAACGAGAGCTAGCTATAGTAACGGTTATGAAAAACTAGCCCGGGGTTGGAGTTCTAATACAAGTGGTAGAAATAAAAACAATTTCTGATAGGGGAAGGCCTAGAGTCGATAGGAAATCCACGGTATGTATGATTATGCTCTAACTGATGTGATTGGAACTGGTGGAAAATTTGCAATCCCCAAGCAGGGGTGACTAGGAATTTCCTCTAGGTAAGAAACATAAAAATATGGGTGGGATTCGTTTTCCTAAAAAAAAATTGTACACTTTCCAAAATAATGTAAAGGTGTTTTGGGTGTACAAACATAAAGACAAGTTCCCGAAAAACATGTGTTGCCTTGTGTAATGATTTAAGGATGGTATATGTTTGCTGAAAATGGGGTTCCCATTGGCTAGTATCGGTGTGGGGTTGATGAGGTGGATAAAGTGATGAAAATGGGCTATGTAAGTGGGGGTATGATAGGCCAAATGTGGAACACGGTAGTGCGTCTTTCTTGATCCATCATAAAATATTAGTGGTGGCCCAAGAATGCGTTTTAATGAGAAATGAGTTAAGAATAATGAGGTAGAGATTCAAGGCATATAAGTGAGGTGGTTCTCGGGCATGAGTGGGTGTTCATGGATCCCGATAATTTATGGGGGTCTATGAATATTAATGGAGCCATGAGTGGGAAGGCTATATCAACCGACGTGGATTTTTATGATATGTAAGATGAGGTGGTGATAAACATGGTTGAGATGATGCACCCTAGGGTGCTCTTTGGAGAAATTATGTCAGGATATGCAAAGCTTGAAAGGAAGCCTATCATGTTGAGTGGTGTATGATAACTACTCTTGTATTTGCATGTCGGGGTGTTGGTTGAGGCATGGTGTCTGTGATGAACCTGAAATAACCATGGCCAATACCTTAAGTGAAAGAATATTTTTAAAACATATGAATAATTTTTATTGACAGAATGATATCAGTTAAAAAACAAGAGGATGCGCACATGAAATGATGTTTAGGGCATGCGGCAGGTCCAAAAATGAGTTTTAGTAATAACTGGACTAGAGAGTTCCATGATGAAGATGATGTGGTGTTGATCCTTGTTTCTCTCATGGTTTTCATAATGGAGGTCTTGAGCTCCTATAATGGGCTCCAGAAAATGGAAAAAAGGGCGATAAACAGGGCTAAAGGAACAAATTTCATTTCATTTTCACTGCTGAGCTTGAGAGATGAGAGCCTAATTCTAAAGCACTTCTTACTGCTACGGTAAACCAGAGTACTGGGGTTGCAAGCGGGGAGAGTGAGGTAGTAGCTGGTGCGCTAGCCCTTTTATCTTTTTATAGTTTTATGATAGGTAGGTCGTATAAGGGTCCCTTGCACGACCTTTTAGGGTTAATTTTCTTAGGGCCCCATGCGTGACTCATATGGATTTTCATAGTCACCACATGAACCTCTAAGGTTCACGTGGCGACACTACACAAATGATCACATCATTCACGTTGTCAGTGCGACTCAGTAGCAATAAGTCGCGGTGATGCCTATCTTGGATCATCACGACTTGGTCCCTCAACCATGCACATGCCATGCCTTTGTGTTTGACACAGACGAGCGGACCATGCATCTGTGTCAAACATAGACATGCAGACATGGTCTCGTAGTCGTTGTGGACTTTGGCCTAAGAGAGGCATGTATTGTGCATTTTTTCAAAACACAGGTGTGTGATTCTCTCGTCTGTGTGAGGCAAAGACACGCACTTGTGAGAAATGATGGATTTTTTAATTTTTCTAGCTAAGGAAGCCAAAAAAAATGATTTTTTGATACCCTTGATGGTAGGATGATTTGGAGTGAGCATGGCTGGGTGACCTTGTGTACTGCACTTGTAGAGGATCCGATATTGAACTAGGCTTTTGCTCGATGGGGGTTCCTAAAGTTTGTTTAGAACCCCATCTTGAGGTCACAAGATAGGTTCCTTCCATAGAAAATTTTAGGGGCTAATATTCCCAAGTGGGCTAATTTTCAATGGTTTTTCCAAAAAAAAGATTCGTCAATTTCCCTTTTTTCCTAAAAATGATTCACCTAGTTCTTACAATATAAAATTATCTTAACTTAAAAATTGCCAAAATTATATAGAGACTATATAAAAAATATTAGAAATTTAAATATTTTTATAAATATATCAACAAACATTTTATAGTTTGCATATTATAGACTAACTGAAATTTTCCAAGGGTTCTAAACTTGAAGATAAATTTCCATCCTTAAAATTTTCCCTAGTTCCTGCGCTTTTTGACCCGTTGTTGGGATGATGACTGATAGGTGATGGTGGTTAGGAGGGTTGATTTCTCCATATCGGCCCATATCGATGTTTATTTTTTGACTAGATTGTTGCCTCGTGGGGAGGATTTACCCTATCCACTGCTAGTTGGGCATGTGGAAATTTTCCGATGGGCGAAGCAAGAGGGTCATTGTGGACCCAACGATATTGAGGAGGGTTGTATCCAAGCAACCTCCATTCTGGATATGATGGAGTGAGTTTCTTTGTCTATGATCATTCGGTTGGTAGGCTCATATTTCCCGCATAGAATATCAGGACCTCAGATAGTGATCCTCCGACAGTTGTAGGCAGGCCATTTGTTTGATTGGGCTCGATTTTTCTACATGGGTGTTGTACCTTAAGATACAATCCCTTAGCTGTGATAAGGAATCAGTGCTTAAGACATTTATATGATTATGTCACTAAAATATTTGTCTCTGTTTTAATCACCTTCAAGTATTTATAATTAAACCCTTAGATATCAAACACAATGTATGCCTCACAATGCTATTATCTGGTGATGTTGAATGAAATGACCAGAAGAAAATGAAAGAAGAAATTACAAACTGATATGCTGTCATACAAAATATATCATCTCAAAGTTCTGAAGAATTAATGAAAGAAGCAGTTAAAACAAAGGAGCGTCAATTAAGGATTTTAACTCTTGATTACCGAGGTAAAAAGGGACCTGCTACTCATCACTTTGTTTTATTCAAAGAAATAAAACATAGAATGTGAACTAAGATACATATCAACATAAATAGATGCCAGAAACTTTCTTACTCATTCATTAATCATTGAAATCTTTGAGTACAAAAAATTA
Organism: Pinus albicaulis; assembly: GCA_034641835.2. Taxonomy (NCBI): domain Eukaryota; kingdom Viridiplantae; phylum Streptophyta; class Pinopsida; order Pinales; family Pinaceae; genus Pinus; species Pinus albicaulis. Next base: position 467,870,937 of record CM076573.1, read on the forward strand.
ATCTGAAGGTCCAAAACTCAGAACCCTACTTCCTCTTGAAAATTACATTAAATAAAACAAAACAAACAGTTTGGAACTGTTGTAACCAATTCCAACTACCACAACTACTTAGGGCTTCAGAGGCTATCTATTACATGCCTTAAAAATGTCTTATTACAACTACATTGTCTTTGGAAAAGTAATAAAATGTAAAAATCTACATCCTAATCTATAAGAATTGTTGATGATGTTGTTGCATGCCCTTGGTGGTCTGATTTGTCTTTCTTTGATGCTGAAAACACTTTTGGCAAGTCTATTGTCCATGCTCTGCACTTTTTCCATATCTCTATCTTTGTCCTAGGTGAATGTGTTAGATTATGATACTCCAATACGAGTGAAATAATTCGATTATAAGATGGTCCTTCTGTGAAAATATTTTTTACCAACCACAGTAACTAGAAATGTTTCTGGAGAAAGTTGACCATTGTTTCTCCTTTAAGCACATGCGTTTTTTCATGCCTATTATCAATTTTTCTTTTTTCCATAACTAGAGAATTCTCATAAGAATCCCATGGAAAAATATTTCCTTCATCTCCCAAACATGATGGTAGACCAATTCTTGTTAATTTCTCAAATAACTTATCAAATTGACTTACCGCCTCTTTAATTTCCATCATCTTCTTTTCTGTAACTTTCCTGTGATCATTTCTGACAATCATATTATTTATTTATACTACATATAAGGTCCTATCTTTAATATCATTCTCTTCTAACTCCTGATCTATTTTAGAATTAATAAATTCATTGAACCTTTTAGCCCATATGGCTCTGTTAATTTCCTTCTGCTTATCTGTCATGATTGGTTCTTCACATTCCCTGATAAGACTTTTTTCCTCTGCAACTATCTTCAAATAGCTCCAAATTGATTTCATTTCAGAAATGATATCATTCCAAATGATATCTTTGGCTTGTAACAGTGAAATGTTTCCTTTTAGTCTTTCTTTGAGATTTTTAATCTTAGCATTAGCATTTTGAATATCAATTTCATATTTATCAGCTTCATTCTCTATGATATGAATAAGCTTTGTTGCAGTCTCTAGATATTCTTGAGCCTTTTTCTGATCTCTTTCAGCCATCTGCAACTCACTATTCAATTGAAAAATCTGTGCTTGAGGATCTTCATTACCTGTAGGAAAAAAAAAGTACAACTATGGTTATCAATATGATTTTGCAATGATATTGCAGTTTGCTTTATTTTGGAAATTAATTCATCTTTTTGCATTAGTTGTTGTAAAATATTTTCTTTCTCATTTTCCACCTCTGCAACTTCTGTAGCCATAGAATGTTCTCCTGTAGGAAACTTAAGTTTCTTCCTCAATGTGGATATTTCTATTTCAACACTCTGCATCAGTTTCTCTACAACAATCTTGTCACTGGGGTCCACTCCAATCTTTACAATGATTTTCTTTAACTCATCATTCTGAACTGTTAAATCTCTTGCATTAGCTTTCTCTAACTTCATTTTCTTAAGTACCTTTCCTACCATATTTTCTACCTCCATTCCCATTTCATTGGTCTTGGTCAAGTCATTTACAATTAACTAACTAGTTTGCATATGCAAATTCATTTTATCCATAAGGGGAATCTTCTTAACATCCATAGTTACATTTACAATATTGAAATTTTTAGAAGAACCTATTGATATGTCTGTGGGATGAGAAAGGGAAATTCTGAATTGATCTTTTTCAAGATCCATGACAGTCAAGAGTCTTGTTTGATCTAGAGTGACCTGATACTCAGCTTGGGCTTCCATGTTGGCCTTCATCTTTTGATTCCTTTATTCAATATGTGTAAACACCTATTTGATCAGAGGTACTTGTTCATGAGAGATTTCATAACTACTAGGTGAAGTAGGATCATTTTTCTCTTCTCCTAAATGTAAAGAAAAACCAGGTGGATTAAATGTAAATTCTTCATTAAATTTTGTTCTCTTTTTTAGCCCCGTGTTCCTCATCATCTAATTCAATCACTGTTTCTTTGCCTCTTTTTTTTATTTTTTTGATATTATAGGGGTCTGAATGTTTGAACCTGCTAAAATTATCACACCTCTACTTGCTAACTTCTCCAAATCTAGCTTGCTTTCGTGAATAAAGGATGAATACCCATTCTCAATTCTTCTATTTTAAATTACACTGTGAGGGTCATAAGCCCAACTTTCCCCTAATAGCATATGCATCTCATCCAACATTTTAGAAACTTCCTCAAATGCCTGTGTGAACTGACTATGAAACGGCCTACAATCATGGGTAATTTGTGCATATGCCCCTTTTTCATGGGTACAAAGTGAACCTAATCAACATTTAGACTCTGTTGAATAAATTCTAAGGAAAATAACCTCATAGGTAGAAACGTTTGAATTCTATAAGGCTCAACACTTGCTCCATATAGTTTAATTTCAGATTAATCCTTAAAAAAAAACCAATATCCAAATTTTCAATTTGTTCCTAGATGTAAATACTCCTAAGCTTTAGGTAAAAAACAAGGTGGAGGAACTCCATTCAAAATTTTGTATGCAACTCTCATGAAATAACTAGCGAAATCAAACAAACCTACTTCATTTTTCTCTCTTCTTACTACATCTCTCCAGAACACTACTGATTCCCTTTTCTTGTTTACATCCATAATAATCAAACCTAAATGCATGAACTCTTCCATATTTTGATATAAGAACAAGTAGACAATGAATGAAGGAAATTTAAAATAACTTGTTAATGAAAGGCTCATCAGTTGTGAATTAACTACCTCCTACCAATATGATGGAACATCTAGTATTGTTCCTGATTTCATCATCAGAGCAAACATCCCTAAGACTGATTTATCCACTGCATTGTCATCTTATTTGCCCAGAATTTTCGCAATACTACTTAATACTGGTCGAATTTCTGCATAAAAAATATCCATAGCAAATTCTTTGTTGTCTGGTCGAAATTGCTTCATGTTTGGCTTCAATAAAAATATAAAATGATTAAACTCTTCACATGCAATATTATCATAATAGGTTACCAGGGAATCGTGGGAGAACTAAACAGATGACTCTGACTTGCGATAGAAAAGGGCTTGATGGATTAACTGGGTATACACTTTCAACACATTCTCTCACTGAAAATTCATAACATAGCATTTCCCAGGGTACATGACTGACACCAACCAATAGATAAATTCAGGAAAAAGATGGGTTCTTGGGATACATGAAAAAAGTATTCCAGAATTTACCATGGAAGTGAAAACATGAGAAGGTTTTTCATTTAGGATGACTTGCTGATAAAATGGAAGATGAATTATGGAACAAAGTGTATCTTGAATACCCCCCTTACTGTCCATGAGAGGGATATGACTAGTTGAACCCGACAAGGATGAATGCTTCGTCATGACTGAAATTTAATGCAAAGGATAATTCACAGGGTGGTCACTTCTACTAGGTCGATAGGAAACTTAAAACAAGACTCAAAACAAACTAATCAGGAAATATTTTGAAAAAAACAATGCTAAATTTGATTAAATAGGTGGTGCGGGTTCAAAATTTAATGCTGACCTGACGCGCCAACAAGCCGTTGATCCGATGTGGAAGACAACTGTGAACAACTCAGCATCCTACGTCACTACAGGAGGTCACCAGGTACAGATGAAAATTTTGGTTAGTGCCCCCACAACAAATCTTCACTATTCATCTATGATGTCCTTGTAGTCAACCGAGTCAACTACGGAGGCACTCCTTTAATTAACTTGTGTGCGGATTGTGCCCGTGGGTTGGGCCTTTTGATGAAAATTGAAACTATCGATTCTTTCCACCCAATGTAATGATCGATGTTTAAACACAAATGTGGAACCCACTTTCATAAAGTTTAAATTGTTTAAACTTTTTACTTTAATACATCACAGAAGCTTTTTTTTATATATGTTAAAGTATAAAAATTTCAATACTTTAACATTTTTACAAGAATTTGATTTTTTTTATATTTCCAAAAATTGAAAACAAAAAGGATATGTAGATGATCCACAACATCTGGCTCCACCTGGGGATAGTTTTTTTACCACGAAACACTAAGAACCTGGAGATTATTGCCTTCACTTCGGGCATGGAGTCAAAAATTGCCTAATGAGAAATATACAATGAGGGAAAAACGAATATATACAATGATGAACTTGGTGCTTCAGTGTTGGAAATAATGTTTCAAATATTGCCCATTCACAGGCAGCTCTACTGCTTCTCTGTCAAGATTTTCCAACAGAAAGGTGTTATTTGATCTAGCTTCAGTGATTCTATAAGGTCCATACAAAAAAAGGATCAAACCTGTTATGTTTCCCTTTCTCTTCTCTTCTGGTATCCCATCTTAGTACCAGATCTCTAGTTTGAAACATGATCTCCTTTGCCTTCCTGTCAAAAATAGACTTCATTTTTTTCTGATATGTGACCAAATTGTCTCTGACTTTATTTATTCTTTCATTCAATTATGTTACCTTATGAAACCTTCTTGTCAATGCATTAGGTTCTTCCTGAGCTTCCTGAAGAAAAGAAATAATTGGTCTTGCTAACTAAGTGCCATATACTAACTCATATGGTGACTTACTAGTGGATCTTCTAGTAGTCATTCTCACTGCCCAGAGAGCAAAAATCAGTTTTGAGTCCCAATTTTTCTAGTTTCATTGATTGTTTTCATCAGGATCTTTACAAATGTTTTGTTAGATGATTTTGCTAATCCATTTCCTTGTGGGTGATATGTTGTGGAATGAGACAATATCACATTATAGGTTTGACAAAAATTTATGAATGTAAATAAGTTGGATACCTGAGAATTTTCTGTTACAATCTTCACTGGACATCCAAACCTGCTGAAAATATTTTCCTCTAAAAACTTCATTACTACCAAATAATTTTCCTTTCTGGTAGGAATTTCCTCTAGCCATTCTGTAAAATAATTTGTGGTAGTTAGAATCCACTTGACCTGCCCAATTGAGGGTGGATTAGTTTCTCCAATGAAATATAATCCCCATTGTCTGAATGGTTCTTGAATGAAAACGGAAGAAGAGGTAAAGGAGGTAACCTTTTCTTTTTTGCAAAAAATTGGCATTTCTGACAACTTCTAACAACTCTGTATACATCAGAAAACAAAGAAGGTCAATAAAAACCTGATTTAAGAATCTTATGAGCAGTTACTTTCCATCTATAATGACCTCCACACAAGCATTCATGGTATTCTGTGATAACTTCCATTATTTCTTCTTCTGTCAAACATAAGAGTAGGATGCCAACAACATATTTCCAATACAATTTTGCATAAATTATAACATAAGGCTAAGCTTTAAGTTTTAGAGCTCTATACTTAGCTCTATTGATTGAGGGAGGACAAGAAAGGAAACAAAAATAGTGAATAATGTCTTTATACCAGTTTGAACAAAGAAATTTGTATTTGATTGCTAACTTTTACTTAATCTGATCATTTTCCTCAGCCACTTCATTTAGAGGTGCAAGCAAGTTAATCCCCAAAGCATGAAAATTAGATTCTGTCAGCAATTTAGATAGTCCCTATCATTTGACTAACTTAGTAGGTTTAATGTCCAGATCATATTCTTGGATTTTAGCAATCCATTTACCGCTTTTCCCCTCCACATCACCCTGTACTAGTACATATTTCACTATAGAATTAGGTACATATGCTATTATTTGAGAATGAAGTACATAAGTCCTGAAAGGTTTTAATGATTTAACTAAAGCATATACCTGCTTTTCCAGAATATTATACTTAAGCTCTGCATCTCTAAGGACTTTACTCAAAAAAGCTACAGGTTTCTCACTCCCTTCTTCATTTTTTTGTAATAACACAACATCAATAGTAGATAATGACGCAAATGAGAATATTTGGAAAGGCTTCAAGTAATCTAGAATAATCAAAACTGGAGCTTCCTGGAGCTTCTTTCATTCAGCCAAATGATTCTCTTGCATCCTTGTCCCATTTCACTTTAGCATTCTTTTTCAACATATCTGTTATTTCCTGACAATCTCTGCATAATTTGGAACAAATCTTCTCAGAAAATTAATTTTCCCTAGAAACCTTTGGATATCTTTTTTACTTATAGGTACTAGAATTTTTTGTATAGCCTAAACCCTTGCGGGATCAATCTTCATGCCTTGATTTGAAACTATATGACTCAAAAACTTTCCTTCTTCTAGAGATAACAAGGATTTATTAGGATTCAATGATAACCCAAATTTTCTACACTTCAAGAAAGCTTTCTGCAGGTGCTCTAAATGTTCATCATCAGAACCTGAAAAAATAGTAACATCATCAAGATAAATAACTACAAACTTTTCACACACAAAAGAAATATCCATTGCCCTTTGAAAATTAGCTCCTGAATTCATGAGGCCGAATGGCATCTTGGCATACATGAAATTTCCCCAAGGTGTGGTGAAAGTTGTTTTCTTCTAATCTTCCTTCCCCACATCTACCTGATTATATCCAGAAAAACCTTCAACCATGGACAACCTGTAAGCTCTAGTCACTTTCTAAAAAATAAAATCCATCTTTAGCAAGGGATAATTGTCTTTAAGAGAAGCTCTGTTTAAATTTCTGAAATCCACACATAATCTTATCTCTCCATTTTTCTTCCTGACTGGTACCAGATTGGAAACCCAATCTGAATATCTGAGTGGGACCATGATTTTCGCTTGTAAAAGTTTCTTTACTTATTTTTCAATTGGGGCACGTAATAGTGGGTTAAATTGTCTGAGCTTCTCTCTGTGGGGCTTGAATAACTCTTTCAGTGGTATTTTGTGCTGAATAATATCTAGATCGTATGTCTTTAAATCTTCATATGACCATGCAAACACATCCATGAATTGTTTGAAAAGATCTACATACCTTTCTTTATATTCCTTAGGAACTCCTTTAAACAACTTAACTATTTTAGGCTCATGCTGAGTTCCTAAATTACATTCCTCCATTTCTCCGTCTTGACACACCTTTCTCTGATTCTCTGCCACATCATTAGCATCAAAAAATCTCTCAAGAGGCACCAAACCTCTAGGAAAAATATTATCTTTCAATTGAATTATATTCTGATCCCCAATTGTTTGCTTTAGGTTTTTAGACATATCACTTTCATCAACTTCTAAATCAATTTGACTATCTTCAAAATTTCCAATCATTGTTAAAAATTGATTAATCTGGTCATCAATCTCAAAAACCTGCTAATGATATACATTATCAGGGACTGAAGGCCTATGTCTCAACTCAATTTCATATCTTAACCTTGGATTAATTGGTGGTTTAAATGTACTAGCTGCAACTGCTAATGAATCTGCCATTCTATTTTCTTCTCTTGGAATAAATTGAATATTAAAGGCTTCAAAATAATTTTCAACTAGATCCCACACCTCATTTCTATAGGACCTCAATCTGGGATGCTTAGTTTGACACTGATTCTTAATCTGTCTGATTATTAATTCAGAATAACCAAAAACAAAAATAGACTTAATTTCCATTTTTTTGGTTGTTTGTAGGCTTAAAATCAGTGCTTCGTACTCAGCCACATTATTAGTAGATTCAAATTCCAATTTAAAAGAAAAAGGTGAAAGGTTACCTTCAGGATATATAAACATGAATCCAGCTCCAGTGCCCTCTTTAGAAAAGTCACCATCGAAATAACACTTCCAAATTTTATTTGAATGCAGCTCCTTGTGTCTATTGGCTGAAGAAAACTGCTCTTTTGAATCTTTAGCAAACTCTGCATCTTCATGCAGCATGAAACAAGAAAGATCTTCTTTCTCTTGGCCATAAATGGGGGAATTACCTACATCTTTCTTGGTTGTAGTTTTCAGAAATCTAGTTTCTCTGTATAACCTCCTTTCTTCCCCATTAAAAACAAGGATGATGGCATATGTAAAATCCAATTTCAAGACACCCCCAAGCTTTGTCCCCCAGGATATAGACAACAACATACCAAATCTGGCTGGAATATCTGCTACTGCAACATCCAGCATAATACTCTTGGCTGGAATTTGAGCTAAGGAAATAACCATGTCTTTGATAAGACCTACACACTTCACCCTTTTCGAATCAAAGGAATAAAGGTCTCTATAGGGCTTAGTGATTTGTAACTTTAGCTTATTCATCACGGACAGTGGCATAAGATTATGCGATGCACCAGAATCTAGCATACAATTGTGTAAAATGAAATCATGCAACTAACTGATATATAAAAAGGTGGAACAGAGGAATCTACCTCTTCTACATGAGGCCCAAAAGTAACCACTGGCTTTTCTTCTTGCAAATTCACTATATCACCCACCTCATCAGATTGAGATAAATCAATAAATTCTGCAATTTATTTCTTATAACCCGGTGTTGTTGGCAATATGATGCAGAGTGTTGTCCTTGATGGCAACCCACTTGATAAAGTTGATGGAAACTTGGTGAAATGAGATTGTTGGCTATATGATGCAATGTGTTCTTGATGGAAGCCTGCTTGATGAGTTGCCTATGATAAGCAACCTATGTGTCAAAGATGTAAGAATGATGTATCTACGGATCAGTTCAGATTTGACAGAGAAAAGAATTCTAGTAAGTACCAGAAAAATGATAAATATAATATGCCACAATGTATATGCTACTTTTGTGAAGGAAACTTGCGTATACATACAATGTATACATTACTTTTGTGAAGGGAACCCGCGTATACATTCAGGGTTAGCATATACGCAGTTTTTATAAGGAGAAGTTGCGTATACATGCGGAAACGAACGCTCCAAGTCGTGTATGCCCTTTTGCGCTCTAAAATTATGATACCAAGGGGCATTCCATGGTATTGGCCCATTGTATTGAGCGCTAGATTATCTAATTTATCCTGTCCAGGAATACCATCGGAGGTTGAGTGGTTTTGACTCATGGTATTGAAAAAGGCTAATCTATATAAGGAGAAGAAAATCATTGTGCAAAGCGGGCAAGATGTCTGGGTTTGAATGAATACTTCTCTCTGAAGTATATCTGTATGGAATGAGTAACAGTTTAATGATAGATCTGAATCTGTGATGCAACTATGAAGAAATGATGAAGAAGGCTATCTAGATCTGAAATGTATTTGTATCTTCTAGATCTGTTTATGAAATGTCTAGATCTGAAATGAGGCGAACATCTGTCTAACGTGAAGGGTTAAATCTGAATTGAATATCTGATCTGAAGAAGAATGCTGCTCTATAATATCTGAAGATCTATACGCTGGTTTGGAACAGCGGAAGTGCGTATATACGCGGATTTGATAAAGAGAAAGCGCGTATGTGTTGTGAAGTTAGTTCTGAAGTTTGTACAGATGTATACGCGGGTTTATGTGAATGGAAGCGCGTATATACACGATATTAGTGAAAGGAAAGCGCGTATGAAAAGCTAGGGTTTGCTGAAGTCTAAAGTATAAAATGTCTGATCTGTTCTGTTGTGTTACTACTATCTGATGATGATAAATTCTTCTGATCTGGGTTGCCTGAATTGTTAAGTTTGAGCTTAAATGTGTGGAGTGGGTCCAGTCTGAAAATATGATGAAACGTGACCTGCAAGTTGTGCTCTATTGAAGTTGTTGGATCCAGTGTGAAAATTGATGAAACGTGGTCCATAGAGGTGTTGAGGGTTGTAGCCTTCAGTCAGGGGGTTGTAGCTCCCTTCCAGGTGAGGCTGGTAAACGAGAGCAGGGGGTCATAGCTCCCTTCCAGGAGAGGCTAGTAAACGAGCGTAGGTGGGTGCCTGCGTGCTGGTAGGAGGCTGCGCCAGCACATATGTTGTAAGATGTTTTCTTTATAATAAAATATTGAAGGCTGAGCAACGGAAGCGGTGGTTTTCTCCCGACTTGGGTTTCCACCTAAAATCCTGGTGTTCATGTGTGATGCTTATGTGTGATGATTTATTCTATTCTTACTGCACATGTTTACAATTTATTGAACATCTGATGAATGAATGATGGAATGATATATGTGAAGAATTAATGGCATAATTAGATCTCTGTGTATACGCGAGTTTCATAAAGGGTATCCGCGTATATACGCGAGTATGTATCAGGAAAGTAGCGTATGGGTTTTAGAAGTAAGAAAAAGTGAAAATTTTTGAGTATGCCCTAAATACTGATTCACCCCCCCCCCCCTCTCAGTATTTTTCCCAACAATTGGTATCAGAGAAGGTCCTTCTGCGGAAGCTTGATCGGTTGAAGGAGATCCTTCGCAATGGGAAGTCACGAAGGAGTAATGTCTATAAAGCCACCTCTATTCAATGGAAGCAATCTGATATTCTGGAAGGTATGAACAAAAGCATATCTTCAAAGTCTTGGTGCAGAAGTATGGGCAATCGTGGAAGAAGGTTATCAATATCCGACAAGTATTCCTACTGATGCGGCAGAAAGGAAGAAGTATGAAATCAATGCCAAAGCAGTTAATGTATTATTAGGAAGCATGTCTGAACCAGAATTTTCTAAAGTGATGCAGCTAAATTCAGCAAAATAAATATGGGACAAAATCATTCTGAGCTATGAAGGAGATACAAAGGTAAAAAGTGCAAAACTCCAAACTCTCAGAATTGAATATGAAAATTTAAGGATGCACAGTGATGAAAGTATTGCTAGTTTCTTTCTTCGTCTAGATGATATTGTAAATCGAATGAGAAATTTGGGTGAAACCATAACCGATACTACTCTGGTGGAAAAAGTCTTAAGATATTTGACTTCAAAATTTGACTCTAAAGTTTCAGCTATTGAAGAGAGGCAAGATCTGCAAACTCTTACTATTGTTCAATTACATGGTATCCTGACTGCTTTTGGAATGAGACAAGGAGGTCCTTCTCAAAACAAAGAAGTTTCTTTTAAGGCGTCTGCAAAAGGAAAAGAAAAGGAAGTTGTCAAAGAATCCAGCTATATATCCGAAGAAGAAGAAGCGAATTTTGTGAGAAAAATCCAACTAGGTACTGGAAGATTAAAAGGTAAGCTTCCCTTCAAATGTTTTGATTGTGGAAGAGTTGGTCACTATGCTGCTAAATGTCCTTATAGAGAAAAACATGGTAAAGGGAAACAATTTGAAAAGAGGAAGAGTTATTATGAAAATGAAGATAATGATGAAGTATCCAGTGAAGATGAAGAAGATTCTGACCAAGTTCTACAAGTGCTCATGGCAAAGAAGCAAAAGAAGAAGGTTAATCAAGGAAAGGAGATACCTCAGAAATCATGTATAGCAGAAATTGAAGAAGAAGAAACAGGTATTGATCACTGTTCTTGTATTTTACTCTCTTGTGCATGCAAAGGTAAAGATAGTGAAAGTAACAGTATGGATCTAGAAGAAGCTGTCAAGATTAAAGTTGAAGATCAGAAAAAATCATGTAAGGAGAGTGAATCTATAGACAAGTATCAAAGGTTTCATGCTTATGCATCCAATCGAATGAAAATACTAGAAGCAGAAATCAACGATCTAAATGCAGATCTCGAAATATCAAAAAGGAAGAATGAAGGTCTTGAAGCTGGAATCATCTCTCTACAAGCAGATCTTGAAGCATCAAGTAAGAAGAATGAGGAACCTCTACAATCATTTGAAAAGAAAGGTCTTGAAGCAGAAATCATCTCCCTCAAAGAAGACCTGGATGCATCAAATAAGAAGAATGCGGGACTTGAAGCAGAAAACATATCTCTGAAAGAAAATCTCGAAGCATCGAAGAAGAAGAATGAAGAACTCTTACAAAATTTTGGAGAGCAAGAAAATGGGCTGAAAGAAGAGATTCTAAATCTGAATAACCAAGTAGAAGACAGAAGAAGGAAAGAAGAAAGCGTGAAGAAGCAATGCCAAGCCTTGGAGGTGGAGATAAACATTCTCAAAGGTAAATTAGAAGAAAAGGTTAAACTTTTGAGGTTTCAAGATAGTACTAAGATTTTGGACAATATTTTGAGTAAACAAAGGTCTCCCTCTATTAAACTTGGTCTTGGTTTTCATGAAATTGTCAAAGGAGAATCTAGTTCACAAGGAAATGCTAATGATTCAAAGGAAGTCAATGCAAAATCTGAAGTGTTGAAAGAAACAAAAATTCAACCAACAATCATGAATTCTCAAAGGAAATCATTCAATAATGTGGAATGCTTTAAATGTCATAATTATGGGCATGTTGCAGCAAATTGCGGAAGCAGATCATTTCAGTCACTATCAAACAGATTCTATTCAGAAAGGTACTCTGGTAGCTTCAAGGGATATTGTTTTTCATGCAACAAGTATGGTCACAAAGTAGCTGATTGCAATAGGAGGAAGAACAGAGAAACACACTATGATCCTTATGCTTACTTCTCTGGTCACATGAGATGTTATGCTTGTAATAAGTATGGTCATGTGGAAAAGGAATGCAGGATGAACAGATATGAGAAATTGGATAACTTCCAACACACAAATAGAAAGTTCAAACAAATCTAGAAAAAGATGGAGGACCGATCAGAAACGTAGGGAATATTGACCCTACTGCAGTCATCCGCTTCTGAAGCTTACTTCTCTGAATGACTGCAGAAGTAATGTGAGATACATTATGGGGATGTATCATCACAGGGGGAGAAATGTATGATGATTCTCATGGTTGATTTGATTATTCTGGTTATATGTATTTCTGACAGAGCATCTGATATGAAGAAGACAGGTACAGGAAGGACAAGTTCAGGGGGAGATGAAGGAATGTGAAAATTTCTATGCTTCACTTTCCATACGCGGGTTATATGAACAAAAATTGCATATACACGCGAGTTTCAGCAGACACAGTCGCGTATGCATTGATGATAAGAGAATTTATATGATAGCTGAAGATCTATAGCAGAGGTTCAGAAGGAGCATCAGTCTGACTGTTAATAACTATATTATTGACTTTGTATCAACTTATTTTCTTAGTTCTAAATAATGATGAAATGATGCTTGGTTTCTTATGTTGAAAATCATGGATGAGCCTGGATTGTTACTTGATGAAGAGTATCTGTTGGATGAGATGGAAGTCTTATGATTCAGAGATATGGACAGATCATGCAGAGTTTGTTGCTGATGACTTTCCGTTGAAGGTGTTCAGGTTGCACAAGTTAAGGAGGATCCTTGGCCATATGGAAAGGATGCATTGGATGCACATTTTCAGGGGGAGCCCTAGTATAATGCATTGTTGGCATTATGATGGTTCTGATATATGATCTCTCTTGAGGTCTTTCTGGTATCGGTCATGAAAAGTCATATTTGTAATTTGATGAAAAGGTCATGTTGAGACCCATGATGTAAAATTGTAATATTCAGTCATGTAAGGACTTGTCAAATTTGTAAACCCACTTGGTTGGGTAGTTGAGTCAATATATGTAAACCAACTTGGTTGGGTAGCTGAGTCAAAATGTGTAAAACCACTTGGTTGGGTATTTGAGTTTCATATGTAAATCAACTTGGTTGGATCTTTGATGTATGTATGAGTCCTTGGTGATAGGAAAAGTCATAGAGTCATGTACTTCATTGAAAATATAGCGTGAACTCAGGGGGAGCATGGTAACTTCAATACACATCAGATCTGCATGGGAAGCAAAACCTTGTCTTGGTTTTGATCCGCCCTTTTCCCTTGATGTCAAAGGGGGAGAGTGACATGGTGTTTGAATAAGGGAAGAATATCATGATGCTTAATGTATCTATCTCCTGTGGTGATCAAACACCATCGTGGTTGCCATCAAGTCCAAAGGGGGAGATTGTTGGCAATATGATGCAGAGTGTTGTCCTTGATGGCAACCCACTTGATAAAGTTGATGGCAACTTGGTGAAATGAGATTGTTGGCTATATGATGCAATGTGTTCTTGATGGAAGCCTGCTTGATGAGTTGCCTATGATAAGCAACCTATGTGTCAAAGATGTAAGAATGATGTATCTACAGATCAGTTCAGATGTGACAGAGAAAAGAATTCCAGTAAGTACCAGAAAAATGATAAATATAATATGTCACAATGTATACGCTACTTTTTTGAAGGCAACCTGCATATACATACAATGTATACGCTAATTTTGTGAAGGGAACCCGCGTATACATTCAGGGTTAGCATATACGCAGTTTTTATAAGGAGAAGTTGCGTATACATGCGGAAATGAACGCTCCAAGTCGCGTATGCCCTTTTGCGCTCTAAAATTATGATACCAAGGGGCATTCCATGGTATTGGCCCATTGTATTGAGCGCTAGACTATCTAATTGATCCCGTCTAGGAATACCATCGGAGGTTGATTGGTTTTGACTCATGGTATTGAAAAAGGCTAATCTATATAAGGAGAAGAAGATCATTGTGCAAAGCGGGCAAGATGTCTGGGTTTGAATGAATACTTCTCTCTGAAGTATATCTGTATGGAATGAGTAACAGTTTAATGATATATCTGAATCTGTGATGCAACTATGAAGAAATGATGAAGAAGGCTATCTAGATCTGAAATGAGGCGAACATCTGTCTAACGTGAAGGGTTAAATCTGAATTGAATATCTGATCTGAAGAAGAATGCTGCTCTATAATTTCTGAAGATCTATACGCTGGTTTGGAACAGCGGAAGCGCGTATATACGCGGATTTGATAAAGAGAAAGCGCGTATGTGTTGTGAAGTTAGTTCTGAAGTTTGTGCAGATGTATACGTGGGTTTATGTGAATGGAAGTGCGTATATACGCGATATTAGTGAAAGGAAAGCGCGTATGAAAACCTAGGGTTTGCTGAAGTCTGAAGTATTAAATGTCTGATCTGTTCTGTTGTGTTACTTCTATCTGATGATGATAAATTATTCTGATCTGGGTTTTCTGAATTGTTAAGTTTGAGCTTAAATGTGTGGAGTGGGTCCAGTCTGAAAATATGATGAAACGTGACCTGCAAGTTGTGCTCTATTGAAGTTGTTGGATCCAGTGTGAAAATTGATGAAACGTGGTCCATAGAGGTGTTGAGGGTTGTAGCCTTCAGTCAGGGGGTTGTAGCTCCCTTCCAGGTGAGGCTGGTAAACGAGAGCAGGGGGTCGTATCTCCCTTCCAGGAGAGGCTGGTAAACGAGCACAGGTGGGGGCCTACGTGCTGGTAGGAGGCTGCGCCAGCACATATGTTGTAAGATGTTTTCTTTATAATAAAATATTGAAGGCTGAGCAATGGAAGTGGTGGTTTTCTCCCGAATTGGGTTTCCACCTAAAATCCTGGTGTTCATGTGTGATGCTTATGTGTGATGGTTTATTCTGTTCTTACTACACATGTTTACTATTTATTGAACATCTGATGAATGAATGATGGAATGATATATGTGAAGAATTAATGGCATAATTATATCTCTATGTAGACGCCAGTTTCATAAAGGGTATCCGCGTATATACGCGAGTATGTATCAGGAAAGTAGCGTATGGGTTTTAGAAGTAAGAAAAAGTGAAAATTTTTTAGTATGCCCTAAATACTGATTCACCCCCCCCCCTCTCTCAGTATTTTTCCCAACAGGTGTTTTAGCCAACTCAAGAAGAGTTACTTGTATTTAAACTTTTTCTAGCTCTTTCGGAAAACTGAAAGTTTGATTTTTTTTTGTCAAATTTTCAGGTTCTTCTTGATTTTTGTTTAGATTTGCATGTCTCTCAGGAATAGTAAAAATATTCTCCAAAATATTAGAGTCATTATATTTGACTTGGGAAGCCTTAGCTTGCTACTTCTCCTTTTCTTCTACTGGATTCATGGGCTGCTTTCCCTTGTCTGATTTTTTTATTAAAATTTTCTAGTTGTGGAGTCGCCATTGGAGAAGGAACTGACTCTGATTCTATTTCTTCATCATCCTGAATTATCAACCTCTTTTTAGACCTCAATTCATACTTTTTATGTAATTCAGCTTGCATAAAATCAGTAATTTTTTTATAATAGTCATCCATCTCTTCCTGATCAAATGAAATATCAGCTTCTTTACATTCTTCTTCACCTTCTTTTTCACATTATTCTTCCATACTATCTTCCAAGTATATGGCAGAAATTTTCTCTTCATCTCCTTTTTTATCATCATCAACAGACTGGGAAGGAGCTGCTTCTATATATAAGGGTGCTTGAACTTGATTCGTATATCTTCTTTCCCTCTGCAGAATATGCAGGGGTTTCTTTCTAAATTGGGTATTAAACACTCCTTTGTTTTGTTGTGTAGGTTTCTTGTTATCCAATTCCAACTTTACTAATTTGTTTGATAGATTTTTAATGACCTTGGTCATGTCATCAATCCTTTGATCTTGTATTAACTCTTCTTTAGATTTTCCTTTGTCTTGAACTGACTTCTTTTCTTGGGCCTTCCTAGCAGCAGTCATATTTTCTTCAATTTCTAAGGCATCGGTTTGAATTTGTTCAAGAGTAGGGGACCTTCTTTCCCTCAAAGTAAAACTAAAATCTGATACAAATTCCCTAGAAAAAACAACTCTCACTCTAATAGGAGGGGGTTTCATTTCTTCAGGCAAACTATTGTACAAATTATTGAATCTTTCAATGAAATCACTCATATTTTCATCCGGTTTTTTCTTAATGGCATTAAACTCTGTCAAAGAATAACAATGCTCTCTCTTTTCACCCCATCTTTGGATGAATTGTCTTTCTAACTCATCCCAGTCATTAATTGAGCCATTTGGTAATCCTTTAAACCATTTTCTTGCCTCTCCATTTAGAGACTACACAAAAAGTCTCATTACCACATCAAGGTGTTCTACATTGAAATTTTCGGCAAAGGTGAAAAACAAAGGCAAGTGTTGTTCTGCAGTTATTTCATCTTCACTAGTAAATCTAGGAAGCAAATTAAGATATTATTAAGGCATTGCATTCATTGGTTGAGGAAGATTTAGTGGTGCATATCTGTTCATCAAGAAAGTAGGGGCTGCCATGTTTATGCCCTAATTGACTTCTCCTTGAGTAGTGGGAATCTGTGTACCAGTTGTAGGTGTGCATGAATGGGGTGAAACAACTAATAAAGGAATGTGTTGATAAACTAAAGCAGAAGAATAGGCAACTGTATTAGGTTGAGTTTCTGTAAATGAAAAATATACAGATTCTAAAGATTTTTCTTCTAACATCGTGTTACATAGCATTTTGTCACCGTCCCTACAATCCCTCGCCCCGCATTTTGTTTGGTCTTTTCCAAAACCTATGAGCAGTTTCAAAATCTACAAATACCTTCTTTGCGTCATTCTGCATAAGGACATGATTCTTCCTGTAGAGAATTTCCTCAGAAAGCACTTAAAAACCCATATTTTGGCAATGGAGCGGGTAGCCATTTCATCCCTCATGCCAATGGGGAAAATTTGCACTAGAGGTCGCGCCAGCTGGCACTTTGTCCCTATGTTAAGCCCACGCCAGCCTTTTTGGGAATGTTTTTTAACAAATTGGAGGTAGAATTTTCCTTTAACCACCTCAGGAATGAATCATTGCAAGTGGTTAAACTCGATAAACCATGAATATCTACCTTTAGGAAATGGTTGATGGAACATTCTAAGAGGATAGGACTCCCCCCACAATTATAGGGATCCTAACTTCTCCTTATCCCTCTATATAAACCAAAATTCTCCCTTTACACAAGATAGCTGAAACAGAGCTGAACATATAGCCAAGAAGCTGAGCTTGGAGAAGAGACATTATAGCTGACTAATCATTGTAGAGAAGGTCGAACCAAGGAGGATCCCATAGAGAGAGCCTTGTCTGAATTCCTAACGAGCTTTGTGAGACATGCTCCGCTGGAACCCTGCTGGAGGAGATCGCAACGTAGAAGCCTGGTTGTACTCTTCCTTTTTTAAGTTAATATACTCGACTATGATATTGTTTCCATCTTTGTGTTATGTTTATTTAATGCATATGATTTAGTCTTCTTCGACTACCTAATAGTTAGGAATGCGAGATAGTATGTTGTGTATCATCTTTGTTTCTTGTGTATGTGTAGGTATCCAGGTGTGAGAATGAGTGGATCATGACCTCTTGAATCAGGAGTGGGAAGCAGCAATTCTTCCAGACGACACAACAGCGCAGGACCTAAGGTAGGTGATATACCAAGTCTTTGTCCATTCTTAACTAGGAATTGATGTCATAACATGTCTTGCTTGTGGCTAGACCCACTCTAGGGCTAGTGGGATTGCCTCTGTCCATAGAGGGGATCACCTCTGTCCAGTCCTTCCATCCTTAGATATGTCATCGATGACACCTGTCTCATCATCAACACCTTTTGTCACGTCTGTTCCCACTAGGCCCACTGTCTGTGTGGCCACTTCGGCATCGGTTGTCATTGCACAGTCGTAAGGAGTTTCAACTGGTTATTCAGTAGCAGAACTCTCAGACTTATTAGTGCCCTCAAGATCCTTATAGGTCTTATTTTTCTCATTATGGATCGGACGGTACCCCGATTTATTCACTTCCGTTTCAGCATGATGAGGAGGGAAACCCTATCTACTTGCCTGCTCCTGATGCTTATCAGTTTCTTTCCGGCGTTATAAATCCATATAACCAACAAGGATGACCCTTTTAGGGACAACGTTTGGTTCAGCAGGTGTATGATCATGACCAAAAAGGACAACCTTTTCAGGGACAACCTTTGCTTCAGCAAGGGTATGCGTACGACCCACAAGGATAACCATTACAGGGACAACCTTTGGTCTAGCAAGGATTGTTTTATGGCCCGCAAGGGCAGCCTTAAAATCCTCAAGGTCAACCTTTTCCAGCCCGACCTATGATCCAACCAGGGCAAACTCAAGGACCAACTAGGTAGCCAGTATATCAACTCGGACCTTCATATGGTCCTTGGGGGCAAATTCATCCATCTCAACCTTTGGTGCAACCTCAACAACCTTATCTTCCGATTAATCCAAATGTTTCATAGCTAGGGCCCTCTTATGGTCCTGCTCTAGGTCAACCTATTTATCAGGCACAACCTGGCCCACCACAGCCATCAGGCCAACCCGCTCAACTAGGGAAACCTGGTGGCCCTCAGCCATTAGGCCAACGCAATCAATCGGGGCAACCTAGTGGCCCTCATCAGACAAGTCTTCCTGCTCAGCCAGGCCAACCTGCACAACCTATTCACCCTGCTCAGTCGCCACTCTACTCTATGCCGCAACCAAATCAACCACTGCACCTGACGTATCCAGCTCAGCAGGGCCCGACTTATCAGTAGCCTATTCGACCCCAAGGCAGTTATTTTCCTCAAGGTCAATATCGATCAGTTTACAACCCAGCTCAAGGTTTTTCTTATTGCCCTCAACCACCAGGCTATACTTATACTCCCTAGCAGAATCCCTACACTACTCAATCGGGACCCTTTTATACTCAGAATCATTATTCCAGTTATCAACCCCCGTATCCTGGTTCTCAGCCGCCATATCAACCGAATTATCCAGATTATACCCCTTATGGTTAGAACCCCCCAGGATAGAACTAATGGGGCTAGAGTTATACTCAACTAGGATGGAGTATGGGTACGAGTCCTTATAGAGGACCTGCCATGCTTTTTAATCCTCATTTACCTTTCCTCGCTACATTGGAGCTACCGAATGTGTCCAAATTGACAAATGATCCCATTCTTCATAATCCATATTGGCCTCTGGTCCTGACGAAGGTTCCTGGTGATTTTCCCAAGTTTGAGGGAAAATCCGGAGAAGACCCCCAAGCTCACGTCATGAAAAACCAGGTGGGTTAAATGTAAATTCTTCATTAAATTTTGTTCTCTTTTCAACCCCTTGTTCCTCATCATCTAAGTCAACCACTATTTCTTTGCCTCTTTTGTTTGATTTTTCTGATATGATAGGGATTTGAATGTTTGAACCTGTTAAACTTATCACACCTCTACTTGCTAACTTCTCCAAATCTGGCTTTCTTTCATGAACAAAAGTTTAATACCCATTCTCAATTCTTCTATTTGAAATTACATTGTGAGGGTCATAAGCCCAACTTTCCCCTAACATCATATGCATCTCATCCAACATTTTAGAAACTTCCTCAAATGCCTGTCTCATACTGACTATGAAAAGGCCTACATTCATGGGTAATTTGTACATATGCCCCTTTTTCATGGGTACAAATTGAACCTGATCAACATTTAGACTCTGTTGAATAAATTCTAAGGCAAATAGCCTCATAGGTACAAACGTTGGAAGTCTGTAAGGCTCAACACTTGCTCCATATAGCCTAATTTCAGAGTAATCCTAAAAGACAAACCAATCTCCAAATTTGCAATTTTTTCCTAGATGTAAATACTCCTGAGCTTTAGGTAAAAACAAGGTGGAGGAACTCCATTAAAGATTTTATATGCAACTGACATGAAATAACTGGCGAAATCAAACAACCCTGCATCATTTTTCTCTCTTCTTACTACATCTGTCCAAAACAATATTGATTGCCTTTTCTTTTTTACATCCATAATATTCAAACGTAAATGCATGAGTTGTTCCACATTTTGATATAAGAACAAGTAGAATATTAATGAAGGAATTTTAAAATAACCTGTTAATGAAAGGCTCATCAATTGTGAATTAATTGCCTCCTGCAAACATGATGGAGTATCTAGTATTGTTCCTGATTTCATCATCAGGGCAAACATCCCTAAGACGGATTCATCCTTTGCATTTTCATCTTCTTTGCCCATAATTTTCACAATACTGGTCGAATTTCTGCATCAAAAATCTCCACAGAAAATTCTTTGATGTCTGGTTGAAATTGCTTCATTTTTGCCTTCAAGGAGAATACATACTGATTAAACTCTTCACCTGCAAGATTATCATAATAGGTTACCAGGGAATCGTCGGAGAACTATGTTGAATCTTTGGTTAAACTGAGAGGGGGGGGGGGGGGGGTGAATCAGTTTAACACATGCATCAACAATTTAAATTTTCATCAAACTTATTTATAGCTTAATATGTGAATTGTCTTAAAATGTTGCAACAAGAATTAAATTAATGTGACATCAACCTTATTGTGAGAGCAACAAGCAATTAAACATATAAGAAACACACATAGAGACAACAGATGTAAGTGGAAACCCATAAAGGGAGAAAACCACATTTTATTATTTTTGTGATTCAAAGGCAAGCTCCAACTCCCTCTCACCACTGTTTTTCTACAGGCACCAACCTACAGGAGGCTCCAACCTCAGTCAGCTACAACTAACAGCTATCAAGCTTCAGCTTAATAGTGAAGCTCCAAATTCCTCAATTTATCAAAAGATATGTTTGCTGATTTACCTCTGATATCAGCTCTATTCTGTAGCATCTCTTTCTTCTCCTCTCTTCCTTATATTCTCTGCCTCAATCTTCTATACTTTTCATTCTCTATCCTTACTCTCTCTAACCTCTCTATGCATATCAAGTTGATATTATATATAGAGTTCATCACATGACTGTTTGTATTCCACAAGGAATTTGGAGTGAACAGCCATGACCTTTTGGCTTCTATCTTCTCATTCCTTTGTCCAACTCATTTTAAAAATATAACAATATGTACAAGTTTCTATGTTACAGTGGAATTTTTCTTTTCCTTAGGATATTGCCTTTGCATCTCAAACAATATAAAAACAATTAAAAATTTCCATTTTCAGTTTCAATACATAAACTTCGCTCAGCCCTTGGCTTGTTGGTTTTGTCCTTTCTGTTGCTGTCGTGAAACTATCCTACATACCTCTGTTTACTGCAACTCTATGCACCTGTGCGTGTATACCTGTCAAACCCACATTTTCATTCTTGTGCATATTCACCTGTTCACTACAATTGTGTGTCTACTGTATATATAGAACTTTTGATCTGGTAATATAATTAAATACCTCAAATAAAATCAGAGTGTGGCACATATAAAAATGCCTCTCGATTTTATTTCCCTCCGCTGGAAATTTGAATAAATGTATGCGGTAGCTTATCCATCCACGATCAATTTTTTTTTATTAAAACCTAATATAAGGGTCACAGCATATCAATCACCAGTTTTAATGTTCTTTGAGCCAATTACATCTTGGTTCTCACATCGGCTTGCTTTAATTTCGCCCTTGGCTTTTATCTCAACTTAATATAATAATGTTCCCAGCTTATCGTTCTCACATATATTCACGGCTTTATTGTTACATGCCAACCATAATATATATCAACATATATCGATATTTCTTCAAATAAAATGTTTTAAACCCTTAATCTATTTGCTGATGCGATTAATCGCCACTGACCACTTCCAATTGTGATTGATCGCAATCGCAACTTTTAGTTGTGAGATCCGATGCTACGATGGTTTACTGTTCATTGATTTATGATTCTCCGATGTTCTGTTGTTTAGATGCTCTGATGCTCTGATTCCAATGATTCACTGTTATGCAGGAGCTCAACCATATATCAATCATGGCTTATAAGCCCATCGGGTCCAGACTTTCATCGCAATTGCAATTTTTATTAATGTGTTCTGCTGTCAACTTTGATCCGATGCGATTGGTGAGGGTCCCACAGTTTAAGTCTTTGGTTGTATTAGGCCTAGGCTATATAGTACTTCACGTATATGTATATATGTATACCTATATACTTTGGCCCTTTTTTTAAAACACGCTACATTCTCATCAATCGACGGCTGCAAACTTTACCGCATACCATTCGATGATCCTACGATCATCGCACAACCAAGGTGTACGTCACTTAATTCTCCGAGTTCATGCATTGGAGTGGGTCCCAACACTTAACTCCCTTCTCATCCTATAGTTGTAGGCTTATCGCGCACTCATCCACTGATCCTACGGCAATCGCACGAGTTAGATGCACGGGCTTTAACTCGCGATGAGAGCGGGTTCTCCAAACCGCTTAAGGCCACGTGTCAGCCGATGGAGTTGATCGCTTTCGATTTGGAAATACCGCTTATTGTACAAAGGCGGTGCGATATGGGTGGGTTTGGTTTCGCAAACCCATTGTCACTGTTCCTCACAGTTCCAATTTCTCTTACTCATGGTTCTAGGTTCCGTTTCTTTTGACCTTGTCTTTCTCTATGTTAATTTTGTGGCATATAATTTCTTTATCCGTCAGGCTTTAAACATAACTCCACCCTTAATTGTAGGTCGAAATCCCTCGACAATTTTATAAACTCTGCGTGCCATTGCTCTATTGCCAATCCCGAGCTCGACTCCTCAAAAACAGAGTATATAATGTTGGTTCACTGCAATGGAATGGAAATTGATCCAAGTCGAGCTTTATTCTTCATCGATCCTCTTCAGAACTTCATATCACTTCCGCGCCTTCGAAGCTCATATAACTCCACGACTCTGATGCGCAAATTCTACAATTCCACTGGTTACTTCTCTGTTTCCTTCATGAGCCTGATTCACCCATGCTCGCATATATAATTCAGAACCCTCAACCAGAACCAAGGTCCTTATTTAGACAGTGAACCCATCCAATAAGACTCAATGTGATTCCAACTCGGTTTCCCTCAATAAGACTGCTTGCCCTAGCCATATTTTCAGTTCGATGGCCCTTCTACAACTGCCTCTACTTATGTTCTTCTTATGCTCCCTTTAAATGTTACATGTTGTCTTCTCCTTTGCTTCTGTTGTTTTCCTTTGCCTGTCTCTGCCTCTGTTGCATCCTTTGCCATCAATGACAACATTTCCAACAGTCTCCCCCTTTGGCACTGATGGAAATACACTTTCTTTGTTTTCCTTTTAGGATCCTTTCTCTTGTTGCTTGCTCTTCCTCCACCTTTGACATCAATGGCAAGGGGTTGCTCATTTTTCAGTGTGCTTTCAATTCTCGCCTATGACCTGTCTCATGCTTTTGTTGCTAGCTGATCTCCCCCTGGAATGATATTTTCGTTTCTGTTCTCCCCCTGGACTGAAGCTTCCTTTTTCTTTCAGAGAGTAGTATCTACAGATACTACCCCTAGTTTATCTCTCAAATACTCAAATGGTCCTCTAGCAAGTGGTTTGGTAAATATATCTGTTGTCTGTTCTTTTGTTGGTACATACTCCAGCTTTACTACATTCTGAGCTACTTGTTCTCAGAGAAAATGATACTTGATTGGGATATGTTTAGTTTTTTAATGAAGCACAAGATTTTTTGATATACTTATAGCACTTGTATTATCACATTTGATAGAGATAGGTTTATCAATGCTTACCTTCATGTCTTGGAGGGTTTGCTTCATCCGTATGACTTGTGTACAGCATGTTGTTGCTGCTATATATTCTGCTTCTGCTGTAGATAGAGAGATAGATGTTTGTTTCTTGCTTAACCATGCCACCAGACTTTCTCCTAGATAGAATGCACCTCCACTTGTGCTTTTCTTGTCATCCACACAACTGACCCAATCTACATCTGTGTATGCTATCAAAGTGAAGCTTTTGCCTTTTGGATACCAAAGTCCATACTGTGCAGTTCCTTGTAGATATCTGAATATTCTTTTGACTGTTAGAAGATGATTTTGTTTAGGTGTTGCTTGATATCTAGCCATAAGTCCTACTGCTAGCATGATGTCTGGTCTTGATGCTGTCAGGTACAGCAGACTTCCTATCATGGATCTGTAGAGTTTTTGATCTATATCAGCAGATCCATCATCAGCACACAGTTTGCATCCCGTGATCATGGGAGTTGACACAGGTTTGCAGTCCTCCATTTTGAACTTTTTCAACATTTCTTTTAAGTATTTTTCCTGTGAGATGAATGTACCTGTGTTCTTTTGCTGAATTTGAAGTCCTAAGTAGAAACTAAGCTCTCCAATCATGGACATCTCAAACTATGATTTCATCTCCTCAGCAAACCCTTTTTCTAGTTCATCTCTGTTTCTTCGAGACATAATGTCATCAACATATACTACAACAATCAGGAGTTCATTTTCATGGGCTTTTATGTATAGATTGTTGTCTACTCCACCTCTCTTAAAGCCTTGTTTTTTCAAATACTTATCCAGTCTTGAGTACCAAGAACGAGGAGCCTGTTTCAGTCCATATAGAGCCTTCTTAAGTCTGCACACATAGTCTTCTTTGTCTGTTAAAGAGAAACCTTCTGGTTGTTCCATGTAGACTTCTTCTTCTAGATCTCCATTCAGAAAAGCAGATTTTTCATCTATTTGATACACCTTGAAGTCTTGGTAGCATGCAAAGGCCAGAAACATTCTGATGGATTCCATTCTGGCTACAGGGGCAAATGTTTCATCGTAATCAAGTCCTTCGATTTGTGAATATCCTTTGCAGACAAGTCTGTCTTTATTCCTGACCACCTGGCCTTCCTCATTCATTTTATTTTTGAATACCCATTTTGAACCTATGACATTTTTCTCAGTGGGTCTAGGAACTAGTTCCCAGGTATTGTTCTTCTCAATTTGGTCCAATTCTTCATTCATAGCATTCACCCAAGACTTGTCCTTGTTGGCTTCTTCAAATTCCTTTGGCTCTATTTGTGATAACATGGCTATGTATACCTCTTTTGTCTATTTAGTTAGCTGCCTTCTTATCTGGACCCCTACTCTCTTGTCTCCGATGATCTGATCTTCTGGATGGTTCTTCTGAGTGTATCTTGATGGGGCTTTCGATCTTAGATCAGCATCTTCTGTTTTCTTGCTTGTTTCTTCATCATCTTGGTTTTCTTCTTCATGGTTGTCTGATGGACTGCTACAGTCGGTATCTCTTGTATTGTTTGGAAGTTCTTCATCAAATCTCACGTCAATGCTTTCTACTATTTTTCGAAGAGACTTGTTTTAGCACCCTGTTGAAGCCTAGAAAATCTCTACTTCAAACATTGGGGAAAACCACCCGGTCGGGACCTTAGGACAGCTCCATTTCCGTTTGGTATGGTGGCTCCAACTGGATTTAAATGACCCGTTTCCTTATAACTAAATGGGTTGGTGATGGGTTGATTTGGATGGGTGAAAATGGGAGTAAATTAACTGAAATAAAACTATCTAAATTAAACTAAATACTGATAAAAGAAATTCTAACACTAACCCGGGAAATTATACGTGAATACAACTTAAGATTGTTCCAATTTAACAATAACCATGAAAATATATTATCACTTAAATTGAAATGTGCAGAAACAAATAAAGATAACTCTGTTTAAGAAATTAAACAGAGTTGTATTAGCATATTGCATTCATCATTGTATACCATCTACATATACTTATGAAAAGATAACGTTTCGATTATACTCAGAAATGATATATATAAAGAAACGTTATGAAAACAAATATCTGTAAATGATAGCAAATTTTAAAGCGAATATCATAAAACAAAAGAAATCAACAGTGAACAGATAGAAATACCTTATTGATCTTGAAGACTTTCAAATGAAATATGATACTCTAATCCAGTAACTCTGATGCAAAATCAAATTCCAAGGTACAGAAATGCAACACTTCAAAGATAATTCCGCATAAAAATCACCAGATGTGTTCCTTTTAAAAAATATATAAGACAATGGAGTACAGAAATGCAATCTCCAAGTCAAAATTATCAAGATCCAGGACCCTTCTCTAAATGCATGAGAAGGGTTTAAATACTACTTAGCTAAATCTAAAAATAGTTTATTACAAAAATTAAGGATTCGGTTCAATGACTGTCCTTTTTCTAGGCTAAAATACAGTAAAATTAAAACTAAATCTAACTATCTATGAACTTGATCTTTAAACTTGCAGGCATCTAGCATAGTTTTGAGAAGATGTGGTTGACCGACTTCAGAATTCAACTGTCCTGAAAAGACAGAGTCGGCAAGTGTAGGTGCAATCTTCTATGTAGTATTGATTATACAATTAAGCGCACTGTGCTAACTATGTGGCTTCACTAAGTACATCCAGTATGAGTCCCAATTTAATCTTGTTAGCCCTTGGATTAATTTTTCTTTTTCTTCTGCCTTTTGCTTCCATTCTGTGTGCAGTTGATGTGCCTGCGAAAGATATCCTGGAACAGTTTCTGCAATCAAATTAGCTTTGTGTAAATTATCATTTACACAATCAGTAAGAGTGTTTGCCGCTGTAGCCGCCTCCTCAACTTCGCTTTGCCATTTTCTCCTTTTTCCTTTTGTTTCTTTTTTATAATACTTCAGCCAAGGTAGTTTCTTCTTTATAGATTCGATCTTTCGCAGTAATTTTTCTCTTTGCCGAACACGCTCCACATCTTTTTCTTGCTCAGCATTAAGTGCCTTGATTTTGGTCAATGTTTCTTCATTTTTCTTTACATTTATTTCCAGTCTCTTCAACTCCCTACTTTTCTTAATAAGATCTTTATGTTTCCCTGAGAGCTCCTGATCTTCATCAGCTTTTTCAGTTACTTCTAGAAGCTCTATAGGGGATAATTTGGAAAACTCATATACCTTATCTTGTGGTAGAAACTATGTCAAATTTCCCACTTGGATATTGAACTTTGTGAACAGCGTCTAGAACATTTTTTTTTTTTGGTACTGTCCGTCCGTGTTTGTTTTTCTTCAATGGTTCATCTCTTCTGGTCCACTCTTGTGTGAATTCTGACAAATTCGCATGTTTTCTGGAAAAATCTTTTATGAATTTCTTATTATATGTCGCCTGAGGCTCTGGCAACTTATACATCAGCCTCAAATCTTCCGTGGTGAATGACCCGATCAGCTCTTGAGATGGAGTTCTAAATTGTCTGTCTGAAATATCGGTGCTGTTCGACACCCATTTCACCATGTCCGTATATGGGAGAATCCTTGGCCTTGCCGCTATTCTATGCAGAAATGAACAAGCCAGTTCTCTAAGGGTTGCCTCAGACGTATTACTAGAATCTGCGGTAGCCACAACTTTCATCACCACAGGATTTTATTCCTCTAACAAATTATACATTTCTTCCCAAGTGGATATACCGGCATCCTTATTGTAAGCGGTGTCTGCATATAGTGAATCCATCTCTCTGTTTTCAGAGTTCGAACTCTTCTCTTTCTTACCCATAGCGTTCTGCGAAAGCTTTGTATATACGTTTGTTCCTTCGTGCCTGCGTTTTACGAGTTAAATGAGAGTAATGGCATGAGAAAGGTGATGAGACTGTTTTAAATGCGAAGGCGGATGAAATATATTATTATAATTGTGAAACGACTTTCAATCAAAACAAAATCTCATTTACCATTAAATGTCAATCTAATCATTTAATCCAATCATTAAAGCGCATAACAGATATTGATATATGGGAAGATTGTCTTTGAACAACGCGCTTTTATGAATCTGTGATATTTCGATCTGCAATTTGCTGCGCAATATTGCAATATCGCAATGTCGCAATATCGCAATATCGCAAAATGAAACCATCGCAATTTAAAAATAGCGCAAAAGCGCAAATTGCGAAATAGCGCAAAAGCGTACATCGCAAATCTCGCAAAGGCACAAAATTGTAAATAGCACAAAAGGTATTCATTTATCATTTCTGTTTTCTGCGCCATGCGATTTGCGACCAATATGTTTATTGTATAGGCTTTTTGGGATCGCATTATCGCAAAAGCGCAAAATCGCATTTTCAGTTTTATAAAAGATATATACCATTTTGCGATGGATGCGCTATTTTGTTTAAAAAACAATTTTATTGTAATCTATCATAAACTTAAGTGTTTCTTAATGTTATTTCTAAGGGATTTCTCTAAGTTTATGATAGAAAGTTTTATTTGAAAAGGAAAACAAATCCTAATTGATTCTTTGTATTTTTTAACGAAGGGTCCCCATTTATTTAGTATTATTACTAATATTAAACAAAAAGGGGGGTTGTTGCTGGTCACAACAA
Organism: Pinus albicaulis; assembly: GCA_034641835.2. Taxonomy (NCBI): domain Eukaryota; kingdom Viridiplantae; phylum Streptophyta; class Pinopsida; order Pinales; family Pinaceae; genus Pinus; species Pinus albicaulis. The sequence goes on from CM076573.1 coordinate 467,899,662, forward strand.
TTGGCGATTCACTGAAAGAAACAGTTATCTCTGAAAAAATAAAATGAACACTATATCTTTAGTAAGTAAATATTTTTAAAGATAATGAAAACTATCTTAGGATAATTCAAATAAAATCTAACTATGAAAAAGAAATAAAAATCATTCACAATTTCTTTCTCTTTCCTTAAGAACAAAATCATTTTGGGTTATCTCAAGCTTCGATTGGTGTTAATAATGAAGTAAGTGGATTTCTCCAAGTTTTGGTTTTATAATATACTCTATTTCCATAGGTATTGCCTCTGCTGCCAGCAAACGTTCATAGTCTCGACAGGGTTACCTTTAAACCATTAACTATTCATTGTCCCATCCAACTAAAATTATGACTTTTTAAAAGATAAATTCATAAGACCTATTATCTCATGTTTTTGTCTTTTACTTATTTTATTTTTAAGAGCCATTGTTCTAGTTTGGTAGCCAGTTAATAAAAATGCCATTCACTAGTTATAATTAAACTGAACAAGTTTGCTCGTGATGAGACCCCTTGTCTTATATTTATAAGCCATTACCCTGTTTTGGTATACAGTATTGGTAATGTCAGTTTTATTACTCTTTATGAACATGGTAAGTCGGCTCATAATGAGACCTCTTATCTCTTAAATTTTCATATAATTTCTTAGAATTACATTCTAAAAAATCACAACTTAAATGGATGGGGTGAAGTAGTTTTATCCTTAAGAATCAATGGATGACAATTTTCAGAGTTTTTTGAGTACCAAGACTTTGAAAAAATCTTTATTTTTATAGATAACCTTTCTCTGCTCAATAAACTTATAATGATTTACATTCTCCTCAAATTTTCAAAAGGTCATGCAAATGATTGGAATAATCTTTCAAAGTTTAACATCTTATTTTAAACTATCTAAAAACTGTGATCATTCCTTTAAAATTCTTATTTACACAAAATAAATATTTATAATATTTTTCCTAAGAAATTTTCCTAAATAGTAAACAGTCAATTATAGACCTATTAACAACTTTTATTTGCAAAAACAATCAAAAACTTTGCAGAAAGTAATATGTACAGTTTAAGAAGGGGTTACCTCCTTATGAAAAGAATTTCTTCAAGATAAGCCCATTTACAAGAAGAGATTCTCTCTTACCTGTTAGATCTTGGAGTATGAATGTATTTGAGCCTATCTTTTCAACGATCTGAAATGGTCCAAGTACATTTTCTGAAACTTGGTATGTTTACCTTTTTCTTCGTGTGCTTTATCCCATTTCAGAACAAGATCACCAATTGACAAAATTTTTGAGCTGGTAGAACTTGCATCAAAAGAAGATTTTACAAGCTGTTGATGTTTTTCATGAATAATTTTTTCTTTATCTCTATCTTCTTCTAGTTTAAGGATTTGATCATATCTCAATTGAATGGATGAAGAAGGATTTTCCTCAATAAATTGCACGAGGGCTAATGATGGAAGAGTTAAATTTGATGGTATCACAGCTTCTTTTCCATAAACTAAATTGAAAGGTGAAGTCCCTATTGAAGCTTTTTCAGTGATACGATCAGCCCATAATGCAAAGATTAAAGACTTGTGCCAATTCTTTTGATTTTGATCAATGGTCCCTTTAATGATTTTGATAAGGTTTTTGTTAGTGGATTCAGCCAAACCATTACCTTGTGGATAATAATTTGCTGAATATTTTAATTTAAAACCTCTTTTGACTGCAAATTCTATTAAACTATTTTTAGAGAAGTAAGATGCATTATCAAAGACTAGAGCGTTAGGTACACCAAACCTGGTTATGATGAATTGATCTATGAAATCAATAATTGCATCAGAATTGGCTACCTTCAACGGGATTGCCTCTACCCATTTTGTAAAGTAATCAGTTGCAGCAAGGATGTACTTGTGCTGTTTGGAAGAATGAGGTACTATCTCACCAATAATGTCAAGCCCCCATTTTTCGAATGGTTGCTCAATAGTCACAGGTTGTAAAGGAAAAGCTGGTTTCCTTTGTCTTCCACTTGCAGTTTGACAAATTCGGCACTTTCTTACATAATCATGCGTATCTTTAAAAAGGGTAGGCCAATAATACCCACCACGAATTATTTTGTGAGTTGTGGTATCACCTCCAAAATGACCTCCTGCTGGTCCATCATGCAACTCCTGCAAAACCTTTTCAGCTTCAATCTTTTCAAGACATCTTAATAATATTGAATCATAGTTTTTCCTAAATAACACATTATCAATGATATCATATTTAATAGCTTTTAACCTTAAGCGCGTTTACTCTTATAAATGATATTAGAAGGAGCATACCCATTTTTCAAGTAATAGATGAGATCAGCATATTGAGATTCAGAATCTGTAACACTTATCTGACTTACTTGAATATCTTGATTTGAATCTTGATTTTCTGGTATGTTATGAGCTCCTGCCAATAATCTGCAAAAACCTTGTCCTCTAACAATATTAGCTGGTTTAATATCAATATCATATTCTTGCAAGGTTATTACCCAGTTAGCTCTCTTTTCTCCTACTTCTTTTTGAATTAATAATTGCCTCACTGCAGAGAATGGGACAATAATTTTTGTATGTGTTTTCAAGAGAAAAGGTCTAAAATGTTTGATTGATTTAAACACAGCAAAGGCTTGTTTTTCAACATCGGAATAATTAAGCTCAGCTCCTTGCAGATTTGAGCTAAAGAAAGAAATTGGTGCCTTGATTTTCTGATCATTGAGCTGTGTTAAAACAGCTGCATAGGATGTTTCGGTGGCCAAAGTATACAAAGTAAAATCTTTAGAAAAATCTGGGGTATTCAATGCTGGTGCATTAATAATCGCTTGTTTGATTGCCTCAAAGGCTTCTTTCTCTTTATGCCCCCATTTGAATACTGAATTATTCTTGATCATATTTTGCATAGGTAAAAGAATTAAAGAAAAATCAGGAATGAATCTTTTTACAAAATTGATTTGCCCAAGAAATGATTGCATGGATTTTTTGTTATGAGGTAAAGAAATATCAGAAATTTCTTTCACTCTATCTGGATCAATATATATACCATCTTTTGACACAACAAATCCTAAGAGTTTTCCTTCATCCAAAGCAAAGAAAGATTTATTTGGGTTTAAGGAAATACCAAATCTTCTACATCTTTCAAATATTTGCTTTAAATCATGTAGATGATTGGTTCTCTTTTTTGAAAATATTGTTATGTCATCAAGATAAACAACAACTAATTTATTGATCAGACCTTTAAATGCTATGTCCATGGCTCTTTGGAAAGTTGCTCCTGCATTTATTAGACCAAAAGGCATTTTCTGATAAGCATAAGTTCCCCATTTTGTTCTGAAATTTGTTTTCAATCTGTCATCTGGATGAACTAACACTTGATTATAGCCCGAAAATCCATCAAGAAAGGACATAAGTTCAGAACTAGCTACCTTTTGAAGTATCTATTCCATGGTTGGAAATGGGAAATTGTCTTTTAAACATGCCTTATTTAAATTTCTGAAATCAATACAGATTCTTATATCACCATTCTTCTTCCTGACAGGTATCATATTGGAAACCCAATTGGAGTGCCTGACAGGAAAAATGATTTTGGCTTTTAAAAGTTTATTAAGTTCTGATTTGATTTGATTTTCGAGATTTGGATGAATCTTTCTCAACTTCTGTTGAAAAGGTTTAATATCAGGAAGCATTGGAATTGTGTGTTGAATAACCGAAGTATCATACATTTTTAAATCATCATAATTCCAAGAAAAAACGTTTTTATACTTGTTCAGAAGTTTAATGAACACATTCCTTTCCTCTGGTGTTAAATTGAGTCCTAAGTTAACGTTTTGAGGTTTAGAATCAGAACCAAGATTTACTAATTCAAACTTCAAAGTGGAACTTTGAAGTTTAGCATTAGTGACTTTCTTGAATCTGTCTTTAATGTCATATAAATCCTCTAATTTAACAACAGATTTCAGAATGGGATTTTCATTACCTTTTGAAGCAATTTAAAAATCATGATCATCTTCATCAATAATTTTCTCATCATATGATTTCTCTGAAGTCATGAAATTTAAAATATCTTGATCATGATATAAAACTCTCCAATTTGTAACATTATCTGGGACAGATGGACGAAAAATCAATTCTACAGAAAACCTATCAGGACTGCAATCTTCAGCAAGAAGGAGTTTAGATGCAACATTAGCTAACAAGTCAGCTGATGTATTTTGATTCCTAGGAATGGGAGAAATATTGAATGCTAAAAAATGAGTGGTAAGATCTTGTACTAGGGTTTGATAGTGTTTAAGATGTCCCGAAAGGCAATGAATAGTATTCCTAACTTATTTTATGACGATTTCAGAATCACCAAAGACTTTCAAGTATTTAACATCTAACCCTATAGCTTTATAAAGTCCTTGAACCAAGGCTTCATATTCTGCGGTATTGTTAGTACACTCAAATTCTAACCTACATGACAGCATGGTTTTCTCTCCATATGGATCAATTAAGATGCATCCTGCTCCAGCTCCATCACTAGACTTTAATCCATCAAAATATAACGACCAAAATAAAGATTTATCTATTGACTTATCTACAATTACATCAGAAATATTTACAATTTTGGAAGAATCAGATTGTGAAAAATTTTCTATTTGAGAAACAAAAGAATTTACAGAAAAAGGTGATTGGGGTGCTTAGAAGTTTCCAAGAAATGATTCAGTAGAATAACCTCCAAGGATATTGTTATTGAATGCCACAGGCTCATTAGGTTGTTCGAATTCAGTGACAGTGTGCGTCATATGTTTTTCTCGTTCAATCCTGATTTGATTTGGTTTTCCTTTGTAAGGAAGCCACATATGTGAATAATCAGTTGAGATATAACCATTAAGTTTCGCAGACCAATCCCTGCTTAAGATTAATCCATAGAATTCAGGAATATCAGCAATCAAAATATCAATTCTTTGGACAATCCTAGGATCAGAAGCTAATCTGATAGTAACTGAATTGATTTCTCCTACAACTTGAACTTTAGAGCGATCCAATTGAACGATATGAACTGCTGATTTATGTGGTTCGATATTCAATTTAGCACAGACAGAAGTAGGCATTATATTGGAGGAAGCTCCAGAATCAATCAAACAATTGTGCAGATTTTTATTGTACATCTCATAAGTTAAAAGAAAAGGAGGAGTTTGAGAATTTGACTTTTCTCCAATGAGCACAGCATCAGTGGCATCTACCTTATCTGGTGGCTTACCAGCTCCCCTAGATGCTTTCGCAACTACACCACTTGGTAAAGGAGCAATTGGTGTAGTGTTTAATTCTTTCAATAGCAACTTCTGCTGGTGTTTTAGTTTGCTGAGTTCATGTAAGGAAATGTTAGCTTTGATCTTTTTCATGTCCTCGACAATGTTGTATTCCATAGGATCTGACACCACTAAAGTCTTTGTTGTTGATGTAGGAAGATTAGAAGCAGATGGATGCTTTTGAGTAGGTAATGGAGAAGTTTTCTTTACAGGGGATTTGTCTTTGGTACTTGGAGTTGTAATTTTATTCTTAGGAACTGTTTGCACTGGTTCCGATATAGATTTACTCCTAGTACTTACAGGCATAGCTTCTTCATTATCAGAATTAGGGAGAATAAAATCCCACATTCCATGTAATTCAGCTATTTCTTCATTCTCATCTTCCTCATCCGATACTAAAGATGTATCTTCTTCTTCTTCCTCTTCTTCTGATTCTGCATTAGAGATTGCATTAGGAGGTTTAGATTCAACTTGGTTTCTTCTGAAATTTCGGAATGGTTTCTTGGTAGAAGTTTCATCTACTTGTTTTTTAATTTCAACCATTTCATTTGACATGGTTTTAAGAACTTTCTGTAAACCTTCCATGTCGTATGGATCTTTGGCCTTTTTCTTTGATTCATCTTTGAAGCTGAATTTCTTTGATTTCCTTTCCTCAATAGCATTTTTCTCTTCTAGAGAAAGAATTCGTTTTTCTACTGCAATAGCCTCTTTCATATTCTCGGCTAATGTAGGTTTTGCAGCTCTGTCTACAAAAATCGCTATTTTTGAGGGTAAGGCAGTTATGTACCATTCACTTCTGACTTGTTCACTAGGCCTTGAATCTGTGTGAATTTTGTTCAAAAGCTTATTGAATCTAGCGTTGAATTCTTTAATGGGTTCCTTGGGTTCTGCTTTCAAATTTGAGAGATCGTTGATTAAAGTAGCTATTGATATGTCATCTCCAAATTTGGTTAAAAAATGATCTGCAAAAATAGCCCAACTTGTTATGGATCCCGAAGGTAATGAGAAGTACCATGATCCTGCTGCTCCTTGAAGAGTATAAGGGAGTAGTCTGACTACAAAATCTTCATGTGTGACTCCATTCAAATTTATAGCCAGCATAAAGTTATTAATATGTTCTTCAGCGTGAATGTTAAGATCTGGACTAAACTTTGGAAGCCATTTTCCAGGATTGTCTGGTAAATCGTGTAAAGGTGCAGCCATGTTGACTGCTCCTAGAGTAGCCCATGGTCTAGCCATTATTGGAACAACTATTGGAGGATTAGTAGAAAATGGTGGTGTTTGAATAGAAGTTGTTGAGATTGATGATGTTGAGATTGATGATGATTGAGTAGATGATGATTGAGGAGATGATGTGGAAACAACTGTACTTTGTTGAGTTGGGATTTCGGAAACAGGCATTTGAATATTAGATGTTGAACTTATATCACTTACTGATTCCGATTGAGTTTTTCTTGTCTTGACTCTACTAGGTAAAGGGAATTCTTTCGGAGAAATACCAAGTTTTTCACTTTGAAGCCTAGTAAGAGGTTTCGAAGAAACAAATTTTGAGGTTACACTACCTTCAGATATTGCAGACTCTTCTAAAGATAATGAGAATCCTTTCAATTTATGAATTAAATCTTGAACTTCAGGAGACTCAGGATTTTGATTGTCTGAATGTTTTGAGATTTTGGTAGTGGGTGTATGAATATTCTTCGCAATTTCTTCTATAGGATTTTGTATTTCAGAAGAAATTGAAGAAGTTGATGAGGGTGTTTTGCTCTCATAATGGCTTGTGGATAAAGATTTACTTGCCATTCATAGCTCAGGCCCTCCTTCTAGCGCCAAAAATGTTGAAGCCTAGAAAATCTCTGCTTCAAACATTGGGGAAAACCACCCGGTCGGGACCTTAGGACAACTCCTTTTCCGTTTGGTATGGTGGCTCCGACTAGATTTAAAGGACCAGTTTCCTTATAACTAAATGGGTTGGTGATGGGTTGATTTGGATGGGTGAAAATGGGACTAAATTAACTGAAATAAAACTATCTAAATTAAACTAAATACTGATAAAGGAAATTCTAACACTAACCCGAGAAATTATACGTGAATACAACTTAAGATTGTTCCAATTTAACAATAACCATGAAAATGTATTATCACTTAAATTAAAATGTGCAGAAAAAAATAAAGATAACTCTGTTTAAGAAATTAAACAGAGTTGTATTAGCATATTGCATTCATCATTGTATACCATCTACATATACTTATGAAAAGATAACGTTTCGATTATACTCAGAAATGATATATATATAAAGAAATGTTATGAAAACAAATATCTGTAAATGATAGCAAATTTTAAAGCGAATATCATAAAACAAAAGAAATCAACAGTGAACAGATAGAAATGCCTTATTCATCTTGAAGACTTTCAAATGAAATCTGATACTCTAATCCAGTAACTCTGATGCAAAATCAAATTCCAAGGTACAGAAATGCAACACTTCAAAGATAATTCCGCATAAAAATTACCAGATGTGATCCTTTTAAAAAATATATAAGAAAATGGAGTACAGAAATGCAATCTCCAAGTCAAAAATATCAAGATCTAGGACCCTTCTCTAAATGCATGAGAAGGGTTTAAATACTACTTAGCTAAATCTAAAAATAGTTTATTACAAAAATTAAGGATTCAGTTCAATGACCGTCCTTTTTCTAGGCTAAAATACAGTAAAATTAAAACTAAATCTAACTATCTATGAACTTGATCTTTAAACTTCAGGCATCTAGCATATTTTTGAGAAGATGTGGTTGACCGACTTCAGAATTCAACTGTCCTGAAAAGACAGAGTCGGCAAGTGTAGGCGCAATCTTCTCTGTAGTATTGATGATACAATTAAGCGCACTGTGCTGACTGTGTGGCTTCACTAAGTACATCCAGTATGAGTCCCAATTTAATCTTGTTAGCCCTTGGATTGATTTTTCTTTTTCTTCTGCCTTTTGCTTCCATTCTGTGTGCAGTTGATGTGCCTGCGGAAGATATCCTGGAACAATTTCTGCAATCAAATTAGCTTTGTGTAAATTATCATTTACACAATCAGTAAGAGTGTTTGCCGCTGTAGCCGCCTCCTCTGCTGCCTTCTCTGCCCTCCTGATTTGTGCATCTTTCTCTATTGGAACTTTTTGCTTCGTTATTTATTTCGCAATTTCATCTCAACTTCGCTTTGCCATTTTCTCCTTTTTCCTTTTGTTTCTTTTTTATAATACTTCAGCCAAGGTAGTTTCTTCTTTATAGATTCGATCTTTCGCAGTAATTTTTCTCTTTGCCGAACACGCTCCACATCTTTTTCTTGCTCAGCATTAAGTGCCTTGATTTTGGTCAATGTTTCTTCATTTTGCTTTACAGTTATTTCCAGTCTCTTCAACTCCCGACTTTTCTTAATAAGAGCTTTATGTTTCCCTGAGAGCTCCTGATATTCATCAGCTTTTTCAGTTACTTCTAGAAGCTCTATAGGGGATAATTTGGCAAACTCACATACCTTATCTTGTGGTAGAAACTGTGTCAAATTGCCCACTTGGATATTGAACCTTGTGAACAGCGTCTAGAACATTCTTTTTTTTTGGTACTGTCCATCCGTGTTTGTTTTTCTTCAATGGTTCATCTCTTTTGGTCCACTCTTGTGTGCATTCTGACAAATTCGCATGTTTTCTGGCAAAATATTTTATGAATTTCCTATTATATGTCGCCTGAGGCTCTGGAAACTCATACATCAGCCTCAAATCTTCCGTGGTGAATGACCCGATCAGCTCTTGAGATGGAGTTCTAAATTGTCTGTCTGAAATATTGGTGTTGTCCAGCACCCATTTCACCATGTGCGTATATGGGAGAATCCTTGGCCTTGCCGCTATTCTATGCAGAAATGAACAAGCCAGTTCTCTAAGGGTTGCCTCAGACATATTACTAGAATCTGCTGTAGCCACAACTTTCATCACCACGGGATTTTCTTCCTCTAAAAAATTATACATTCCTTCCCAAGTGGATATACCGGCATCCTTATTGCAAGCCGTGTCTGCATATAGTGAAGCCATCTCTCTGTTTTCAGAGTTCAAACTCTTCTCTTTCTTACCCATAGCGCTCTGCGAAAGCTTTGTATAGACGTTTGCTCCTTCGTGCCTGCGTTTTATGAGTTAAATGAGAGTAATGGCATGAGAAAGGTGATGAGACTGTTTTAAATGCAAAGGCGGATGAAATATATTATTATAATTTTGAAACGACTTTCAATCAAAACAAAATCTCATTTACCATTAAATGTCAATCTAATCATTTAATCCAATCATTAAAGTGCATAACAGATATTGATATATGGGAAGATTATCTTTGAACAACGCGCTTTTATGAATCTGCGATATTGTGATCTGCGATTTGCTGCGCAATATCGCAATGTCGCAATATCGCAAAATGAAACCATTGCAATTTAAAAATAGCGCAAAAGCGCAAATTGCGAAATAGCGCAAAAGCGTACATCGCAAATCTCGCAAAGGCACAAAATTGTAAATAGCGCAAAAGGTATTCATTTATCATTTCTGTTTTCTGCGCTATACGATCTGCGACCAATATGTTTATTGTATAGGCTTTTTGGGATCGCATTATCGCAAAAGCGCAAAATCGCATTTTCAGTTTTATAAAAGATATATACCATTTTGCGATGGATGCGCTATTTTGTTTAAAGAACAATTTTATTGTAATCTATCATAAACTTAAGTGTTTCTTAATGTTATTTCTAAGGGATTTATCTAAGTTTATGATAGAAAGTTTTATTTGAAAAGGAAAACAAATCCTAATTGATTCTTTGGATTTTTTAACGAAGGGTCCCCATTTATTTAGTATTATTACTAATATTAAATAAAAAGGGGGGTTGTTGCTGGTCACAACACACCTGTACCCTTTACTTTTGGAAGCATATCCTAGAAATATCCCTTCATCTGCTCTTGCATCAAATTTCCCAAGATTTTCATCATTATTCTTTATGTAACACTTGCTTCCAAAGATTCTGAAATGTTTGATTGAAGCTTGTTTCCCATGCCATAGTTCATAGGGATTCTTGTCACTACTTGGCCTTAAGTGAGCTTTATTAAGGATATGCACCGTTGTGTGTATTGCTTCTGCCCAGAAGGTTTGAGGAATATTACTCTCTTGCGTCATGGCTCTGGCAATTTTTTGAATAGATATGTTTTGTCTCTCTGCTACTCCATTCTGCTGAGGTGTCCCTACAATAGTAAATTGTTGCTTTATGCCATATTCATTGCATAGATCTGCAAAGTTATAATCTGTGAATTCACCTCCTCTGTCTGATCTGATGCATTTTAGCTTGCATCATGTTTGAGTTTCTGCTAAAGCTTTGAATATTTTGAATTTTTCCAGAGCTTCCGATTTATTCTTGAGAAATGCAACCCATGTCATTCTGGAGAAATCATCTATTATCATCATGAAGTAGGATTCTCCACTTGGTGTTTTATTTCTTGCAAGTCCACAAAGGTCCATGTGCAGAAGCTGGAGTTGTATTCTTGTTGATAACTCATCTTTTGCCTTAAATGATGTGCGGGTCTATTTTCCCAATTGACAAGATTTGCATATGGTATTAGAAGGCCTTTTTATTTTTGGCATGTCTCTGACAGCTTTCTTCTTGCTTAGTCTGATGATGTGATCGAAGTGTTGGGAAAAATACTGAGAGGGGGGGTGAATCAGTATTTAGGGCAAACTGAAACTTTTCACTTTTTCATTCCTTAAAACACATACGCTACTTTCCTGTAGTAAACTCGCGTATATACGCGGATCCCTTTCATGCAACTAGCGTATACACAGAGATCTAATTATGTCATTAGTTCTTTTCTTATTCCATCATTCATTCATTAGATGTTCTATAAACAGTAAACATGTGCAGTAAGAACAGAATAAACCATCACACAAAGCATCACACATGAACACCAGGATTTTTAGGTGGAAACCCAAATCGGGAGAAAACCACCGCTGCAGTTGCTCAGCCTTCAATATTTTATTATAGAGAAAATATCTTACAACATATGTGCTGGCGCAGACTTGACCAGCACGCAGGCACCCACCTGCGCTCGTTTACCAGCCTCTCCTGGAAGGGAGCTCCAACCCCCTGACTCGTTTACCAGCCTCTCCTGGAAGGGAGCTACGACCCCCGATCTCGTTTACCAGCCTCACCTGGAAGGGAGCTACAACCCCCTGACTGAAGGCTACAACCCTCAGCACCACCTTGGACCACGTTTCATCAATTTTCACACTGGATCCAACAACTTCAATAGAACACCACTTGCAGGCCACATTTCATCATATTTTTAGACTGGACCCTTTCCATACTTTTAAGCATAAACATACATCACCAACAGATACATATCAACACAGATCAGATAGCAGAAACACAGCAGAACAGATCAGATATTTCATACCCCTTGCTTCAGCAAACCCTAGTTTGCATACGCGCTTTTACTTCACCGATGTCGCGTATATACGCGCTTCCGTCCACACAAACCAGCGTATACCTCAGTGTATATTTTATTGCGCATACGCGCTTTCTCTTCGCTGAAGCCGCGTATATACGCGCTTCCTCCGCGGCTAAGTAGCGTATAGATCTTCAATCATTACAGAGCAGCATACTTCATCAGATCATATATTCAGTTCAGATCTACCCTTTTGCTTCAGACAGATGTTCGCCTAGATGCTCGCCTCATCACAGATCTAAGCCTTCCATAATCAGATCTAGCAAATACAAGAGCAATTCAGATCTATATCCCCTTCTTCATCATTGGTGCATCATACATTCAGATTTATCATTCAAGTGTAACCCTTTCCATTCAGATCTACTTCAGAGAGAAGTATTCATTCAAGCTCAGACATCTTGCACCCACACCCATGATTTGCATAATGAATTTCATCTCTTTATATAGGTTTATCCTTTTTCAATACCATGAGCCCCTTTTTCAATACCATGAGCCAAAACAACATTACTTCCGATGGTATTCCTGGACGGGGTCAATTAGGCGGATCATTACCCAATACAATGGGTCAATACCATGGTGGTTACTCCTGGTTTTGCACTTTTGAGCGCTTTTGCCCATACGCGACTTGGAACGTTCTTTTCCGCGTGCATACGCGACTTCCCTTAGACAGATCCGCGTATGCATAGAGACATACTCTTTTCATCATACTTTGAGCACATTCTGAATTCCTTTCTTCATTGCCTTCTGTGCACACTATAGATACATCATATTTTCTTCATCAAGAACATATTCTAGCAAGCACAACTTCATCAAGTAAGTTTCCATCATCTTTATCAAGTGGGTTGCCTTTCAGGGACAACACTCAACATCATAATATCAACAAGCATCATATCACATCAGATTTACATCATTTACCAAGTTCATCAAGACAAGAATAACTTCATTAGGTGGATTTCCATCAAGGACAACACTTGTCAACAGTCGCATGTCTTCATCTTCATTCAGTGGGTTGCCATCAAGGACAACACTCTGCATCATATTTCCAACAATCTCCCCCTTTGGACTTGATGGCAACCATGATGGTGTTTGGTTACCACAACAGATAAGTACATTGACACCATGTCACTCTCCCAAATCTTTGACACCATTATCTGCTTTCAAACACCATGTCACTCTCCCCCTTTGACATCAAGGGCAAAGGGCAGATCAAAACCAGCGGATCAAAACCAACACACTCTCCCCCTTTTCTCCTCATGTGGAAGAAGCGTCCTGCAGATCTGATGTATACTGAAGTGACCAAGCTCCCCCTGAGTTCATGCTGAATATTCAAACATATTTTTCAATAAAGTACATGACTCTATGACTTTCCTATCACCAATGACTCATACTTACATCAAAGATCCATCCAAGTGGATTTACATATGAGACTCAACTACCCAACCAAGTGGGTTTACAAAAATTTGACTCGGCTACCCAACCAAGTGGGTTTACAAAAATGACAAGTCCTTACATGACTGAATATTACAATTTTACATCATGGGTCTCAACAAGACCTTTTCAACAAATTACAAAAATGACCATTTAAGACCAACACCAGAAAGTCCTCAAGAAAGATCATATATCAGAACCATCATAATGCCAACAATGCATTATACTCAGCAACGCTAATGCTCCCCCTGAATCTGTGCATCCACGCATCCTTTTCATATGACTAAGGCTCCCCCTTAGATTGTGCATCCTGAACACTTTCACCAACAAATCATCAAGGCATCTTTATCAAAACATTAGAAACAGAATTATGAGAACTGGAACACCACCAGAGATACCAAACAGTATCAAAGATACCAAACAGCACTGCAGCTGTGCTGAAAAGAGCTGACTCCAAGCAAAAATTGTCAGCAATCAGACATACGCGGTTTTCTGTGCATGAACTCGCGTATATACACAACTGTGTTTCAGGAAACCCGCGTATCCACTATCATCTTTTAAAATTTATGCAGATTTGTTCTTTTGACTGGCAGAGAACACTCCCAGCTTCTGTCTTAGATACTCGAACGCTTCCCTAGGCAGAGGTTTGGTAAAGATATCATCAACTTGTTCTTTGGAGGGAACATACTCCAACTTCACCTTTTGCTCAAGCACTTGTTCACGTAAGAAATGATACTTGATGGGAATGTGCTTGGTCTTCGAATGCATAACAGGATTCTTTGAAATACTGATGGCACTTGTATTGTCACACATAATGGGGATAGGAGGTGTACACTTGATTTGAAAATCTTGTAAAGTTTGCATCATCCAAAGGAGTTGAGTGCAACAAGATGCGGCAGCCACATATTCTGCTTCTGCTGTAGATAAGGCAATAGAATTTTGCTTCTTGCTGAACCAAGATACTAACCGGGGTCCCATATAGAATGCACCACCACTAGTGCTTTTCCGATCATCAACACTTCCGGCCCAATCTGCATCAGTGTAAGCATGAAGAGTAAGATCAACATTCTTTGGATACCATAGACCAAAGTCTTGAGTTCCTTGTAGATATTTGAATATTATTTTGACAACCTGAAGGTGAGACTCTTTTGGATTAGCTTGGAATTGTCCAACAATCCCAACTGCATGCATAATGTTTGGTCTCGTCCTGGTTAGATAAAGTACACTTCCAATCATGGATCTGTATTCTGGTTGATTCACTGTGGGAGAATCATTATGAGAATTGAGGTTACACCCAATTATCATTGGTGTACTTACAAGTTTGCAGTCTTCCATCCCATACTTCTTCAAAATTTGCTTGAGATATTTTGCTTGAGATAAAAATATGCCATCGGTTTCTTGTTGCACTTGTAAGCCAAGAAAAAATGTTAGTTCCCCAAGTAAAGACATTTCAATTCTTGCTGCATAATAGAAGCAAATTTTTGACTCATGGACTCTTCATTACTTCCAAAAATGATATCATCAACATATACAACCACAATCAATAGTTTATCATTTTCAACTTTTGTGTATAAGTTGCTATCAGCAGACCCTTTTGAAAATCCTTGTTGATGAAGATATTTGTCAAGATGATAATACCAAGCCCTTGGAACTTGTTTGAGACCATATAGAGCCTTTTTAAGTCTACAAACAAGATTTGCATCATTTCCCAAAATGAATCCTTCCGGTTGTTCTATATATACTTCTTCTTCTAGATCACCATTAAGAAAAGCAGATTTAACATCCATTTGATAAAATTTGATTTGTTGATAGCTTGAGAAAGCAAGAAACATTCTTATGGCTTCAAGTCGAGCTACAGGAGCAAAAGTTTCTTCAAAGTCTATACCTTCTTGTTGAGTATACCCCTTGCAAACTAGTCTAGCTTTGTTCCTTACAACATCCCCATTCTCATTTAACTTTTTCTTGAAGATCCATTTAGTTCCAATGACATTTTTATCATGTGGTCTTGGTACCAAATCCCAAGTGTCATTCTTTTCAATTTGATCAAGCTCTTCATCCATGGCATGATTCCAAAATTCATATTTGCTAGCTTCATTGACATTGTGTGGTTAAATTGTGGATAGAAGTGCCAAATTACTAGAAGATCCTCCAAGAGTTCTCCTTGTTCGTACACCTGATTCCTTGTCTCCCAAAATTTGAGATTCAGGATGATTCTTTTGAACATATTTGGATGGAGCTTTTTCAGATAGATCATTTTCAAGTTCTTCATTGGATCCACTGTCTATATCATTTCCATCTGATGTAGAAGGCCATATATCGCTATCATCTTCTTTTGTTGTTTGTTTTTCTTCTTTAGGCGCTGCAGGAGACTCATCAATAACAACATCAATACATTCAACTACCTTTCGAAGCCTCTTATTGTAACATGTGAATGCTGTGCTTGAAGATGAGTAACAAATATCCTTCTATTGATCTAGGGTTCAAACTTGCCAGGCTTTCATCCATTATTTTGTCAGCATTTACTTCAAAAACTTTAAGAAGTAGCAGTGGGAGAATTACCACCAGGATGTATAGGTTTGTCACTATTTACCCAGACATAGACCTTGTTGAGAATGTTAGCCGGTGTATGTCTTCTTCATTCAGAACATGTCGGGGAACATCGGGGAATCGGCAAGCATAGCTCTAGCCATTTGAACAATTGTTCTATTCATTCTTTTGCTACACCATTTTGTTGTGGAATTTTTTGCTAGAGAAGCTGTCTTTTAATGTGCTGTGCAAAATTCAAAGAATTCATTTGATGAATATTCTCCTCCTCGATCAGATCTAAGACACTTGATTTTTAGATCTAATTCATTTTCTGCCAATGCCTTGAAGCTCTGAAATTTTTCAAGTGCTTGATCTTTGTGTTTAATGAACCCGATCCAACACATTCTAGAGTAGTCATCAATAAATAAGATATAATATTCATCCCCACTTAATGACCTTTTCCTCATAGGTCCACAGATATCAGTATGAATGAGTTCAAGAGGCTTACTTGATGATCCTTCTTTGGCATTAAATCGTACTCTGGTCTGCTTACCAAATTGACAAGATTTGCATATGGAACTTTCTGGAAGATTGATCTTGGGAAGATCACGAACAGCTTGAAATTTGCTTGCAGTTGAGAGAAACTGGATGCTATGCCATGACAATTTTACGAAGATTTTCTCCCAAGTAGCATTGATCCTGTCGTTTAGTACCTCTGGGTTGTGGATTTCTTTTTCCTTTTATATTAGTTTTACTGTATCAAGATCACGAACCACATTATTGTTGGCCCAGAAGACATGCTCCTTTCTCACACATTTGACTAACATGATTCACCTTAATCCATCCACATACACGCTAATATATTTTAATAGCACATATTTTCTTTTAAAATGGTACCTTTTCCATTAATTGTGAATATCATTTCAATGTAACTTTCTTTTTCTCGAGCATTATAAATTTGTAAATTTTTTAATCACACAATCATGTCTTAAAACCTGCTATCGATGTACCATTGATTTTCTTCACCTTCTGCAAATAATGCTGTCTAATTTCTTGAAATTATTTCTTTTTCTCTTTCCATACTTGAACTGAGAACATGTTCTTTTGTTGGACCTTTTTCATTGGTCTTCATGACCAAGTAATTATCCTTGGCTGCATTCAAATTCGTTTTGAAGAGGAGAAAGGTTGTTATAGGTGTTCTTCTTTGGTTCAATATTCATCTTTTTCTTTCTTGCTTCTCTTGTCATGATGGTTTTATATGCAACACATTGAGCAGCTTTATGACCAAAATTGTGACATGAGAAACATTGTCCATTGAAGTAGAAATTTCTGTGATCATGAAATCTTCTATTAGAATTTACCTGTTGGTTTTAGCTTCTTTGAATGATATCCTTGTTAGTGTTCCTTGAATTGAGATGATTATGCTTTACCTGTAAGGATCCTTTGTTCCCCTGCTGAGTGGCGGAATGTAGAGAACCAGCTGTGGCTGCTTTTAGGAAATTTGGAGCTGATGTTTGGGAAGATTCCCCAGTATATCCAAGACCTGTTTTTACAAGAGAAGACCGTTGTACCTTGATAATCTCATCCAAGGTTTCTGAACCTTTAGCAAATCTAAGATTGAGAGATTTCACTTTCTCATTATCTTTCCTTAGACTCACTACTTCACACTCCAAATCCTCAATTCGTTTTCTTTCTGCTTCAAGCTGATATTTAAGAGTCTCTATGATTATGTTCTTTTCTTCGTGGCTTACCTTGAGTTGAGTGTTTTCTTCAAGAAGATTATTGTCTTCTAGAGAATCCACAAAAATACCCTTTTCTTCTCTAAATTCTTGTTCGACTCCTTTCAAGATTTCCCATAGTTTTGCACCAAGATTTTGCAGATCCGATTTTGTTGGTACCTTCCAGAATATCAGATTGCTTCCATTGAATAGAGGTGGCTTTATAGACATTACTCCTTCTTGACTTCCCATTGCGACGGATCTCCTTTAAGCGATCAAGCTTCTGCACAAGGACCCCCTCTGATACCAATTGTTGGGAAAAATACTGAGAGGGGGGGGGTGAATCAGTATTTACTGCATAATCAAATCTTTTTACTTTTTCATTCCTTAAAACACATACGCTACTTTCCTTCAGTAAACTAGCGTATATACGCGGATCCCCTTTATGAAACTAGCGTATACACAGAGATCTAGATATGTCATTAAATATTCACTTCTATTATTCCATCACTCATTCATCAGATGTTTAATAAACAGTAAACATGTGCAGTAAGAACAGAATAAACCATCACACAAAGCATCACACATGAACACCAGGATTTTTAGGTGGAAACCCAAATCGGGAGAAAACCACCGCTGCAGTTGCTCAGCCTTCAATATTTTATTATATAGAAAACATCTTACAACATATGTGTTGGCGCAGACTTGACCAACACGCAGGCACCCACCTGCGCTCGTTTACCAGCCTCTCCTGGAAGGGAGCTCCAACCCCCTGACTCGTTTACCAGCCTCTCCTGGAAGGGAGCTACGACCCCCTGCTCTCGTTTACCAGCCTCACCTGGAAGGGAGCTACAACCCCCTGACTGAAGGCTACAACCCTCAGCACCACCTTGGACCACGTTTCATCAATTTTCACACTGGATCCAACAACTTCAATAGAACACAACTTGCAGGCCACATTTCATCATATTTTCAGATTTGGACCCTTTCCATACTTTTATGCTCAAACATACAACCAAACTGATACAGACAACTCAGCACTGTAGAATACAGATAGCAGTAACACAGCAGAATAGATCAGACATTTCTTACCACAATCTTCAGCAAACCCTAGTTTGCATACGCGCTTTCCTTTCACTGATGTCGCGTATATACGCGCTTTCGTCCTCATCAAATAGCGTATACCTCAGTACATATTTCATTGCGCATACGCGCTTTCTCTTCAGCGAAGCCGCGTATATACGCGCTTCCTCTGCGGCGAAGTAGCGTATAGATCTTCAATCATTATAGAGCAGCATACTTCTTCAGATCAGATGTTCAGTTCAGATTTACCCTTTCACTTCAGACAGATGTTCGCCTCAATTCAGATCCAAGCCTTCCATAATCAGATCTAGTAGATACAAGTACATTTCAAATCTAGATCCCCTTCTTCATCATTGGTGCATCATACATTCAGATTTATCTTCAAGTGTAACCCTTTCCATTCAGATCTACTTCAGAGAGAAGTATTCATTCAAGCTCAGACATCTTGCACCACACCCATGATTTGCATAATGAATTTCATCTCTTTATATAGGTTTACCCTTTTTCAATACCATGAGCCAAAACCACATTACATCCGATGGTATTCCTGGACGGGGTCAATTAGGTGAATCATTACCCAATACAATGGGTCTATACCATGGTGGTTACCCCTGGTTTTGTACTTTTTGAGCGCTTTTGCCCATACGCGACTTGGAACGTTCCTTTCCGCGTGCATACGCGACTTCCCTTAGACAGATCCGCGTATGCATAGAGACATACTCTTTTCATCATACTTTGAGCACATTCTGAATTCCTTTCTTCATTGCCTTCTGTACACACTGTAGATACATCATATTTTCTTCATCAAGAACATATTCTAGCAAGCACAACTTCATCAAGTAAGTTTCCATCATCTTTATCAAGTGGGTTTCCTTTCAGGGACAACACTCAACATCATAATATCAACAAGCATCATATCACATCAGATTTACATCATTTACCAAGTTCATCAAGACAAGAATAACTTCATTAGGTGGATTTCCATCAAGGACAACACTTGTCAACAGTCGCATGTCTTCATCTTCATTCAGTGGGTTGCCATCAAGGACAACACTCTGCATCATATTTCCAACACGAAGCTAATATGTCCCAACCTTTTATGCCATAACCATGACTCCTCAAGTTTGGTAAGATGATATGCTTCATCTTCTTCTTTCACAATGTAAACATTACTCTCTGTTCGAACTCCTTCGAGCAGAGTCTTACCTATGGTGTTTGATCTGACTTCACAATCTTGTGCTCTAAAAAGAACTTCACAACCTTTATCACACATTTAACTGACACTCAGAAAATTTTCTTTCAGCCCATCTACAAATAGTACAACTTGGGCCTTTCCTCTGCCATTTTCTAGGCTGACTGAGCCTTTTCCTTTTATTTTTCCTAATTTATCATTGCCAAAAGTAACATTGCCAGATTTATTTTCATCAAGAGTTATAAACTTGCTTCTGTCTCCAGTCATGTGTTTTGAGCAGCCACTGTCCAAATACCACTGGCTTTTCAGGTCTTGAGCAGTTAGAGACAAGTCACATTTATTCACCTTCTTTATCCACTGGAAGCACCCTTTTGTTTGGTATCTTTTGTGAGATGATGAACTACATCTTTTGAGAGGACATTTGGAAGACGTATGTCCAACTTGATTGCATACACAACATTTGATCATAATTTTTGCAGAATTGTGAGTATGAACAAAATTTATTTGATTCATAAACCTCCTTGAGGTGTTGAGCATCAATATTTGTCCATATTTTCTACATTCAATGATTTTATGGCCAAAATATTTACAATAAAAACAGTAACCATAGAAACAATCTGCATACCTGATGTGAGGTTGTCTTCTCCATTTGTTTTCTTGAGAGAGTCTCTTCACTGTTTGCATCTTTTGTTGTTTTGAATTACTCCTCCTTGCATGAAAATATGTAGCAATGTGTCCTAGCTTGTGGCAGACATAATAGGTGGCATTCTTCAGAGGAGGGAAGAATCTCCTTAGATGGCTTCCAAATTTGACATACTCATGGGTATATGATCCTTTTTCTGTTGTCTTAGTATTTATTGCATTCTTTGTTACTAGAGGTTTCTTCTGATCCCTGTATTCCTCATTACATGTTTCTTCTTTTTTAGGAATAGTTTGAGCTGCTTCATCAGCCTTTTATGCTTTTACAAAAATGATATTTTTGTTTTCCTTTTCTTTGCTTTTACTTGATTCTCCTTCATAGCCTAGTCCAGTTTTTATAAGAGGAGATCTTTGAGCATCCAGAATTTCGTTCAACTTACTAGAGCTTGTTGTTTGAGAAGAATTTGTAGACACTTTCCTCTGAGCATTTTCTAATTTCTTCCTCAGACATACTACTTCTTCTTCCAACTTCTCTTGTTCCTGAGTTTTCTCCTTGATTTGCTGAAGTAACATGTCTTCTATCTTATTGGCTTGTTCAAGCTCTACCTTCAGCTGCATGAGGACTTATGAATTTTTCTCTTCTCTTACATACTTAAGGAGGATGTCCTTTTGTTTTCTGCACTTCAGTTTGAGTCTGTCAATCTCCTATAGGGCACTTCTTAGCTCCCCCTCAAGGTCGACTTCACCTTCTTCTTCTTCATCTTCTAGCAAGAGTCCTTCAAGTTCTTCTATGGCCATCAATAAAAATTCAAAGTTTCCTTCTTCACTTGAGGGTTCATCTGAGTCTTCAGGTGTACTATTGTCTTGTTGAGCATAGAAGGATTTTCTGTTGAACTTATTTCCTTTCTGCCAGTTCTTTGATGTATTATTCTCTGATTCTTGAGCCTGATTCCTTACTTTCTTGTGAGGACACTTAGCAACATAGTGTCCAACTCTTCCACAGTTAAAGCACTTGAAAGGAAGTTTACCTTTATATTTACCTGAGCCTCTATCCAGTTTCTTGACAAATTTAGCCTCTTCTTCATCCGAGCAAGAGCATATGTCTTCCTCTTCTTCTTTCTTCTTTTCTTTTTTAAAGGCTGCCTCCCTCATACTTGGCTTCTTCTGTGGGAGCCTCATATCATATGCTGTTAGATTTCCAAGTAGTTGGTTCATGGTCAAGGTCTCCCAATCAACTGTTTCTTCTATTGCAGACACCTTGGGATTAAACCTGGATGGAAGAGAGATGTGATCTTAACACAGTCTCCTTACGTATGGTTTCTCCAAGAGCTTTCATATTGTTAACAATTTCTGCAACTTTTAAGAAGAAGCTGCCAACATCTTCATCATCATTCATTTTTAAATTTTCAAACTGGGCTCTATATACTTGAAGTTTGGCAGTCTTTACCTTTTTATTTCCGCCATGGATATTCTCTAAAGTGTCCCACATATCTTTAGCAGTCATACTGTGCATTATTTTGATAAATTCAGCCTCACAAAGTCCACTTAGGATTGCATTCATGGCCTTAGCATTTGCAAAAAATTCTTGTTTAGCTTCTCTCTCTAGGTTAGTTGCCTTTGGGGCATATCCGAATTCCACAGCAGCCCAAACCTCTATTCCTAGAGACATTGTGTATGCTCTCATTCTGATTTTCCAGAAGGCATAATTAGCACCAGTGAAGAAAGGGGCTTTATTGGTTGAGCTTCCTTCTTGACTAGCCATCCTGGGCCCTAGGATCTCCTTTCGGTGGTTAAACTCGTACAAAAGGAACCAGCTCTGATACCAATTGTTGAATGCAGTTAAAACTAAGACGGAGGGGGGGTGAATGGGTTTTAACACATTATAATGATTAATTTTATCAAACATTCTGGCTTAATATGTAGAGCTTGTCTTAAAATGTTGCATCAAAATTAAATTAATGTGACATCAACCTTGTGTAGAGAGCAACAAACAATTAAATAAAAAGTTAAATGAATGTATCTAACCTACAATAGCACACATAAGACACGGATGTAACGTGTAAACCCATAGGGAGAAAACCACATTTTATTATTATTTGTGATGCAAAGGCAAGCTCCAACTCCCTCTCACCACTGTTTTTCTGCAGGCACCAACCTACAGGAGGCTCCAACCTCAATTATGCAAGCTACAACTTGCAAGGAAGCTCCAACTCCCTTCAATTTTCTACAGGCACCAACCTACAGGAGGCCCCAACCTCAGTCAGCTACAAATGACAGATATCAAGCTTCAACTTGAAAGGGAAGCTCTAAATTCCTCAATTTATCAAAATATATGTTTATTGATTTACCTCTGATATCAACTCTGTTTTGTAGCATCTCTTTTTGCTCCTCTCTTCATTATCTTCTATGCCTCAATCTTCTATACTTTGCATTCTCTATCCTTACTCTCTCCAACCTCTCTATGCATATCAAGTTGATATTATATATAGAGTTCATCACATGACTATTTGCATTGCACAAGGAATTTGGAGTGAACAGCCATGACCTTTTGGCTTCTGTCTTCTCATTCCTTTTTCCAACTCATTTCAAAAATATAATAATATTTACAAGTTTCCATGTTACAGTGGAATTTTTCTTTTCCTTAGGATATGCCTTTGCATCACAAAAAATATAAAAAAAATTAAACATTTACATTTCCAGTTTCCATACATAAACTTCGCTCAACCCTTGGCTTGTTGGTTTTGTCCTTTCTGTTGCTGATGTGCAACTATCCTGCATACCTCTGTTTACTGCAACTCTATGCACTTGTGCGTGTATACTTTTCAAACCCACATTTTCATTCCTGTGCATATTCACATGTTCACTGCAATTGTGTGTCTATTGTATATATATAACTGTTGATCTAGTAATCTAATTAAATACCTCAAATAAAATCAGATTGTGGCACATATAAAAATGCCTCTCCATTTTCTTTCCCTGCGCTGACAATTTGAATAAATGTATGCGGTAGCTTATCCATCCACGGTCAACAAATTTTTATTAAAACCTCATATAAGGGTCCCAGCATATCAATCACTAGTTTTAAAGTTCTTTGACCCAATTACATCTTGGTTCTCACGCCGGCTCACTTTAATTTCGCCCTTGGCTTTTATCTCAACTTAATATAATAATGTTCCCAGCTTATCATTCTCACATATATTCACGGCTTTATTGTTACATGCCAACCATAATATATATCAACATATATCGATATTTCCTCAAATCAAATGTTTTAAACCCTTAATCTATTTTCCGATGTGATTAATCGCAACTGACCACTTCCAATTGTGATTGATCGCAATCGAAATTTTTAGTTGTGAGATCCAATGCTCCGATGCTCTGATGGTTTATTGTTCATTGATTTACGATTCTCCGATGTTCTGTTGTTCATATTCTCTGATGCTCCGATTCTGATGATTCACTATTATGCAGGAACTCAACCATATATCAATAATGGCTTATAAGCCCATCAAGTCCAAACTTTCATCGCAATTGCAATTTTTATTAATCTATTTTGCTGTCAACTTTGATTCGATGTGATTGGTGAGGGTCCCATAGTTTAAGTCTTTGGTTGTATTAGGCTCAGGCTATATAGTACTTCACATATATGTATATATGTATACCTATATACTTTGGCCCTTTGTTTAAAAGGTGCTACATTCTCTTCAATAGACGGTTGCAAACTTTACCTCATACCATTCGATGATCCGAATATCATCGCGCAACTAAGGTGTACGTCGTTTAATTCTCTGAGTTCATGCAATGGAGTGGGTCCCAACTCTTAACTCCCTTCTCATCCTATGGTTGTAGGCTTATCGCACACTCATCCACTGATCCTACGGCAATCGCACGAGTTAGATGCACGAGCTTTAACTCGTGATGAGAGTGGGTTTCCCAAACCACTTAAGGCCACGTGTCAGCCGATGGCGTTGATCGCTTTCGATTTGGAAATACCGCTTATCATACAAAGGTGGTGAGATATGGGTGGGGTTGGTTTTGCAAACCTGCTGTCACTGTTCCTCATGGTTCTAATTCCTCTTACTCACGGTTCCAGGTTCCGTTTCTTTCGACCTTGTCTTTTTCTATGTTAATGCTGTGGCATATAATTTCTTTATCCGCCAGCATTTAAACATAAATCCACCCTTAATTGTAAGTCGAAATCCCTCGACGATTCTATAGACTCTGTGTGCCATTTCTCTATTGCCAATCTCGAGCTCGACTCCTCAAAAACTGAGTATAGAATGCTGGTTCACCGCGATGGAATGTAAATCGATCCAAGTTGAGCTTTATTCTTCATCGATCCTCTTCAGACCTTCATATCATTTCCATGCCTTCGAAGCTCATATAACTCCATGATTCTGATGCACAAATTCTACAATTCCACTGGTTACTTCTCTATTTCCTTCATGAGCCTGATTCACCCATGCTCGCATATATAATTCAGAACCCTCAACCAGAACCAAGGTCCTTCTTCAGACAATGAACCCCCAAATTCAATTTGCTGCCAATGCCTTGCACAAAGGCATCTAATTCAATAAGACTCAATGTGATTCCAACTCGGTTTCACTAAATAAAACTTCTTGTTCTAGCCAGATTTTCAGTTCGATGGCCCTTCTACAACTGCCTCTGCTTCATGTCTCATGCTCTCTGCTGCTCGACTGTTTCATCTTTTTACTTTGCTTCTCTCTTTGCTGCCTCTTCTTTTGTTCTTCTTATTTTCCCTTTAAATGTTACCTATTGTCTTCTCCTTTGCTTCTGCTGCTGTCCTTTGCCTGTCTCTGCCTCTGCTGCCTCCTTTGCCATCAATGACAACATTTCCAACAAACTGAACAGATGACTCTGACTCAGGATATCAAAGGGCTTGATGGATTAACTGGGTGGACACTTGCAACACATTCTCTCCCTGACAATTCATAACAAATCATCTCCCAGGGTACATGACTGACACCAACCAATAGATAAATTTAGGAAAAAGGTGGGTTCTTGGGATACATGCAGAAACTATTCCAGAGTTGATCATGGCAGTGAAAACAGGAGAATTTTTGTCATTTAGGATGACTTTCTGATAAAATGGAAGATGAATTATGGAACAAAGAGTATCTTGAATACTCCCCCCCGTGTCCATGAGAGGGATATGACTAGTTGAACCCAACAAGGATGAATGCTTAGCCATGACTGAAATTTAATACAAAGGATAATTCACAGGGTGGTCACTTCTACTAGGTCTAAAGGAAACTTAAAATAGGACTTAGAGCAAACTAATCAGGAAATATTTTGAAAAAAAACAATGTTAAATTTGTTTAAATAGGTGGCGCAGGTTCAAAATTTTATGCTGACATGACGTGCCAACAAGCCATTGATCCGATGTGGAGGACAACTGTGAACAACTCAGCATCCTACGTCACTACGGTGGCCCACGAGGTACGGAGGAAAATTTTGGTTAGTGCCCCCGCAACGAATCTTCACCGTTCATCTATGATGTCCTCGTACTCAACTAAGTCAATTGTGGAGGCACTCCTTTAATTAACTTGTGCATTGATTGTGCCCGCGGGTTGGGCCTTTTGATGAAAATTGAAACTATCAACACTTTCTACCCAACAAAATGATCGATGTTTAAACATAAATGCAGAACCCACTTTCATAAATTTTAAAGTGTTTAAACTTTTTAATTTAATACATCACAGAATTTTTTTATATATATATATATGTTAAAGTATAAAAAATTCAATACTTTAACATTTCTACAAGAATTTAATTTTTTTTTTATTTCCAAAAATTGAAAACAAAAAGGATATGCAGATGATCCACAACAATGGGTATGACATCTCAGCTCACACAGGTGAAGCATAGTGAGCTTCGTGGTTTATTCTATGTGAGAATCTTCTGTAGCATCATGTATAAGAGTGTGTCTATGCTCCAACCCTTTCGAGCAATGGTGCCTGGTGTTAGCCACCTATAAATTCTGTTATACCAAGTGGTGGCTACACTTTGTCTTCAAGCCTTCAAGAGATAGTTTCCTTTGAAAACCTATCATCTTTTGAAGTCCTATGATATTCTTTATCCTTTGAATTGATCTTCACAACTGTTTCACTATAAGTCCTCAAGTACCTACTGATCAACAGAGAGGAAACTACTTAAGAGACTCCATTTTTTCATCATTACACTTCTCCATTTCCTTCTCCATTTCATTCTCAAAATTAACCCCCCCCCATTTAACCCCAAAGGCCTCAAAACCCCTTCAAGCCTTGTGAAATCCCTTTATAAGGTTTAAAACCCCGTTTTTACCCCTACCGGAACCTCCAAAATTCCTCAAAAAACCCTTCAAAAATCTTGAAAAACCTTCATTTTTCTATAAAGGCCTTAAGCCCCTTTCAGCCTTAAGCCCCAGCCCCTTTTCCTTGTGTGACCCGAAGCCGTGACCGAGCACTAAGCCTCATCGCTCCATCGCAATCGGCAGTCACATTTTCCCTTTATCCTTTTCTTTTTCCTCCGATGGCGAGATTTTCCGATTTAATCTCAGCCGTCGAATCCACAAGAATAGATGGACGAGATTCAATCGCGCTCCGCTCATAGCCCTCCGTCATCGTACCTGCCAATTTAATCCTGACCGTTGATCTCCCATACCAATCCGATGGCCAGCGCTTAATCGCACATCACAAACTCAAAGACCCCGGCGCTTTGGCCTCTTTTCTTCTCTCCGATGCGATGAAATCCCAGCCGTTCATTTTGCCAGATCCAACGGTTCACGCTTCTTCATATCACGTCCATCCATCACGTCATCCTCCACCATCCCGACCTCTGATTTAATCTCCACCGTCGATCAGGTTTGATCGAATGGTCTGTGCTCAATCGCATCGGTACATCGCATCACCACTTTTCCTTTTCCCCTCCTCTTTGTGATTCCACTATTCAATCTCCACCGTTGATCTTCTCAAATCTGACAGTCCACATTACTTCTACTTTTCAAACCCCACCCTTCTCATTCTCCCCCATCGACATATCTCAGCCGTTGATCCTCACGATCCGACGACTCCCATTGATCCTTCCCACCGCTCTTATAAAAGCCCTCTTCCTAAGAAAAAACCTTTTCCGCCCTTTATATAAAGGTGGGCCCTCCTTTCTTTCACGTTTCTACCCCACCATCACTTCCCGTCTCCTCTTTAAATCCCCACTGCCCAATCATCAGATCCTACGGTCGGGATTTAACCTAATAAAACTAACTTTCCACTTAACTTTCCACCCTGCTTCTTAATCCCTCCACTACACGACAAAACAAATGTGGGCCCCACCATACATCCTCCGCACATCTTTTGATCTATCACGCTCTACCCTCACCGTTCGATCTATTCCCCATCATCTAATGGCCAGAAGTCCATATCACGTAATTTTTGTCTCCTACCCACAGTGCGATACTTCTGTGCGATAAAAGTGGTTTTACAAATCCACGTGTCAAATGCTAACATATATTGCATTCCAAAAGAAAATACCGTCTAACCCCCCAAATGCTGCGCGAAAACCACTGATGCTTTTCTCGAAACCGCTTCTTCCCAATTCACACCATATTTTAAATTAAAAACCCTGGCTCTATGTTTTATCATAGAAACCAATTCTGTGCTACAAATCCTTCCACCCTCATAGCTCCGAACCACCTCCATTTAAACCTCTAAATGCAGTCTACCATGTCTGCAGTTTTTTATAATTATTTTTTGTGTTTTGCACAGCTTTTATGGTGGTCGAACTGTGTATTTCCATAGGCACAAACAGGTGACTGATAAGGCTCAGAGTGAAGATTCTGACCTTAAATCAATGAAGAAAAGGAACCAGCGGGGTTAAAAATTCATATTTAAATCGGCGGATCATGATCCCAACCCTCGAAGAAACCCTCCTATGACGGACAGCCACCTGTGCAAGCGAAAGCAGAACAACAAAGTGTATCAGGATGAAGACCCGAAGATAAAGATCAAGGCTTAAATAAGCCTAAACATAGATCAGAGGATAAATCACCGTGTTTATAAAACAAATAATTATATCAGTCGACAGAAGCCTCCACTACCACATCAAAGGCTAAAATATCTGTTCAACTACCAAAAGTGCCACCTACAGCCTCAACAAATCAAAATAAGGCATAGTAATTGCCTTAGTCAGTGATATTTTGTTTAAATCCGCCAGAGTTATTGCTAGCCTACCAAAAGAGTTTTAAAGTCAAAAAAATATGCCAAGTAGCTAAAAATTAAATGAAACCCAATTAACACATGGAAAACATCATAGATCTCCTCTATTGAGCCCCGCAAAGGCAAAGAAACATTAACATGTATTAATTAAACTAAAGATCTTTCCTTTCATCCCACCTCCTCTTTCTTCTATAAATACTTCTGAAGAAGATGAGATGTTGTTGGTTGTTGGATTTATGATGTAATAGTTGTTGTACCGAATCATTGTTGAATGTAAATAAGTCCTGAAGCTCTGAAGCTTTTTTAAGTTATTGAAGAACTTAGGCTAAGAAGAGAAGTTGTTGCTGTTATGAAACATTGGACTTGAAGTATGTAACTGTATTGACAATCAATATACAAGCTGGTTTTTGGGATCCTGATCTGTATCATTGGTGAAGTACCTCTTACTGTTATTGTTTTCCTTTCATGTATGCCATTTTTCTCACTTTTCTCTGATAAAGAACAGCAAGCATAGAGCTATGATTTACTGCTAAAGTACCCTACTCTCACTGATAAGATTTATCTATATGTTTTCTGCTAATTGTGATATTTAAGAATGACTTAAGTTAAGTGTAAACATTATTGAGGAATGTTGGTTAGTCCATGTCTTGATGTGAAAAACTTGAAAGGAATTTCTTGAATGATATTTTCATTACATGCTAAGTAGAGTTGGACTAGGAAAGTTTATGGTTTTTCCTATCTTCTAGTTCTTTCTCCAAAGGTTGTTTGAAAGTTTCCTTAAGAGTATGTTGAAAGCAGGCCTAGATTTTAATGCATCTGACTTGATCTTAAGCTACACTTTGTTTTCTTATTTGTTTTCATCCCTTCTGAAAGTAGTCATGTGGATTACTGGATTGTTTGTCAGATAAGTTAGCTTTAATACAAGCTTTTCCAAAGAATTTTATGGTTAGCCATGTCCTTTGGTTGGTTTCAAACAGTTGCTTAAAAAGGCTTTTCTTGTATGGAAAGTTGATAAATCCTTGTTGAAATTATTGAATTTTTCCACTTTCTCAACATTTTTAATGTTCCACTCCATCATTTAATCTAAAGGATATTTTGATATAGATGACTTGCCCTTTGGACCACTCTTGAAATTGTTGTACAATTAAAAACCTTTTGTGACTCCATTGCCCAATGGTTTAAAGTTGTTTTATACTAATCCTATCTGCTGAATACTTCTCAATATACTTGCATCTTCACCTTTTGTAACTCTTTTCATTTTGTGATATTCCATCCAATTAAAGATCATACCTGACCAACCGAACAAACGAAAAACCCTTGTTCTTAATAACTAGCCTAATATCATACTAACACCTTAAAAGATAAATCAATCTTTGCACTTATAGAGAGATCCCTCTCTAGATTCAGGAGGGCTAGAACCTAGAATCCCAAAGTGGTTTTTGATGTAGTCTCCAAAACATTTAGTCTTGCCACTCTACTAAATTACAAACCTCCAACATTTCTGGCGACCATACTGGGGAGTATCTGAGTAAAATCCTTAAAACAAAACACTCACTATTCATTGCAGTATAAGTAGCTATCTTCAAGCACTACCAAAGAAATGGTGACCATGATAGGAATTATTTGAATCAGTGACAAACTAAGTAACCCTTAGGATTCTCATAGAGCCTTATCAAAACTTGAAGGAATTAGCTAGCTAAGCCATAAGAGTAAACTCTGTTTGTCTCATCACCATAGCTAAGTGTTGAAACAGATTTAGGATACTCTCATAACCTATAGGATTATAAAAGACTCAGAAAACCCAAAAAAAATTTAGATTGGTATATGGTGGTGGACCATAAAACATTTTACCTCCAAAAAAGCTAAAAATTTCCACCTGGTGACTCCACTGAACATCAGTAGGCCTGCTGATTTTCTTTGGTTTTCCAAAGACTCCACTGGGAAGCCCTTTATCATAATATCATTTAAACTCGGTATAGAATACTTTGAGGATTAAATTTTTCTTTCTAAAAGATCAGTTATCCTATTAAATATTTTCATATTTGGTTAAAACTTTTCTTATTATTGGGTTTGAAAACATAGCATAGTGGCTTCTAGAAGAGTTAATACTAGAGCCTACCCTAACCCAAAGCTTCCTGAGATAGTTGATAATCCTGAAATCATACTTAGGAAGTCTCCTAAGGCTCAAGCTTCAACTATTGTCAGACAAATCCAAAGAGCTAATTTTTTCCTGAAAACCTTACAGCTCTACAAGATTCACAAGTTGACTTAAGAAACCCATTCAGAACCAGGTCACTTGATGATATAGATCGGATAGATTTTGAGTCTCCAACTTCATCCCAAGATAGAGGTGAACATCCTAGTAGCATATAAACTACCCCACCTGATTTGCATTTCCTTCATAATTTTGGTTTCTCTCATCCTAGATCTGCTCAAAAATCTCTTGCTGGTCCATCCACTTCTGTTATCCATACACCCACTGCTCAAACTACACAGTTCCATCAACCGCCTCCTATCTTACATCCCCCACCAGTAAACCCCCCACTTTTTCCACAACCTCCTATCATGACAACATGGTATTCTCCCCTAGTCCTTCCTTTACCTCTAGTCAATATGCCACAGGACTATCAGTCCAAGATACCATTATATGATACCAATGTTACTACTACTACTTCACAACATGTGGACAAGATGAATGACTATTTTGATAGAAATGAGATTGATG
Organism: Pinus albicaulis; assembly: GCA_034641835.2. Lineage (NCBI taxonomy): Eukaryota > Viridiplantae > Streptophyta > Pinopsida > Pinales > Pinaceae > Pinus > Pinus albicaulis. The sequence continues at coordinate 467,930,983 of CM076573.1, forward strand.
ATGAAACTGGCAAACTCAGATTATTTTCTCAAAGTATAGGGGGAGAAGCAAGAAAATGGTTCAAAATTTTAACCCCTAATAGTATTAATGACCTCAAAGCCTTCCATCAGTTATTCCTAAATAAGTGGGAAGTTAGAAAAAATCCTCTCCAAATACTTTCAGACTACAACAACCTCAAAAGAAACACTGGGGAAAGTGTTCAAAATTATTGCACTAGATTCAATAGTGTTTATAATGCACTGCCCCCAGACTTTAAACCTCCACAAGGTTCAGCCTTGGCCAAATTTCATGAAGGATTTGATCTTGAAATGGCATATCAGCTAAGAGAAAGAGACCCCTTGACTTTAGAAGACATGTAGAAGGGAGCTATTACTGTGGAGGTAAATCTGATTGAGAAAAGAGCTAGGATGAGGAATGAAAAGAAAGTATCATTTAGGGAGGAATCTGCACCCTCCACATCTAGCTCAAAAATGGAAAGGATGATAGAAGAGATGATGAAAAAGATGAGCATACTTGAGAAAGCACAAGCTAGAGAAAACCAATCAGCTCCCCAAAACAGAAATCAATCTCAAAATCAAAATCAAAACTTTAGGAGAAATCAACCTCAAAACAAACAAAGAGAAGATGATCAACAGATCAGACCTCCTTTCCAAGAAAACTATGTAAGTGAGGTTGAAGAAACAATTGAACAAACAGAGGAAGATGATAAAAACATGTTGGGAGTAGGTAGTGACCATTTTGATGTTCCTATTAATACAAAACAAGGTCTATACACACCCTATGATGATAAAAGAACAGAGGATGAACATTATTATCAAGAGCTGGAAAATGTCATCATAGAAACCCCAAAATAATATGACCTTAGGAGTAAAAGGAATTAGGAAACTCCCAAGAACAAAACCTCTGACAATTCTACAAAAGACAGCCCTGTGAGCAAACCCAAAAATATTAAATGAAAGGAAAAAACAGTGGTTGTAAATTCTGATCAAAGCAAAGGTAAAGGCACTCAAATTAATTAAAAACAAAGTGTAGATCTTAGCAGCATTAGCACCTTAGTTATTGCTCCTATTAAAACCATTTTGACCAATGTAAATAGAGGAAATCAGCAAACTAATTTTTCTGATAAAGTAGTGATTAACAAGGCTGAAACAAACATTGTAAAAAATCAGCTGCCTTTTAGTTTGGAACAAGAAATTGCCAAGATTAAAATTTATGTTCCCCTTACTGAATTAGTCACCCAAGATGTATATATATCACAAATTTTGAAAACTTTCAACATAGCAGAAAATAATGACACTGTTAACCTCAATGACGACCAACCAGAGCTCTTATATGGTCCTAATATTGAGGGAAGATACCAAGAAGGGCTATTTCCTCCATTTTACAATGCTATGCATGATTCAGGGGCCTCTCATAACTTAATTCCCAAAGCAGTAATGGAGAGTCTAGGCCTTGAAATCACCAGACCATACAAAGGTCTATATTCCTTTGACTCCAGTAGAGTGAAATGTTTAGGTTTGATCAAAGACCTCTGTGTAAACTTAGCACAAATTCCAACCAAGTGTTTAGTGATGGATATTGTAGTGGCTGATGTAACCCCCAAATATGGTATGTTGTTATCAAGATCATGGGGAGCTAAGTTACAAGGAACAATGCAAATGGATATGACATATGCTATTATCCCTGTTTTTAATCAAACTGGAAGACTTTATGGGGAATCGCACATGCAATACATGGTCAGTAGCCAAGAGAGACCTGAAAACTCTCCTCTTTATTCTGTGCATACAGACCTTGAATCATTTATTCTCTTCAATCATGAAACCTTTAATGAGCAAGAAACCTTAACTAACATAGTGGCAGACATAGAAAAGGAGGAAGACAAGACAAAAGCATCAAGACAGTTTTCCAATTCATAAAATTACAACAAAATAATCATAGTTCCAGAGCTAAAAAACAGTCATCCATTGGTTGTTAACCTTGAGAGTCAAGAGAAGAGTACTCAACATCTTGAATAACATGAGGAACTAAATCAATTTCAACATAGTGTTGAATTACAAGAACAATCTAAAAGCACACAAAATAAAGACGATAATAGTTAAACTAGTAAATCTGAAACTAGTCCTCTTTGGAGCATGAACTTTGATGGGTCTTGCACTAGAAATGATGCAGGAGTAGGCATATGGATACACAACACTGAAAATAATCATGCTGAAGGGCATTCTTATAGGTTAAATTTTCAATGTACAAGTAACATACATGAGTACAAAGCCCTCCTTTTAGGCCTACACTTATTGAATAAATTAGGGGCCAAAAGGATAAAAGTTCATGGGGATTCAGAGTTGATTATTAAGCAAGTGAATGGGGAATATAGTGCCAAAAACCACAGACTTAGAGCCTATAAGAATGATGTCATGGACTTATTAAAAACATTTGATGAATTCGAACTTATCTTTGTCCCAAGAAATCAAAATGTCCTTGCCAATGGTTTAGCCTTTGCTGCTAGAGCTTGTCTAACACCTTATGAAACCAAAGAATGTACCACCCAAGTCAAATTTAGACCAGATGTCCCAGACAATGAAAAATACTAGCAAGTATTTGAGGGAGATAAACAAATAGAAGACTTCCTACAGTCTAGAAATGAATTTGAGCCACCAAGTTAAGATTTAGATTATGAAAATGATTGTCCTATTGAAGAAAATCTACTTGATGAAGAAGTAAAGTCTCCAGAGATTGCTGATGTAGATATGTTACCTAATAAACTTGAACATACAACAGAAATTAGTGCAGATTTAGAAAAAGAGGACTTAGAAATGCTACAATCTAACACTCCAAGCTTGCCAAAAGGACTGGTCCCATTAGAAGAATTATTTGATTTCAATGATGTTGCCAAAAAACAAAAACTGGAACCTATTGAACTGAAGTAGAAGAATGTAACATAGGCAGTGAAAAAAAACCAAAAATGATCAAACTGTCTAAAACCTTACCAGGTTACATAAAAATGAAATACATTGAGCTTTATAAGGAATTTTCTGATCTATTCGCATGGAGTTAGGAAGATCTAAAATCATATGACACAGAGATAATTCAGAATAAGATACCCCTCAAATAAAACCAGAAGCCTTATAGACAAAAATTGCGCAGAATAAACCCTCTTCACCCCTGGTTGAGAAAGAAATTAAGAAAATGTATGATGCTGGAATTATAGTCCTTGTTAGATATTGAGATTGAGTATCTAATCTTGTGTCAGTTAGGAAGAAAACATGAGAAATAAGGCTTTGTATTGATTTTAGGAACTTAAACAGAGCCTCATTAAAGGAAAACTACCCTTTACCCAAGATGGATCACATTTTACAAAGGGTAGTTGGTTCTAAAAGGATTTCTTTGCTAGATGGCTTCTTAGGTTACAATTAGATATTAGTACATCCTGATGATCAACTCAAAACAACCTTTACTACACCTTGGGGTACTTTCATGTATGTGAAAATGCCCTTTGGTTTAATGAATGATGGTGGTACATTTCAGAGAGCCATGGATATTGCATTCTCAGAATAATTAGGCCTCTTCATCATTATTTACCTTGATGACATCACTTTTTTTTCCAAAACAGATGAAGAACACCTAGAACACTTGAGGAAAGTCTTTAAGAAATGCAAAAAATATGGGTTATGTTTAAATCCAAAGAAAAAAATGTTTGGTCTCCAAGAAGGCAAACTACTTGGAAACATCATATCAGAAGAGGGGATAAAGATAGACCAAAAGAGGATTAAGGGTATTTTTCAAATCAACCATCCTAGAAACATCAAGGAACTTCAATCTTTCATTGGGAAGATTAATTTCTTGAGAAGGTTCATACCCAATCTAGCTGAAATCCTTAGAAACATGACCAATATGCTCAAAAGGGAAGAAGGAGTTAAATGGACCTTAGAAGCAAAGAAATCATTTGAACTGGTAAAACAAGCATTAACCAAAACACTAGTTCTCATTAGTCCCGATTTTACAAACGATTTCTTCATTTTTTCATTTGCATCAGAACACACTATAGCTGTTGTCCTATTACAAAAAAACTTGAAGGGACAAGAGTAGCCAATTTCATTCTTTAGTAAGGCATTAAGAGATGCACCTCTGAAGTAAAATATCATGGAAAAACAAGCCTTTTCCTTAGTCAAAGCCTTAAAAGACTTCAGAGTTTACATTTTACATTCCCACATAATTGCATTTGTGCCAAATTCAGTTGTGAAAGACATTTTAACCCAGGATCCAGATGGAAAAAGAGGAAAGTGGATTGTTGTGATACTTGAATATGATTTAGAAATCAAGCCCACTAAGCTCATATAAGGCCAAGGACTAGCAAGATTAATGGATGAGTCAAATTTTGAAGCTCTTGATATAAACATGACAAATGCATTAGATGAACAAGAGGAGTTGTCAACTCCCATTATCGAAGATCATTTTCTGTTTTCATATTGGTATGCTGATATTTTATATGTTTTTCTCAATTTAAATACACCTCCTGGTTTTTCTAAAATGAAGGTAAGATTTTTAAAGTTGAAAGCTATTAATTACTACATTTTGGATAAATGTCTATATTGGAAAAATGCTAGTGGATTATTGCTTAAATGTTTTCCTGAGAATGATGCAGATAAGATCAAGCATGAATTACATGAAGGATAATGTGGAGGCCACCTCTATTGGAAGACAACTTCTAATAAAATCCTTAGAGCTGGTTACTATTGGCCCACCCTGTTTCAAGATGTCCACAAAATGATTATTGCCTGTCATAAATGCCAACTCTTTAAAGGCAAAAGAAAATTTCTTCCCTTACCCTTGCATCAATATATTTGTGAGCTCTCCTTTGAATGGAGTGGAGTCTAGGCACTTCATTATCATGCAATCAACTTTCTTGCTGACATCCTATGGATCCTCCTTTGTGTCATTGAGAAAGATTATCAATGACAATGATGTTGTATTTGGATCCAAAAATATCGTTGAATTTTGTCATAAATATCAGATTACATTGGGTCATTCTACTGCTTATTACCCTCAAGGTAATGGGTTGGCCGAATCCTCAAACAAAAGTTTGGTGAATATAATCAAAAATTTGTTGGAAGACAATAAGAAATCATGGCACACAAAACTAGTACATGCATTATGGGTTGACAGATTAACACTTAATAAATCAATTGGAATGTCACCCTACCAGCTAGTATATGGAGCAGATGCAATTTTTCCAACCAGTATAGGAGTGCCAGTCATGAAGCTGATCCAAGAAGTACAGTCTGAGGATAATGATATGACAAGAAGAATCAATCAGACTATACATCTTCAACAAACTAGAGAGGAAGTCTACAACAGAGCACTACACAAGCAAGAAAACATCAAGAAGTTGTTTGATAAAAGAACCAAAGCCAATGATTTCAGCATTGGTGAAAAAGTTTTGAAGTGGGATTACAGGAGAGAAGATAAGGGCAAACATGGAAAATTTGATAACTTATGGCTAGACCCCTATCTCATTCATTCTACCACTGGTAACAATGCTTATTTCTTGCAGGAAGTGAATGGAACTGACCTTTTTGGAGGTCCTGTTAATGGCAAGATGCTCAAACATTATTTTTCTTGACTATACCAGTTTGAAGCTTTTTCATTTTTTCTCATTATAAATATCATATCTATCATTTCTTTCAAATTTAGGAAAATAAAAATACAAAAACAATAAAAAAGAAAAGAGGGCAGAGTGAAAACAATAAAGGTACAACCCCATACCAAAAAACAGAGACAAAGTCTGAAAGTGTGCAAGCTCAAATGCCACTCCTAAAAACCACACTTCTAGTTAGTCAAACAACCTAATCATCACTAATTATCTTTTTAATTTACTGCTGATAGGTTAGTGAATTAGATCAGCCAAACAGCATAATCTTGGCTTACCAGTAAGGTAGATTAGGATAAAAAAACAAAGGTTCAAACAAGCTCAAATATTGAACCTATGAGATTGATAAAGAACTGGTTCCAATATGCTCAAAAATTGAACCAGAAAAGAAAAAGAAGACATTTCAAACAAAATCAAAACCAGAGCTAAAAAATAATGAAGGATGTTTTTGACTTCAGATCTTAAGCCTTCACAATTTTGTTTTGATTTTCTACAAATAACAGTCTATGTGCAACTTGTTTTTATGCCATAGATATGCAGCAAGTTAGACTGCTTAATCCTAGCTTGGCTACTTTAAATTTTCTATTTTAGAATTTAAAGAATTAAAGTCTGTCAGACAGTCTAATCTTGACATATAGTAGTTAGGTAGAGAAACTTATGAGTTCAACTGCTTAAGTTGAATTCATGGAGAAATATGAATAGACTTAGACTAGTTTTATGTTTTTTCAAAAGAATAAAATGTTTATGAAAATATTTTTCCAATCCAAATGCACTCTAAAGAAGAATAAATGTTAGAATCATAGAAGTGGGTAGGTAGAGATGTTGTTTTGATAGAATTCCATTGTTTCAGATTGTTTCAAAGATTGTCCGATCAAATAAAGGTTAGCTAAAGGAAAAGAAAGTTGTTGCCCAATGGATGAAGGCACTGGTTTACTAAAAAGCTAGAGATCAATAGCTGAGGTTCTTAACACCTTCATGAATATACCATCCCCAAGTGGAGCCACTATTAGCCACCTATAAATTCTGTTATACCAAGTGGTGGCTAGACTTTGTCTTCAAGCCTTCAAGAGATAGTTTCCTTTGAAAACCTATCATCTTTTGAAGTCTTATGATATTCTTTATCCTTTGAATTAATCTTCACTGTTGTTTCACTATAAGTCCTCAAGTACCTGCTGATGAACAGAGAGGAAACTTCTTAAGAGACTCCATTTTTTCGTCATTACACTTCTCCATTTCATTCTCAAAATTACCCCCCCCATTTAACCCTAAAGGCCTCAAAACCCCTTCAAGCCTTGTGAAATCCCTTTATAAGGTTTAAAACCCCATTTTTACCCCTATCGGAACCTCCAAAATTCCTCAAAAAACCCTTCAAAAATCTTGAAAAACCTTCATTTTTCTATAAAGGCCTTAAGCCCCTTTCGGCCTTAAGCCCTAGCCCCTTTTCCTTGTGTGACTCGGAGCCGCGACCGAGCGCTAAGCCTCATCGCTCCATCGCAATCAACAGTTACATTTTCCATTTATCCTTTTCTTTTTCCTTCGATGGCCAGATCCGTCGATTTAATCCCAGTCGTCGAATCCACAAGAACCGACGACCGAGATTCAATCGCGCTCTGCTCATAGCCCTCCATCATCACACCCGCCGATTTAATCTTGACCGTTGATCTCTCATACCGATCCGATGGCCAACGCTTAATCGCACATTGCAAACTCAAAGACCCCGGCACTTTGGCCTCTTTTCTTCTCTCCGATGCGATGAAATCCCAGCCGTTCATTCCGCCAGATCCGACAGTTCGCGCTTCATCGCATCACGTTCATCCATCACATGATCCTCCACCATCCTGACCTCTGATTTAATCTCCACCATTGATCAGGTTTGATCGAATGGTCCGCGCTCAATCGCATCGGTACATCACATCGCCACTTTTCCTTTTGCCCTCCGCTTTGCGATTCCGTGATTCAATCTCCACCATTGATCTTCTCGAATCCGATGGTCCACATTACTTCTTCTTTTCAAACCCTGCCCTTCTCATTATCCCCCATTGACAGATCTCGACTGTTGATCCTCACGATCCGACAGCTCCCATTGATCCTTCCCACCGCTCTTATAAAACCCCTCTTCCTAAGAAAAAACCTTTTCTGCCCTTTATATAAAGGTGGGACCTCCTTTCTTTCACGTTTCTACCCCGCCATTACTTCCAGTCTCATATTTAAATCCCCACCGCCCAATCATCAGATCCTAACCTGATAAAACTAACTTTCCACTTAACTTTCCACCCTGCTTCTTAATCCCTCCACTACACGACAAAAAAAATGTGGGCCCCAGCATACATCCTCCACACATCTTTTGATCTATCGCGCTCTACCGTCACTGTTCAATCTATTTCCCATCATTTAACGGCCAAAAGTCCATACCACATAATTTTTGGCTCCTCCTCACAGTGCGCTACTTCTGCACGATAAAAGTGGTTTTAGAAATCCACGTGTCAAATGCTAACACATATCACGTTCCAAAAGCCAATACCGCCTACCCCCCCAAATGCTACACGAAAACCATTGATGGTTTTCCCGAAACAACTTCTTCCCAATTCGTGCCATATTTTAAATTAAAAACCCTGGCTCTATGTTTTACGATAGAAACCCGTTCTTCGTTGCAAATCCTTCCACCCTCACAGCTCCGAACCACCTCCATTTAAACCTCTGAATGCAGTCTACCATGTCCGCAGGTTTTTATAATTATTTTTTGTGTTTTTCAGGGCTTTTATGGTGTTCAACCTATGTATTTCCATAGTCACAGATAGGTGACTGATAAGGCTCAGAGTGACGATTCTGACCTTAAATCGATGAAGAAAAGGAACCAGCAAGGTTACAAATTCATATTTAAATCGGCGGATCATGATCCTCGACCCTCGAAGAAGGGTACCCTCCTATGACGGACAACCACCTATGCAAGCGAAAGCAAAACAACAAGTTGTATTAGAATGAAGACCCGAATATAAAGATCAAGGCTTAATTAAGCCTAAACACATATCAGAGGATAGATCACCGTGTTTATAAAACAAAGAGTTATATTAGCCGAAGGAAGCCTTCACTGCCACATCAGAGGCTAAAATATCCTTTCAACTATCAAAAGTGCCACCTACAACATCAATAAATCAAAAGAATGCATAGTAATTGCCTTAGTCAGTGATATTTTGTTTAAAGCCACCAGAGTTATTGCCAGCCTACCAAAAGAGTTTTAAAGTCAAAAAATATTCCAAGTAGCTAAAAATTAAATTAAAACCAATTAATACATGGAAAACATCATAGATCTCCTCTATTGAGCCCTAAAAAGGCAGAGAAGCATTAACATGTATTAATTGAACTAAAGATATTTCCTTTCATCCCACCTCCTCTTTCTTCTATAAATACTTCTGAAGAAGATGAGATGTTGTTGGTTGTTTTATTTCTGATGTAATAGTTGTTGTATCAAATCATTGTTGAACGTAAATAAGTCCTAAAGCTATAAAAGCTTACGCAGAGGCCACATAGACGAGTTCCGAGGAAGAGATGGAAGAAGCGTGGACACTGAATAATATATGTCATTACACTTTAGCGTCGTATGGGATCATAGCTCGAATCATCGATCCGTAATATCGTATAAAAAATATATATATATCATTATATATGTAATTATGCATTAAGAAATGCATGATTACGCATGCCCTTAGGCACTTTTATACAAAACAGATACGCCCAGACTCGAACCGGGACCTTTCCATTCTTGAAATGAGTGGGTAAAGCGACCAAGCCTTCGTGTCTCCACCCACCCTCCCTCGAAACTTCCACATGAACTTGATATAGTAGTTTTCCGATAAATCATTCTTGATCTGAATTCTTTGGTGAGGTCAAGACCTGGGCATGCCAGGGCTTGATCAGAGAGGCGGAAATTTCCTCTTTCTTAAGTCCTAAGCTTAAGTCACCTATAAAGACCCTGGAGGGTCTGCCGATTAAGGCATCGTCTCAACGGAAAGACACCACCCCGCCGGGGTTGGAAATTTTGGTTCAACTCCAGGTGCTTTATCTTTTCACGCGAACTTTATACAAAATAGCTTTTTCTTCAAATAAGGCCGCCATCGATTTCTCGCTCACCTTCCCTAAAAAGGTGAGGCCCGGCCATCGATATTCTGAGATTATGGAACGATTATGAGTATGAGAGATGTAATTACATATATAATAGATCTCATTCCGCTCCTATATAGAATATGAGAAAGAAAAGAGAATGGGGTCTAGAAAAGCTTTCCTGTCACGAAGGGGAAGAAAGAAAAGTACCCTTACCTTTACCTTAGAAATAAGGGTTTCCCAAGACCTATCGAGGAGCGCGGTAATTCCGCGTATCAGTATATACGTAATTACGTCATTGTCGCTCTTATTCTCTCTACGCGTCATTTCGACACCACTGCCATCAACTCCTCCCTCGTGAGAGAGGGGGGGAACCACCTTACTGGATAATAGTAGACTGCCCGAGTGTCAATGGTAGGGTAGGCGTGGAGAGCTTTTTGGGGGGAGGCGGATGTACCCGAACAAGGGCTGGGCGTCGACCCAACCTTATGAGTATTCAGACTATAACAGTTCCGATGAACAGTCACCAACTTTTGACAGTTATACAATTCCAGAGGATGATTTAGAATTGGGTCAATCACGTTTATTAGAAGTGGACAATCAAGTGGTTGTACCAGCCAAAACTCCTCTACGTATGATTGTAACATCTGCTGATGTACTTCATAGTTGGGCTGTACCTCCCTCAGGTGTCAAATGTGATGTTGTACCCGGTCGTTTGAATCAGACTTCCATTTTGGTGCAACGAGAAGGAGTTTGCCACGGTCAGTGCAGTGAGATTCGTGGAACCAATCATGCCTCTATGCATGCGCCCGGATACATAGGCCGACTGCTGAGCCCACTCTGGCTCAGCCGCACCTTCTCGAACAGGCCAATTCGGTTCAGGTGCGAGCTACCTAAGGAGCTATTATAGCGATATCGTGGCTAGAGCAGTAGGGACGAGAGGAGCCTCTCGAGCTAGTAATAAATGAAATAATAAGGGGGGCTCCGGTGGAGTGGAGTGGAGGAGACAGTTAGGACAACGAACTCGAAACGTGGAGCCCGAACCGAAGCCTGAGGATATAGCGATTAGTGGGCCGGCCAATAGCGCCCCGCCGCAGTCGGTTGCATTACCTTCTGCGGCACTCACTCGAGGAACCTCATAATTTTTTACGGCAACGTAGATCGATAGTGAGTGAAAGAACCCTGAGTTGAGCTAGCTCAGGCTTTGGGGGAAATATAGGGCGCTAAGGTCGCATAGATTTGACCGGTCTTATGCATAGCGAAGCTTACCTGAGGCTCAGGTGTCTTGAGCATAGCGAAGACATTGATTTATTCCCCTCAAAGAGCGAGCATAGCGAAGGCCAGCTCAAGTGCATAGCTCAGGATAAGCACAGCGGCATAGCCCTTACCTTCTCAGGTCACTTACCTGAGCATAGCAAAGGTCGGTCTTACCTGAGCTCTGCTCAGGGCTCTCATTCATTTTCAGCCTTACCGCCACCGCTATGCTTAAGTGATACCCTGATGCTATGCCTTCTCGCAGGGATAACACAAATTCACACACGCTCGCGCAAGGACCTAAATTCCCATTAGGAGGTTTAACCAAGGACCTGTGGAAGTCGGGGCTACCCCGTCCCCATGGCAACCAGTGTCTTGAGGGAGGAGTTCAGAGGTCTTCTAGTAGCATGGACCTATTCCTCTCTAGGTCATGCGAAAGAGGCCAGTCCAGGATCATAATGTTCCTCTACAGACAGAGACAACAAACGCACATATTTGTACCTCTATGCGCAAGCAAGCTAATCTCATTAGAGAGAAGCATAGCTCAGGTTATCACATACCTGAGTTATCATTCATATTTCTTCCCCTCAAAGCTTGAGCATAGCAATACCTTTACAGATCTGGCTTTACTTCTTGAGTGGTGTTTTTCTTTTTATGTTCTAGATCTTGGGTGGTTCGGTTTCGAGCCAAATATCACATCAAAGCCTTGGACATTCTAAATAGAAGTGTTTTGTTGCAGTGAAAAAGAAGATTCTGGGGGGGCTCATTGTGCTCGATTTTGCTGGTGCTGTGAAGGTCACTAAAAATATCACTTCCTCAGTTGGGGCAATCCTTCACAGTGCTGGCGAGTTTTCATGCACAAACCAGAGCGAAATTCATGGCTTGAAGGTGGCCCCTATAAGTAGTCATACTACTGAAATTTTTTTTTTGTAGCATCTTCATGGTCTGGAGTCGTCCCCTCTATTAAGCTACAGGACACTCTGTTCAGCGACATCCAAATTCATCATTGTGCAGCCATTCATAGTATCTGAAGATGCTCTTCTATTAAGCAATTGAAGGCCCTCACCCATATGATGGATGAGAGAGAAATCGATGGTGGCCTCATCTATCCATACTATGGAGAATGTTGCGGTGAATCGGCCCAATGCTTGAAGTCGCATTCCCCCCACCGAGGCGAGGTTGTTTCGACCTTCCTTCCTTTTCTGGAGAATAATGGGTTAGTTAAGTTAGTTCGCTATCTTTGCGGATTTCATGGACTCCCTTCAGTGTGTGTCTCTACTTTTCCATTCTACTTGATGATATTAATATGGAAATCAGAAGAAATGGGCGAGTTGACATCCGATCCTCCCTCCAGCTGCCAGCGGGTGGACACTGCACTCTCCCGACTGAATGGTTCTCCCCTTCTCTGTTCCAATCCATAAAGAAAGTGGTTTCGAATTTGACACTGAACTCTTATTTTCATTCGTTACTATATTTCTTTACTGTCTTTCTTTCCTGCACTGTCATCTTTCTGGCCAGGAACCACACCGTTCGGTCTCTACGGCTTTGTATCTCTCTTTACTGTACCGTTCCATCTCTGGCCAGTCTGCCTCCGTCTCCGGCCTGTATTTCCGGTACTGTCTCTTGTCTTTCCGGCCAGAAGTCTTTTTTGGTCTCACTTCTTTCTATTGCTCTGAGGCGGTACGATATAATGAGAGAAAGAACGAAGGCAAGATTACGAAATAACGAGAAGATCATATCTATTCCATGCATTCTGACCAATTCGCCTTACTCACTCATATCATCGGACAGTGGTCCCGCATCAAAACGATGTCTCCCAATGGTGAAAGAGGATAGTTATTACAGAATAGGAATCTACGTAATTACATACATAATATCCAACAAGCAAGGGCCTTTACTCTACTTCCTTCATTCAGTCAGGGCCTCTTTTGGGAGATAGAGAGGAGGTCAAGGGGAAAGTAGGCAGAAAGAGCAGGCGACCTTAATAGATAGGAACGAAGTGCTATTAGTTACAGCAAACTAATGGCACGTCACATTCTTATTTCACTTTCCAATTCACTAAGCCCTACCCTAGGCTTTTTGGATGAATGAGACTTACGCTTTACAAGAGCCGCCTTAATTTAAGATAACGTGGCCCATATTCATTCAGATTTCAGATCGACTAGGGAAGCGGGAGAAGAGAGGAGTGAAGACAGACTGCACTTTTTTCATGTGTAGCTATGCCTCAGTCATGGGTATTCGCATCACATCATAAGTAATGGCCCACCTGGGTGTATCATCAGTCGTCATGCTATGCTGGGCTGGGCGTATCATCAGTGGGCGGGGCATAATGCCGGAATAAAAGGGAGGGGAGAAAGAGTGAAGTGAATGCAGTTGCGGGCGTAACATGCAGGAATGGGATAAATTCAGTGGGCTAAGGCCTGAATGGATGGAATGGGGGAAGATAATGAGAGGGATTTTATGGTTCCTCAAGAAAGTGTTTGGGGACAACTATTATATATGTAATTACGGTTTAGGCTCTCATACTCATAATCGATCCCTAATCTCAGAATATCGTATACAAGGTAATTTCTTGCTTGTCTGCACCGGGCAAGGACCGGTAGGACCCGTTAGGACCCAGTAGGGACGGAGTCACTCACTATTCATATGGTGAGGGGCTCGACTAAAGGCCGCCATCGGGCTCACTATTCATATGGTGAGGGTGAGCCTACAAGGGCAAGGGAAATGGCCATTGAGGATGGATTTGAGGTCAGAGGGTAACAAGCAGCTTTGGAGGTCAAAAGTGGCTGTCAGCGGGCTAAAAGTAAATGTTCCTGAGATCGTCCCAATGAGGCTCCCCAGGTGTCCAACCAAATGTGATAAGGAAGACGGTAATACTAAGTTGAATTGTAAACGTACATGGCCAAACTCTAAGTTCAGGGAGTAATCGGGAAACTGCACATAGAGGTAAAAGAATATAGTGGTAATAATCTAAGGCAAGGTCCCAGTATGAAAAAGATCAGGGCTTATGAAAAGGGCCTGTAGGAGCTCTGAAAAAGAAATGAGTGTGGGCTAGGCTAAGCTCTTCCTCCTTCCACAAATAATAGCTAACCAAACTGTTAGCACTCAGGTTTTCCTAGAAGTTGTGTAAGAGGAAATTATACCCGAGGTAACCACAAACCAACCTTTTAGATGCAGAATCTAGCCAATCTGCATCCAGAGAGGGCTCTCTCTTTATGATTTATCTTTGTTTTTGAATGATTTTAGGCTAGTTATAGATGCAAAGTTTGTTTTGGGAAATGGTGGAATCCACAAACTAAGGGCAAGGTTGAGGGCTTTCAGTCCATTGGGCTATGGAGTCTAAGGATGGCTTTACTGGATTTCTTTTCTGAACACAAGATGGTATTACAGGGCAAGATAGCTAGACGGAGAACAATCCTTAAAATTTAAAGTGGATGGATGGTCTTGAAGGGATGAAAGGCAACTAAGAATCTTTCACCATATTCAAGGGGAAGAAGGGAAATGATTACAAGCAAAGAGCAATGAAGGATTCTTTGTTACAGTAATCAACAATATTGAATCAGCAAAACATGAGCAATTAAGAATTCATGCTTATAACTAAACCAGAAGAAAACATAGAGAATAATCACATTTGAAAACAGAGTACAATTAAGCAAATTATGTTTCAATCCTTTATGTAAACTATTCAGAAACGGATATGATGATAGCATAAACTAATATAAAATGTAAACACAAGGGTTGGAAAACTTATTGAACTGAAGTCCAACACATGAATCCTGCAACAAGTCCAGTGCTTCAAAACGTCATCCAGTAAGCCACAAGTAAATTTGTCCAAAAGCTTTTTATTCCGAAAATCTCAATGTTACAGCAGAGTCATAGAATCCACCCTTCAAAACTCTATTTGAAGGCTTATTTATACAAAAATAATCTTAACAATCTTACTCTATCCTAGCCAATAATTCAGGCTGACTTAAAGCGTATTTACAACAAACAAGAGACACATGGTCTCGAAAATAGAATCATGAGTAACGGCTGATGTGCTGTTCCTTTCTTCATGGACGTGCTAAGGATAAGTGCTCTAAATAGGGCTCTGTGCTGTCCTTTGCGTATTCCTTTGACTTGTTGAATACTTTTACTTCTCACGGATACTCTTTACTCTTTCATCTGATACTCTTTCATCTGATACTCTTTCATCTGATACTCTTTCATCTGATACTCTTTTTTTACCATTTACTTAATAGTAAAGATAAACTTTTGTCCCGACAACATTTTTTACAAAATTTCCATCATTTCCTTCCACCACTGATCATCTGGTATCATTGTTCTTCTGAGCTTCCTTAAAGTTTCATCGGCTTCAGTAAGTTTATAAAAAGTGGGCTCGTTCGGAAATAGATACTTTAACTCATGCTCCAGATGAAATAGATTCCTCACTTTTTCATAAATACTTTTCCCGGTTAGTAATGCAGGTTCTGATGAGCTAGTAGAACCTATAGCTGTATTTTTAGCATGAGCTTTTATTCTTTTCTCATAGGTTTTCAAGTCTACTATTTGATCCTCTGTGAGCATGGGACTTGGCAAATCACTGTCCAGCAGAGCTTGAAATTTTTCTCTGAAAACGTTGATGTCGACCAAAATATCACTACACTTTCTTTCTAGATTTTGCATGAAAGTTCTTTTTGTAAAAATTCTCTTTGCCTCCAAAACTACACCTGTTCTGTCATCAATTCCTAGCAATGCTAGCTGTTGTTTTTTTCTTGAATTCAAAAACTGAATGAGCTGCTGGGCTAGCTCTGGCTTACCTCTTAATTCATGTCTAGTTTTGTTTATTTCCTCCTGGGCTATCTTGACTAACTCATTCTGTTCAAAAATAGCTTGAATGGAAGGCCAAATATCTCTTATTAAATTAATGATGTTGTCCCAAAGAATATCATTTATTTCATTCAGAGGCTTTTCCAGTGTAAGATCTTTTTGCAAAGCCTCAACCAATTTTTCCAACCTTTATATTTCTCTGAGGTTGTCAGCTACTGTCTTTTTGGATGTGTCATATTTTCCCTCCAATTTTGTTAATTGTAATTTTACTTCTTGGAGTTCTGTGACCTTTAGCTGCAAACTCTCCATTTGTTTAATCAAATCATCAGAATTCAAATTAGAAATATTCACCTGAGATGATTGTTCCTGTTGTCCTGTAGTACCTGCTACTGAAGTCTGTTTGAGAATTTCCTGTTCCTGCAATGCCTTTTCCAGCTCCTTCTCGGTTTCATTTAGTCGCTCTGTCAAGTTTAAGAGCAACTCCATCATTTCTTCTTGTGAATTTCCTTTTATTATTTCCTGTTTCTGGGGGTGCCTTGAGGCTGGTATTTTCAACTGTTTTCTCAGTGCAGCTATATCATCCTCTTTCTTTTTTATCAGTGCCTCAATACCTTTAGTGTCTTTGGGATTGTGTCCCAAACCAATAATGATCTCTTCCAGAGACTTTATTCTATTGTCCTTGGCCTGTGAGGAGGCTCTTTCAATTTTCAATGTTGCAGCAGTATTATTCAAGGAATCTTGTAGTGTTAAAGCTGCCATGGCTTTGTTGGTGAGAGTAGAATAAACCATTTCCCCTGTTTGCCTATGAAGCTCTATCTGATCCAAGGGATGGATATCTTTTGCTAAAACTTCAAAATTTGCTCTGATGTAATCTGTTGCTGAATTTGGCTTTGGCACCTTAGCTTTGAAGTGGCTCATTTGCATTTTACCTTGTGAAAGATCAAATGCTGACATCAACCTTTGCTGATTGTGAGGAGCCATCTTCATATACTGATCGTAGACCTTCATTTTTAATGGTTCATTCCTGGTTTTGATATCAATGAAGGTTTTCTTTATGTCTCCAGTATCTGTCTTGGGCGGTCTGAAAGAAGATACTTCAGTGCTCAGTTGCTTTTGTATCCCTTTCTGGCTTATATTTGTTTCACTTGCTGTACCTGTTTTCTGACTATCTTCCCTGCCATCATCAAATATTTCATCTATGATCTCTACATCTGGAGGTAGATCAGATTTATGTTTTTTAGCTTGATAGACTTGTGGGGCTCCTTTTGAAGGTGTGGTATCTGGAGCTGACCTCTTTTTCCCTATTTCCACATTCAGTGGATTTTGCATCTCTGGAGCTTGGATTTGCTTTGCTGGTGTTTGAGAAGCTTTAGATTGTTCTGGTGTTTTGGAACTCTGTGATTTTTCTGCCATGACCAGGGTTTCAATGACCTGAACTATAGGTTCTTTTCCTTTACCTTTAGGCTCTGCGGTTACTGATGGGCTGTCTTCCTGTATAGCTTGTTGTAGAGTGGCTGTTGAAGATGTGCCAATATAGGGTACCTGCATTTGATCATATGTTTCTAGGTAAAATTTCTTCTCAGCATCTTTCATAAGTTTATTCAATTTGTCAGCTCCACTTCCCTCTTCAACAAGTGTTCCTTTAACCCATTCATCTTGATTTGCATACTGTTCTATGTCAGGAATTCTGTGATGTATATAAGGAGATGACTTATTTTTTAACCTTCGTTCACAAATGAAACCAAAGGGGTCATAAGGGACCCAACGGAAAGATGTCTGGAATTTTCTCTCTAATATAAGTTCTGCATCTCTCTCAGCTTCTCTAGAATTGCAAATGAAAGGACTTAACTGGCTTTTGATCCTTAACTGTGCTTTCTTCTTTACATTGCAGAAATGGATTACATCTGAGTTATTCATCTGTCTAAAGTATTCCAAAGCAAAAATACTCATTGGTACATATCTGGGTAACTTGAATGGATGTAATTCACATCCATAAATCCTGATAACTGTATGGTTTTGGTACAAGTACCAATCCCCAACTTTGTAACTTTTTGACAATTGTAGGGTCTTTCTTATCTCGCATTTTGTCTGGGAGAAACTCGTTAAACAAGGTTGTAGCAGATGTACAACTTATTCAAATGAATTTTGGACACAAGAGAGATAACCGCAGGACAAATGAACATGGGGACCGTGCACAATGCACTCCTATCACTAGCATCAAGTTTCTGAACAGGAAAAAATTGTCTAGTGATAGAAAATTATGAGGTGATAGATAAATCGAGAGTACTTAAAAACTTTTTCTATCATCTAGCCTTAAAAATTGATCATGGATTTTGTTGGCAATAGTTGGCTATAGTCATACTTAATCTGTGGAGGTACGTCTTAGGGAGAAGAGGATAGCAAAGCCAGTTATTCCGTCAAGAGCACGACCGGTATTGAATCCTAAGACAAAAGATATTACATTCACAATAAGCCTTCCCAATTGATTGAAAAAGTAAAAACCATAGGGGGGAGTCCCTTTTGGCTGATGCTCAGGTAACATGAAGTACTGACACATTGCTTTCAATTTTTCTGGAGTTAACAGTCTGGTTTTCTCAATTAGCCCTTCCATGGATAGAGGTGCTAATTCTTGTTCTGGCTCAAATTGTAACATAGCATTGATAGCCTGAGGTGTTATAGGGAACAAAACACTTTGATCAGAAGCTAATACAGCTCTTTGTGTGGGATCATAATTTGCATGACAATAATGAATAATTTCAGGGAAAACGTGGACTGTAGGAATGAAATACCTTGGGAGATTGGATTCCCACAACCCTATAAGATCTTGCCCTTTTGAGTATTCGTCTCTGCAGCGACAGAAACTCAAACGGGGACTTTCATCGAAATGCAGGTCTTTTATTTGGAAATATTCATCTATGAGAGGCAAGTAGTCTAGATCTCGGTGAGGAGCATTCAAAGGAGTGACATTTAGAGCAGTAGGGGCCTCCATTTTGGTTCTTGTGGATTCAAAATGGAGGTTTCAGTTTTTCTTGCAGACCGGACGGGATATCGGATAAAAGAAGAAATTGGGACAAATTGCAGGTTTGGGAAGTAAATTCACAGGTTTTAACTCTTCAATGAGGATTCAGAGAGGATTTTTAACCACTTTTCAGAGAAAAACACAAGAAACTAAGCTTAACTTGCAGTCGGGGTGCGGAATGATAAATACCTGTTTTTTAATGAAAACTGGTTCTTCAACAGGTAATGGATAATGGCAGGAATGTTCTTCAACACGGGCGCAGCGGAATGTCTGAGTAATTTGGTGTATTTGCAGTGAATTTTGAAATTTGCAGCGGGAGCTTAGTCTCTTTCGAAAACCAAAATAACTAAAAAAACGCGAAAAATGGCTTAAAAACAAGTCAAAAGGGTTTTTGTCGTTTTCGAGGTGATGACGTCATTCGACGTACTGGGTGACGTAAGGGAGTGGGACCGGCGGTATTCGATAAGCGGTAAGCGGTGAGCCCGCACCGCTTATGGAGGAAGGCGGTAAAAATCGCAATGGCAGCGATTCCACAGGCTGCTTGCCACGTGGAATGCTGAATAGTCAAACCCGCTCGTTCCCCGCTGGCTAAAAAACTCACATGCGATGGGCAGCGGGATTGATCGGGACCGTTGATCAATGGAGGAATGATCTGACGGCTGGAGGAAAGGGAAACTTGTGCGGTTTGGAAAGTGGGCCCGTCGGGGTTTAAACAAGTTTTGACGTGTAATCTAATCACCCCGGGGAGAAGCTAATAGGCGGGAATGGTTATTAATTAGTCCAAATGACTAATTAACCCCGTGAATTTATAAAATGAATTGCGGCGGGGTTTGGCCATGTGGAATGCCACGTGGAATGCTGAGTATGGTGGCGCAGGATTCCGTCGTAGTCTTTTCTTGCTTTTGGTGTTAAACACATATGTTATGTGTTTAACGCTTTTCTTCATATATTTTATTATACGATGAATAAATTAATATAATTAATTCATCATAGGGGCGGAATGTATATATAAGGTTAGAGTTTTACCAAAGGGCTTTATAAAGCGGGGTATTTAAATGTGCGGGACTATATATACTTTGGTAAAACATTATAATAAGAGGGTTTTGGGGATATTTATTAGAAAAGGGAGTTATATACATAGGAAAAAGGGATTTCACTAGGGATTTAATATAATAGAGTTAGGTGTTAGCATGAAAAAGAACAAGGAAAATCAAAACATCTTTGTATATCTAAGAAAGTGAAAACTTATGAAGTAAATTGCACATTTTTATCTTCAACACTTAAACTTAGAATAACAAGTTGTTTTGAGGAATTTTATGGAATGTTGCATCAGTTTCCTAAGTAAAATAGGATTTTACTTAGGAAAAAGTTAAAAATGGAAGATAATCAATGATGGATTATTTCAAGTGCTTAGGTCTTTTGATCATTAGGCTGAGGGTCCGGTCCCTCCAGAAGTCAAGGAAATGCCTTGAGCCCCTTTGATCTCAAATTACCTTAGTACTTTTGGGGAAATTAGTAAAACTCTTGAGGGGGAAAAATGATGAGGGAGGTTAATGAATTTGACTTTGCTTACTGTGATTTTCCAGTGTATTTCCTGCTTTAGTACTTGTGATGAAAGTAAATGATTAACCAACATGTAGCAGCACCATTCATCAGATAACACTTTTGTAGCACCATCTACCTACCCTATCTACTTAGCACTACCATTTTGTCTTCTTTATTAGGGTGCATTTAGACTTGCAAACCCTGATCAATCTTTTCTTTTTACATGATGAATCTATCTATTTCTACCCTTATTACATCCAAGGGCTCAGATTAAACTGTTGAGCACCTTTTTATTCACTCTACCTAGCTACTTATCTGCCAAGATTAAACTGTTTGGCTAGATATTTATTCTCTAATCTATAACATGAAATTGAAATATGACTAAGCCAAGCTTAAACAGTTTGACTTATTCATGAATTGTGGCAAAAGTTTCACAAGCTGCAC
Organism: Pinus albicaulis; assembly: GCA_034641835.2. NCBI lineage: Eukaryota > Viridiplantae > Streptophyta > Pinopsida > Pinales > Pinaceae > Pinus > Pinus albicaulis. The sequence continues at coordinate 467,951,796 of CM076573.1, forward strand.
ACAATTGATTTATTACAACAGAGTAAAAAGTAGTGGCATTTGGATTTGCACACTTTCCTTGGTCTATTTTTGCTTGGGGTTCATTTCTTTCTCTTTTTTGACCATTTTTATTCTTTTTACCCTTTGATTTTTCTTTTAGGGTATACCCTCTTTACATTTTTTAAATTTTTTGATTTTTTGGTTTTTTCAGAATATGGAACACCTTTGCTCAAGTAAGAAGGTTTTGAACATATTCCACACTTCCATCAAGACAATCATGAAAGATGAAACCTATTGATATAGGAGGCTAACACTGGCTCCACTTGGGGATGGCTTTTCCTTGTGGAAAGTCAAGAACAGTAGATCAGATGCCTCAGAATGTCTTCAAACTGAAAGCAAGGAATTTTCCTTCTTCTGGTAGCTTTATTTACATATGATAGTAAAACTTTTTTGGAACTTAGGGCCTTCACTTCGGGCTTCAATTCCAAGAAGTCACCATCCAATCCAAACTGCAGTAACAAAAATATAACAAGCAAACAATATATTATGTACAAGTTAGGAACATTTAAACATTCTAGTAAATTGGATCAAAATAATGCTTAAGCATTCGACCATTGACTGGTCCTTCTTCAACTTCTGAATTGTCCAAGTCCTTCAAAAAATAAGTATTGTTTCCCTGAAAGGCATGGATGATATAAGGCCCTTTCCACAAGAAATCAAACTTCCCATGTTTCCCTTTTTCTTCTCTTCTAGAATCCCATCTTAGGACCTTGTCTCCTAATTGAAAATCCTCTGCTTTAGTCCTTTTATCAAACATTTTCTTTAGCTTTTCCTGTAAGACTTGTGATCTTTGGTATACCTCTTCTCTGGTTTGTTGTAGGTGGATTGTCTCATTAATTCTTCTTTGAATGTCATTTGGCTCCACTTGAGCCTCTTGAAGTAATTTCATCACAGGGATTCCTAACGATGATGGGAATCTTGCCTCCAAACCATAAACTAACTCATAAGGACTAGTCCCAATGGATTTCTTGGTTGTAAGTCTGTCTGCCCATAATGCATAGGTCAGTTTCTTATGCCAGTTTTTTTTATTCTCCTCCAACAATTTCTTAATGATATTGATCAAACTCTTATTGGAGGATTCTGCTAGTCCATTACCTTGGGGGTAATAGGCTGTTGAATGGCCGAGAGTAATATGATATTTATGGCAGAAATTTATCATTTTCTTTGATTTAAATGCAGCAGCATTGTCTGTTATGATCTTTTCTGGACATCCGAATCTTGAAAGTATGTTGGTTTCAAGAAACCCTATGATTACAGAATCATTGGACTGTCTACATGGGATGGCTTCAATCCATTTGGTGAAATAGTCTGTAGCAGTTAAAATCCATCTATGTTGTCCCGAAGAAGGGGGGTGAATCTCTCCAATAAAATCTAAACCCCATTGTTGAAAGGGTCTCTCTGTGGAAACTGGTTTTAAAGGCAGAGGTAACAACTTTCTTTTACCCTCAAATATCTGACATTTGTGACAATTTGTTACAAATTTCTTTACATCAGAAAATAATGTTGGCCAGTAAAAACCAGCCCTTAAGATTTTGTCTGCAGTAGATTTCCAGTAAAGATGTCCTCCACAATCCCCTGCATGAAATTCATTAAGTACTTTATCAGCTTCATCTTTTAAGAGACAATTCAATAAAATTCCTTCATGATTCTTCCAAAATAAAGTGCTATCTAAAATACAATATTTCAAAGATGTCATCTTTAAAAATCTTTGCTTAGTTCTGGACAACCCTGGAGGAGCTTGCAGGTTTAATAGAACATGAATTATATCATTATACCAGGGTGAATCTAAGAAAGCTTGACTGATCTGGGGAGTCGCCATCTCCTGCTCGTTATCCAGTTCATTGATATCTAAGGCTTGGCAATTGGTTTCTGTCATAAGTTGTGCTAAGCCTTGGCCTTTTATCAGTTTGGTTGGCTTAATCTCAATATCATATTCCAAAATGGTAGCTATCCACTTACCTCGTTTACCTTCAATGCCATCTTGAGTCAAATTATCTTTAACTACTGCATTAGGCACATATGCTATCACATGAGAATATAATATGTAAACTCTGAAATCTTTGATTGCTTTTACCAATGCAAAAGCCTGTTTTTCCATAATATTGTACTTTAGAGGTGCATCCCTCAGTGCTTTACTAAAAAATGCTATTGGATTTTCACACCCTTGGTCATCTTTTTGAAGTAAAACAACTGCAACAGTATGTTCAGAAGCAAATGAAAAAATAATAAAGTCTCTATCAAATTTAGGACTGGTCAGAACTGGTGTCCTTGTTAAAGCCATCTTAATTTCCTCGAATGATTGCTTGGCTTCTACAGTCCAGTCAATGCTTGAATATTTCCTCAACATGTTAGTTAGTAATCTAAGTAACTCTGCTAGACTAGAAATAAATCTTCTCAAGAAGTTGATTTTTCCTATAAATGCTTGCAATTCTTTTATGTTTCTGGGTGGGGTATTTGCAAAATTGCTTGAATTCTTTCAGGATCAATCCTAATGCCATCTTTAGAAATGATATGTCCTAAAAGCTTTCCTTCTTCCAAACCAAACAATGACTTTTTAGGGTTTAAAGAAATTCCATATTTTCTGCACTTTATAAATACTTGCCTTAGGTGACCTAAATGTTCTTGATCCGTTTTAGAGAAAACGGTCAAATCATCTAAGTAAATAACCAGAAAATCATGTATCTCTTTAGCAAAAGCAATGTCCATCGCTCTTTGAAAGGTAGCTCCTGCATTCTTGAGTCCAAATGGCATTTTGACATATTTAAACGTACCCCATGGTGTGGTAAATGTTGTTTTATCCTGATCATCAGGATGAACCAGGATCTGGTTGTACCCTGAAAATCCATCCAGTAGTGATATTCTCGAAGATCCCACTACCCTTTGCAGAATGTGATCCATTTTAGGTAGAGGATAGTTGTCTTTTAAAGAAACTTTATTCAAATTCCTTAAATCAACACACAGTCTGATTTCTCCTGTCTTTTTTCTGGTTTGTACTAGGTTAGAAACCCATTCTGAAAATCTGATAGGAGATATAATCCCTGCTTCAAACATTCTTTTGATTTCCTTTTCAATTGAGGGTAATAAAACAGGATTAATTCTCCTAAGCTTTTGTTTAACAGGTTTCTGGTCTGGTTTCAAAGGTATAGTATGTTGAATGATGGATGTATCATAAGATTTGAGGTCTTCATAACTCCAAGCAAAGACGTCCTGGAATTCTTTTAATAGTTCAACATATTTTACCTTCTGATCTTTTGGAAGAGATTTAGACAACTTAACAATTTTTGGATGTTCTGGTGTTCCTAAGTTGCATTCCTCCATATCGGCTTTAACAGGTTCCATTTTAGGTCTGAATGGAATATGATTTGAGTCAAATAGATCTTCCAAAGGTGTTAATCCTTTGGGTAATTGATTATCTTTTAAATTGATGATTTCTGTTTCATCTACGACCTCATCAAATTCCATTTGTTTCAAATTTTGCATGTCTTTTTCAGTGAATGCGGTTGGATGCAGCATATGAATTGCATTTTCTCTTTAAATTTCCATTTTTTGTTCTTTTTCTAGATCAATTTTATCAGCAGTCATGTCTTCATCTATATTACAGTTAGAAAACTCATTCTGAAGTGTCAAAAAACTATTGATTTGATGGTTATTCACAAATACTTGCCAATTCAAAACATTGTCGGGTATTGCAGGTCTGTGTCTTATCTCAGCTGAAAACTGATGATTAGGATCAAAAGGCAACTTATATGTACTAGCAAACATTGCTAAACTGTGAGCATGCAAGTTTTGTTTCCTGGGAATCTTGGCAAGTTGGGCTTGTAGAAATGTGTTGAGAATCTCAACAACTATCTCTCGGTATTGTTTCAGTCTCATGTCCTTTGTTGCACATTCTCCTTTAATTTGTTGGATAATTAGTTCAGAGTCGCCTATGATTGATACCCTAATGCCTCCTAACTTCTTGACATGTTTAAGCCCCAATAAAAGAGCTTCATACTCTGCCATGTTGTTAGTGCATTTGAAATTTAACCTATAAGCATGACCCTCTGCATGATTGTTCTCTCCATTGTGTAACCAAATTCCAGCTCCTGCACCTAGTCTGTTTACTGAGCCATCAAACTCTAAATGCCATAGAATTTCATGTTCGTAATCTTCATCAATTGTTTTAATAGATTTTCTGACAAGAGCTAGTTGTTTAGTTGTTTCAGGTTTTTCTTGGTCATCTGGTGTTTCTTTGTTTTCAGATATTTCTTCAATTTTGACAGTGGTTTTGTTTATTATTTCCTTTTCAGGAGCTCCTATTTCAGTAGGAAGATCTGACTCAGCATTGTATAAAATAAAAGAATCCATGTCAGAATGTACAGAATAAACAGGGAAGTTTTCAGGCTTCTCATGGCTACTCACTAAGTACTTCATCAAAGTTTCTCTATATAATCTTTTTGGCTGACCAAATACTGAAATAGTTGCATAAGACATGTCTAATTGAATAGATCCTCCAAGTTTAGCACCCCAAGACCTAGACAATAACATACCATATTTGGGTGGGATATCAGCAACTACTATGTCCATTAAAACAGACTTAGCAGGGTATTGGACCAAAGTGACACACAGATCTTTAATTAAACCTAAACATTTTACCTGACTGGAATCAAATGAAAACAAATCTTTGTATGGTCTAGTAATATCCAGATTCAATCTTTCCATTACTACTTTTGGCATCAAATTGTGAGATGCTCCAGAATCAAGCATTGCATTATGGAGTATCTTGTCATGAACATTCAGGCTTACATAAAATGGAGGAGTTCCCCCACTTTCTGGTTTGCCATTAACCTCAGGGCCAAAAAAAAGTTTGGGTTGATCATCAAGAATATTTACTGAATCATCCAATCCAGTAATGTTAATGTTTAAAGACTTGGAAATCTGATTCCTATAGACATCATGTTTAGCCAATTCCGATAAAGGAACAGCTATCTTGAGTTTGCCTATTTCAGCTTCTAGATTAAAGGGTTTTTCTGTTTGAGTTTTAGCATTTTGCACAGTTGGATTTTCTCGGTTTACTGGATCTTCAATGTTTTTCTCTTTTTCATGAATGAAGTTTTGCTTTGAAGATGTTTCAGGACTAACTTCTACTGTTTCTTCTACAGTTCCTACTTGAGGAGATGTATTAGATTGCTGTTTGTCAATTGGTTGGTTGTCAGAGACATCTTCAATTATTGGATTTGAAAAACTAGGAGTTATCCTAGGCAAAATTTGTATTTGGGGAATGTTTTGTACAGGGGAAGTATTTTGTACAGGGGGAATGTTTTGTTTTCCTTTGACATTTTGTTTTGTGGTTTTCTGTTTATTTTTCTCTGGTACATCTATCCGTCTAATTCTCAAGTTGTACTGCTTATGAACCTCGTAGATTGCTGTGTCATAGCCTTCTTTGAAATCAAAAGTCTCACCTGAATGAGTGTGGAATGTTTCAAGGATATGATTCTCTTGATCCTCCTGAGATAGGAAGATTTCTGATTCATCTTTGTCCTCATTGACATTGTTTATTTCTACATCTTCTGTAGGTCCTTCTGAGGTCGAACCTTCAACAAAGTTTTCTTGGAAAGGTGGTCTAATGTTTTGGTCAGGGACATTCTTTCCAATATTTTGGTTCAGATTCCTCCTAAAGTTTGGGTTTCTTGCAACATTCTGGTTATCAGTAGCAGACTTTCTTTCAATGGTTTCCACTCTATCACCTAATCTTTCCATACCTTTAATGATTACATCCAGCCTCTTTTCAAAAGCTGAAGGTTCTTCCTTCATAGGCATTCTTCTCTCTGCCCTATCTCTGGCTCGTTTTTCTATCAGATTTGCTTCTACGCTCACCACTATGCTCTGCATTTCCTCTAGTGTTTGTGGAGCTCTTTCCCTAAGAGAATAAGCTATTTCAGAGTCAAACCCGTCTGGGAATTTGACCAACACGTTATTAGGTGGGGGTCTTAGATTCAGAGGAACTGCATGATATGATTCATTAAATCTAATGATGTAATCTGGTACGGTTTCATTTGGTATTCTTCTTAATTTTTCAAATTCTGATAAGATCTGGAGAGGATCTTTCTTTTTCTCCCATCTGTTCAAAAATGCCCTATACAAAGCTTCTAGGTCAGCAATACCGTTCGGGGTGAGAGCCCTAAACCAAGTTCTAACTTCTCCAGTAAGACTTTGTACAAAAATTCTCATACGGATATCATCAGTATCAATCTCATAAAACTCAAAGTAATCTGTCCTCCTTTTGGTGTGTTGTTGAGCTGTGTAGGTGCCTGATCCGTCAAAAGGTGTGATCTTACTTTGGTAGTCTGGTGGTAAAGCTGGAGGGTTGGCTGGTAATATTAAAGGGGCATATCGATTGGCCATTGGAAGATAAAGTGGAGTAACAAGAGTAGTCGGTCTAGTAGGAGGAGATGGAGGTCTGACAGGTGGAGATGGAGGTCTGACAGGTGTTTGAAAAGTGGCTGAGTTCGGAGATGCTTCAGTTATTACAGAAATGTTTGAGCTTTCTTCAAAGGCTTGCTCAGATTGAATGGAGTTATGAAATTCTCTGTCAAGATGATGCGAAACAAATCTATATTGCAATTCTTCAATGAACCAAGGATCGGGAATCAACCTAGATAATTCAGTCTCAGAAAAATTTACAAACAAAGATGTTTCAAATCTCGCGTCAAAAGGAACGTCGTCAATATAAATAATTTTCACAGGACAAGATGCAGATCTAGAGAGTGGTCTAGAACTACCTGTACTTTCCTGACTTCTTCTTTCAGAACTTTCTTGACTTCCTTGTCTTCTAAGAATCCTAGGGATCAGATTTGGATTTTCAAAAATTGGTGGTGGATTTGGGTCAGGGTTTGACCTAGTATGTCGAATCCTTTCTGAAGCCAGTTTTCTTAGAATATGTGCTTTTGAATTTTGGGTTTTACTTGAAAAATAAATACAACTTCTACAAATTCTTTAAGAAATACTGATATGTGATTAAGATTTCCTCAAAGATCTGTTTAAACTAGAGATTCTGATTGAAAAATTTGAAACTAAGATTCAATTTATAAGCTAAATCAGAGATAGACCGAAACAGCATTTATTTACTTTTGCAATTGCATAGCAAAAGCAATTTCAAAGGCTTCCTGGCTGATTTTCAGACTCTGTCTGTAGATTATAAATCAAACAATAGTATCAATAAAATGATTTCAGGTCCCCAGTATGGTCGCCACTATGTTATCACTCAGGTTTTCCTAGAAGTTGTGTAAGAGGAAATTATACCCGAGGTAACCACAAACCAACCTTCAGATGCAGAATCTAGCCAATCTGCATCCAGAGAGGGCTCTCTCTTTATGATTTATCTTTTTTTTTGAATGATTTTAGGCTAGTTATAGATTCAAAGTTTGTTTTGGGAAAATGGTGGAATCCACAAACTAAGGGCAAGGTTGAGGGCTTTCAGTCCATTGGGCTATGGAGTCTAAGGATGGCTTTACTGGATTTCTTTTCTAACACAAGATGGTATTACAGGGCAAGATAGCTAGACAGAGAACAATCCTTAAAATTTAAATTGGATGGATGGTCTTGAAGGAATGAAAGGCAGCTAAGAATCTTTCACCATATTCAAGAGAAAGAAGAGAAATGACTACAAACAAAGAGCAATGAAGGATTCTTTGTTACAGTAATCAACAATGTTTAAATCAGCAAAATATGAGCAATTAAGAATTCATGCTTATAACTAATCCAGAAGAAAACATCGAGAATAATCACATTTGAAAACAGAGTACAATTAAGCAAATTCTGTTTCAATCCTTTATGTAAACTATTCAGAAACGGATATGATGATAGAATAAACTAATATAAAATTTAAACACAAGGGTTGGAAAACTTATTGAACTGAAGTCCAACACATGAATCCTGCAACAAGTCCAGTGCTTCAAAACGTCATCCAGTAAGCCACAAGTAAATTTGTCCAAAAAGCTTTTTATTCCGAAAACCTCAATGTTACAGCAGAGTAATAGAATCCACCCTCAACTCTCTCTTTGAGGGTTTATTTATACAAAAAATAATCCTAACAATCTAACTCTATCCTAGCCAATAATCCAGGCTGACTTAAAGCATATTTACAAACAAACAAGAGACACATGGTCTCGTAAAATAGAATAATGAGTAACGGCTGATGTGTTGTTCCTTTCTTCATGGACGTGCTAAGGATAAGTGCTTAAAATAGGGCTCTGTGCTGTCCTTTGCGTATTCCTTTGACTTGTTGAATACTCTTTCTTCTCACGGATACTCTTTGACCTTTCATCTGATACTCTTTCATCTGCATTTCTGTTTTTTACCATTTACTTAATAGTAAAGATAAACTTTCATCCTGACAACATTTTTTTACAAAATTTCCAGCATTTCCTTCCACCACTGATCATCTGGTATCATTGTTCTTCTGAGCTTCCTTAAAGTTTCATCGGCTTCAGTAAGTTTATAAAAAGTGGGCTCGTTCGGAAATAGATACTTTAACTCATGTTCCGGATGAAACAGATTTCTCACTTTTTCATAAATACTCTTCCCAGTTGGTACTGTAGGTTCTGATGAGCTAGTAGAACCTATACTAGTAGAACCTACAGCTGTATGTTTAGCATGAGCTTTGATTCTTTTCTCATAAGTTTCCAAGTCTACTATTTGATCCTCTGCGAGCATGGGACTTGGCAAATCACTGTCCAGCAGAGCTTGAAATTTTTCTCTGAAAACGTTGATGTCGACCAAAATATCATTACACTTTCTTTCTAGATTTTGCATGAAAGTTCTTTTTGTAAAAATTCTCTTTGCCTCCAAAACTACACCTGTTCTGTCATCAATTCCTAGTAATGCTAGCTGTTGTTTTGTTCTTGAATTCAAAAACTGAATGAGCTGCTGGGCTAGCTCTGGCTTGCCTCTTAATTCATGTCTAGTTTTGTTTATTTCCTCCTGGGCTATCTTGACTAACTCATTCTGTTCAAAAATAGCTTGGATGGAAGGCCAAATATCTCTTATTAAATTAATGATGTTGTCCCAAAGAATATCATTTATTTCATTCAGAGGCTTTTCCAGTGTAAGATCTTTTTGCAAAGCCTCAACCAATTTTTCCAACCTTTTTATTTCTCTGAGGGTGTCAGCTACTGTCTTTTTGGATGTGTCATATTTTCCCTCCAATTTTGTTAATTGTAATTTTACTTCTTGGAGTTCTGTGACCTTTAGCTGCAAACTCTCCATTTGTTTAATCAAATCATCAGAATTCAAATTAGAAATATTCACCTGAGCTGATTGTTCCTGTTGTCCTGTAGTACCTGCTGCTGAAGCCTGTTTGAGAATTTCCTGTTCCTGCAATGCCTTTTCCAGCTCCTTCTCGGTTTCATTTAGTCGCTCTGTCAAGTTTAAGAGCAACTCCATCATTTCTTCTTGTGAATTTCCTTTTTTTATTTCCTGTGTCTGGGGGTGCCTTGAGGCTGGTATTTTCAACTGTTTTCTCAGTGCAGCTATATCATCCTCTTTCTTTTTTATCAGTGCCTCAATACCTTTAGTGTCTTCGGGATTGTGTCCCAAACCAATAATGATCTCTTCCAGAGACTTTATTCTATTGTCCTTGGCCTGTGAGGAGGCCCTTTCAATTTTCAATGTTGTAGCAGTATTATTCAAGGAATCTTGTAGTGTTAAAGCTGCCATGGCTTTGTTGGTGAGAGTGGAATAAACAATTTCCCCTGTTTGCCTATGAAGCTCTATCTGATCCAAGGGATGGATATCCTTTGCTAACACTTCAAAATTGGTTCTGATGTAATCTGTTGCTGAAGTTGGCTTTGGCACTTTTGCTTTGAAGTGGCTCATTTGCATTTTACCTTGTGAAAGATCAAATGCTGACATCAACCTTTGCTGATTGTGAGGAGCCATCTTCATATACTGATCATAGACCTTCATTTTTAATGGTTCATTCCTTGTTTTGATATCAATGAAGGTTTTCTTTATGTCTCCAGTACCTGTCTTGGGCGGTCTGAAAGAATATACTTCAGTGCTCAGTTGCTTTTGTATCCCTTTCTGGCTTATATTTGTTTCACTTGCTGTACCTGTTTGCTGACTATCTTCCCTGCCATCATCAAATATTTCATCTATGATCTCTACATCTGGAGGTAGATCAGATTTATGTTTTTTAGCTCGATAGACTTGTGGGGCTCCTTTTGAAGGTGTGGTATCTGGAGCTGACCTCTTTTTCCCTATTTCCACATTCAGTGGAGTTTGCATCTCTGGAGCTTGGATTTGCTTTGTTGGTGTTTGAGAAGCTTTAGATTGTTCTGGTGTTTTGGAACTCTGTGATTTTTCTGCCATGACCAGGGTTTCAATGACCTGAACTATAGGTTCTTTTCCTTTACCTTTAGGCTCAGCTGTTACTGATGGGCTGTCTTCCTGTATAGCTTGTTGTAGAGTGGCTGTTGAAGATGTGCCAACATAGGGTACCTGCATTTGATCATATGTTTCTAGGTCAAATTTCTTCTCAGCATCTTTCATAAGTTTATTCAATTTGTCAGCTCCACTTCCCTCTTCAATAAGTGTTCCTTTAACCCATTCATCTTGATTTGCATACTGTTCTATGTCAGGAATTCTGTGATGTATATAAGGAGATGACTTATTTTTTAACCTTCTTTCACAAATGAAACCAAAGGGGTCATAAGGGATCCAACGGAAAGATGTCTGGAATTTTCTCTCTAATATAAGTTCTGCATCTCTCTCAGCTTCTCTAGAATTGCAAATGAAAGGACCTAACTGGCTTTTGATCCTTAACTGTGCTTTCTTCTTTACATTGCAGAAATGGATTACATCTGAGTTATTCATCTGTCTAAAGTATTCCAAAGCAAAAATTCTCATTGGTACATATCCGGGTAACTTGAATGGATGTAATTCACATCCATAAATCCTGATAACTGTATGGTTTTGGTACAAGTACCAATCCCCAACTTTGTAACTTTTTGACAATTGCAGGGTCTTTCTTATCTCAGTACTAAGCCTGGGGGGAGGAACTCCTGTTAACAAGGTTGTAGCAGGATGTACAAATTGATCAATGAATTCTGAATAAGAGTAGGGAGAATCAGAGGACAAATGAATGATGGGGGACCAAAAAATAATAGACCTGGGATTACCTTTAGCATCAAGTTTCTGAACAGGGAAAGGGAATTTGTCCGAGTGATAGAAAATTATGAGGTGATAGATAACTGAGGAGTACTTGAAAACCTTTTCATCATCTAGCCTTAAAAATTGATCATGGATTTTGTTGGCAATGAAGGAAGCATAGTCATACTTAATCTCAGGAGGCTGTCCAGGGGTGAAGATATATAGCAAAGCCAGAGTTATCTCGTCAACATACTCACTGGTATTGAATCCTAAGACAAAGGATATTACATTCACAATAAGCCTTCCCAAATGATTGAAAAAACAAAAACCATAGGGGGGAGTCCCTTTTGGCTGATGCTCAGGTAACATGAAGTACTGACACATTTCTTTCAATTTTTCTGGAGTTAACAGTCTGGTTTTCTCAATTAGCCCTTCCATGGATAGAGGTACTAATTCTTGTTCTGGCTCAAATTGTAACATAGCATTGATAGCCTGAGGTGTTATAGGGAACAAAACACTTTGATCAGGAGCTAATACAGCTCTTTGTGTGGGATCATAATTTGCATGACAATAATGAATGATTTCAGGGAAAACGTGGACTGTTGGAATGAAATACCTTGGGAGATTGGATTCCCACAACCCTATAAGATCTTGCCCTTTTGAGTATTCGTCTCTGCAGCGACAGAAACTCAAATGGGGACTTTCATCGAAATGCAGGTCTTTTATTTGGAAATCTTCATCTATGAGAGGCAAGTAGTCTAAATCTCGGTGAGGAGCATTCAAAGGAGTGACATTTAGAGCAATAGGGGCCTCCATTTTGGTTCTTGTGGATTCAAAATGGAGGTTTCAGTTTTTCTTGCAGACCGGATGGGATATCTGACAAAAGAAGAAATTGGGACAAATTGCAGGTTTGGGAAGCAAATTCACAGGTTTTAACTCTTCAATGAGGACTCAGAGAGGATTTTTAACCACTTTTTCAGAGAAAAACACAAGAAACTAAGCTTAACTTGCAGTCGGGGTGCGGAATGATAAATACCTGTTTTTTAATGAAAACTGGTTCTTCAACAGGTAATGGACAATGGCAAGAACGTTCTTCAACACGGGCGCAGCGGAATTTCTGAGTAATTTGGTGTATTTGCAGTGAATTTTGAAATTTGCAGCGGGAGCTTAGTCTCTTTCGAAAACCAAAATAACTAAAAAAACGCGAAAAATGGCTTAAAAAACAAGTCAAAAGGGTTTTTGTCGTTTTCGAGGCGATGACGTCATTCGACGTACGGGGTGACGTAAGGGAGTGGGACCGGCGGTATTTGATAAGCGGTAAGCGGTGAGCCCGCACCGCTTATGGAGGAAGGCGGTAAAAATCGCAAGGGCAGCGATTCCACAGGCTGCTTGCCACGTGGAATGCTGAATAGTCAAACCCGCTCATTCCCCGCTGGCTAAAAAACTCACATGCGATGGGCAGCGGGATTGATCGGGACCGTTAATCACTGGAGGAATGATCTGACGGCTGGAGGAAAAGGAAACTTGTGCGGTTTGGAAAGTGGGCCCGTCGAGGTTTAAACAAGCTTTGACGTGTAATTTAATCACCCCGGGGAGAAGCTAATAGGCGGGAATGGTTGTTAATTAGTCCAAATGACTAATTAACCCCGTGAATTTTATAAAATGATTTGCGGCGGGGTTTGGCCATGTGGAATACCACATGGAATGCTGAGTATGGTGGCGCGGGATTCAGTCGTAATCTTTTCTTGTTTTTGGTGTTAAACACATATGTTATGTGTTTAACGCTTTTCTTCATATATTTTATTATACGATGAATAAATTAATATAATTAATTCATCATAGGGGCGGAATGTATATATAAGGTTAGAGTTTTACCAAAGGGCTTTATAACGCGGGGTATTTAAATGTGCGGGACTATATATACTTTGGTAAAACATTATTATAAGAGGGTTTTGGGGATATTTATTAGAAAAGGGAGTTATATATATAGGAAAAAAGGATTTCACTAGGGATTTAATATAATAGAGTTAGGTGTTAGCATGAAAAAGGACAAGGAAAATCAAAACATCTTTGTATATCTAAGAAAGTGAAAACTTAGGAAGTAAATTGCACATTTTTATCTTCAACACTTAAACTTAGAATAACAAGTTGTTTTGAGGAATTTTATGGAATGTTGCATCAGTTTCCTAAGTAAAATAGGATTTTACTTAGGAAAAGTTAAAAATGGAAGATAATTAATGATGGATTATTTCAAGTGCTTAGGTCTTTTGATCATTAGGCCGAGGGTCCGGTCCCTCCAGAAGTCAAGGAAATGCCTTGAGCCCCTTCGATCTCAAATTACCTTAGTACTTTTGGGGAAATTAGTAAAACTCTTGAGGGGAAAAAAATGATGAGGGAGGTTAATGAATTTGACTTTGCTTGCTGTGATTTTCCAGTGTATTTCCTGCTTTAGTACTTGTGATGAAAGTAAATGATTAACCAACATGTAGCAGCACCATTCATCAGATAACACTTTGCAGCACCATCTACCTACCCTATCTACTTAGCACTACCATTTTGTCTTCTTTATTAGGGTGCATTTAGACTTGCAAACCCTTTTCAATCTTTTTCTTTTTACATGATGACTCTATCTATTTCTACCCTTATTACATCCAAGGGCTCAGATTAAACTGTTGAGCACCTTTTATTCACTCTACCTAGCTACTTATCTGCCAAGATTAAACCGTTTGGCTAGATATTTATTCTCTAATCTAAAACATGAAATTGAAATATGACTAAGCCAAGTTTAAACAGTTTGACTTATTCATGAATTGTGGCAAAAGTTTCACAAGCTGCACACAATTATTTTATTACAATAGATGAAAAAAGTAGTGGCATTTAGACTTGCACACTGTCCTTGGTCTATTTTTGCTTGGGGTTCATTTCTTTCTCTTTTTGACCATTTTTATTCTTTTTACCCTTTGATTTTTCTTTTAGGGTATACCCTCTTTACATTTTTTAAAATTTTTTGATTTTTTGGTTTTTCAAGAATATGGAACACCTTTGCTCAAGTAAGAAGGTTTTGAACATATTCCACACTTCCATCAAGACAATCATGAAAGATGAAACCTATTGATATAGGAGGCTAACACAACATAAAGGGATGTTCCTCCTTAAAAGAATAGCTAACCAAACATAAAGGGATAACCTTAAAAAAGAGGGCGGGTAAACTTGACGAAGTGAAATATCGTAAGTAATAAGGGTTGGGTAATCATTCCAAAGGTGTAATGGGTAACCCTGCCTTCCATAGAGGTAAATGAAATAAAAAAGAGTCAATATCTCTGAGCGTACAACGAGGGAGCGTACAACGAGGGAAAGTGTTTATTGGGCCTTTTTGAAAGAAAGAGAGTATTAGGTGATCTTATCAAATGAAAACCTGAGCATAAACTTGCACTTACAGTATTGTCCCCACCTGCCTATGAATAAGAGGAAACCGATCCAAGTCCGATAGGTCTTATCTCTTGGATCTGCCCTCTTTAAAATCAGTATGAAACTACCCGGATTGAGTCCATCAGTCCCGACCAATGTGTATCCTTGCTTTCATCATGTGTTCATGCCTAGCCTCGGTGTAGGCAGTACGTATTGCTCCGGAGTGTCCCCACCTACATGGTGTGCTCCCATCTAACCTTCTAGTCTGGCAGATCTCGTTCCGGTATGTTCCCACCTTCATAGTATGTTTACACCTAACCTGGATATAGTTCAGCGAGTCTCGTTCCAGTATGTGAAGCCCACCTTACTATAGGAATTCTCTAATGATTGACTGGGTAATGATCGCGGTACAGGAATCTCCCCAAGTGCATGCTATCGAACTGCCTCATTACCATAGCAGGAGTTATAGATCTCCCACACTCCTATCCCCAATAAAGAAATGCCTCTAAACTACCCCATTCATTGGCACCTGATCTGGGTCTTCTCACGCTATCCCCCTTTGAGGACTGCCTATGAACTGCCCCATTCACCGGCATAGTCTTATCCTTCTTATTTTCCCTAGATTACTACCTATGAACTGTCCCAAGTTCATCGTAGGAATTAGAGTCTCTTTCCAAAACCTTTCCCATCAGTGAATGCTTCATGACTGCCTCGCCCTCATAGCAGTAATAAGGATATCTATAACTAGGAGAAATCCCTCACCATATGAATAGTGAGTCGATGGCGGCCTTTAGCTCTTCGAGTTCGCTACCTCGACCTCGTAACCTCAGCCGAGTCCCTCCGGGCCTCGCCCTCCTTGGGTCGGGCGAGCCTGCTTAACGCTACCTCTCCTCGACCTCGTAACCTCGGCCGAGTCCCTTCGGGAATTTAGTCGAGAGTTCGGCAAGCTCACCCTCACCCTACCGGGCCTCGACCTCGTAACCTCAGTCGAGTCCTTCGACCTCGTAACCTCGGCCGAGTCCCTCACCTCTTTGGGAAGGTGAGCAATAAATCCCTCGACCTCGTAACCTCAGTCGAGTCCCTCTTCTTTTAGTTCTTCAAGTCGATGGCGGTTTTTGGGGCCCCTCCCCCAAAAGAGAGTTGTTCGTCTCCTCCCACGTTACCTCTCTGTTGTCGAGAGTTTGGCAAGCTCACCCTCACCCTCCGAGCCTCACCTTTCTTAGGTCAGGTGAGCAAGAAATCCCTCTGGGCCTAACCATATGAATGGTTAGCGTTAACACTCCTCTCCTCGACCTCGTAACCTCGGCCGAGTCCCTACGGGCCTTTTGGTCGAGCCCCCTACCGAGTCCTATCCTCACACGTTACCTCTCCTCGACCTCGTAACCTCGGCCGAGTCGATGGCGGCTTTTTAGTCGAGCGTGCTAACGCACCCTTCGGGCCTGTTGTCGAGAGTTCGGCTGGCTCACCCTCACCCTAGAATGAGAGAGAGTTTAGCTGGACCCTTATTACTAGTGTTACACGCACCAGATTCATTGGGTGGGTGGGTTCATGAGCCCGAGAGAATAAAATTGAGAATTGTACCAGAGCCTTAGACCCGCTTACCTTCATGCAACCCAGTGACTGAGTTAGTGGAGTGGGTGGGTGGAGAACCCTACAATAGACAGGCATACAGACAAACAGGCCTAGTCTTCGTGGTGCTTGTGGTGGTGGCTTACATACACTACTTACCTTTTAGCTTGACTTACTACTATGTTATGGCTCCGCTTATGCTACACCGGGATTGTGAACGGTTCTAAAAGAACCTTAATGCGGCTCGCTTCACTCTAAACCCTTTTAGTCCCTCCTAACCACCCTTCTACTAGCAGAGATCGTGGAACTATTAGATGGATTCTCAACAGCCAGCACTTCAGAAACACAGCTGGATGGTCAAACTTGGATTTAAGAAGAGCTTTTCCCATACGATTCAGAATACACTGCATTCTAGGAAAGAATATACCTACCCTTCACATAAATGCTTGCACATTATCCCACCTGCAAGAACTACTAGATCTGTAGCCCTAGACCATGAATGCACGTAGTGAGTCCAATGTGTTTATCCCTTATCTTTTAAGCTCCGGGTGGATGGAATGATCGGATCGCCTTACCCTTGAGATTTGATGGCAGAGAAGGCCAGAGAGAGAGAGGAGTTGCTGCTATTATATATGTAATTATGCATTTATGATTATTTCATTTCCGAGTGGAAAGCATCGTGAATGATGAGTGATCGACCAATGGTTCCTCCACTTTACCTTCCTTATTGGCTGGCCCGATTGCGGAGATCGGCATCGTCAATGATTGATCGGCCTTCAATAAAAGAATTGATTGGGTTGGGAAATAGATTGTATTTTCATAATAAGGTAGTATAAAGAAGAGTCAATATCTTAGTGCCTACCCTCCCTCTGACTCCTATTCCTGGCTTAAGCAAGTGTTGTTGGGAAGCACTCCATCAATACTCCCTTCCCTCCATATTCTAAGTAGGTTGAAGGGGTAAAAGTGAGGTAACTAAACAGGTAATGCTCGGTAAGTAAGGGGCTCCACTCCATGTCATGCCTACCGTACTCTGTCTTCCTGGCTAAACCAATTTGTTATTGACTAATGCACAAACCTTCCTATCTCTGTACCATCTTATTCCTTGTGTTACGGCTATGGAAGCATCTGCTCTATACTACTCGTGGATGTACCAAAAGTAGGGGTAGCATCCCAACTAATGATAGATCAGTGCATAATTTAGGGTCTATAGCTAAGGTAAAGATCTGGTTGCCGGGGTTGACCAATAAAAGAGGGGGATACATATACATTTTGAGATCAAACCCCGTTGAAGATCCCATTCCAGGTGTGGATCCAACTGAGGTTCAGATTTTCCTATCTCTGACCGGTTCTGCTCGTAACAATGGAAGATATGATGCATCGGCTGTGAATGATCCTGGGCTTCCGGTACGAGCTCTTGCGCGTGCTATTGGTGTTCCTTCACCTTATTACCCTCCCCTGTAACCTATTTTGGCTGAGCTACATGATCTTAAAGTCCTGCCTAGCAGCGTATAGGTGGCGTAGGGCCTGAGGACCCGCTGAACGAGGTAAAAGGCTCCGTTCCTTTCGCTAATTTCGTGGGTTTCCGATTGAACGTTTACTGATTAGGCCTAATCATCTGGAGAGCCGAACAACCCCCGGCAGGGACTTAATGCTTTATCTCCTCTGAAAGGGTAGACCTTGGATAACTTGTTAGTGCAATTGATTGTCTCTGTAGCAGGAAAGGCGAATGCGCGTTCTACTATTGGTCTAACTCAAACCCCGGGGGGGTTACGTTCAAGCTATCTTAAGTCTTATGGAAGGGTAGGTCAAGCTAGTCTCGTTCGTCCTCCATTGCTGGTTCGAGAGATGGAACAGGATCTGCTTGAACTACTACTGGGTATTGATCTCCAATAAGATCTACCGGTCAACTAACGAGGTAAACTACCCCTGCTACTTATGCCTCTTGAACCGGACTGGCGATAAGATATGGATCCAGATATGCAATGAATATATTTGGATCTGCAAGGTGCGAAAGCCGCTTTTCCTTGCTCTCGGAAGAGCAAGCGATGAATCCCTTCCTCCGACAAGGAAATAACTGCCAGAAAGCCCTGTAATGGTGTTAATCCATTCTTGCTGACCCAAAAATTTCTTACTAGCCGGGGATTCCTTAAGTATAATTGATAAGGGGGTGATATACCTCGATTCATTCTAAGCTCCATGGGTTCGGTTGCTGCAATTCTTACTGTTCCTGTGGATCCATCAATTTCATCCGCTCTAGCTGATTCTCCACCTGTGCATGGAAGTTGACCACCCCTGTTAAGCTTATGCCGTTACTGAGCCTTCTCTCGATGGTGGGATAGTGGAGTGAATAGAGTTAATAACCTCTATGAGTGCATGCTAGTTAATATATGGGAAAAGGGTTAGATTGCCCAAGTGAAATCGATTTCTTCTCAATGCACTCAGTAAGGTTTGGTTACAGGATTGATAGCCAAGGTTTAGAGATAGGCTATCCCACCCTGGCACACTATAATGCTCACGAGGTTCTCCAATGCATGCTAAGACTATTCCTTCTTCCTTTCATCCATCCCAATCTAAGGGAAGGGGTCTGGCTGTATTGACTAAATGAAATAGGGCAGTTCCAACGATTCCAGCACAACTGGTTATTCCCTTCCTCAATTTATTGAAATTCAAAGTTGATAAGAGGGTATATGATGAGGGTTTATTCAAAGTAGAGGTAAGTATAGTTGATGTATGAGTCAATTTCTAGTATAGTTTCCCAATAATAAGTGTAAAGCTGTGACGAGCTCATGGGTCACTATAAAGGCCAGGTAGTACCGATTCAAATAATGTTTGACCTAACAAGAACCACATTATGTATTTCCATTATATACGTGAAAACGCAAACACATAAAAAGAAAGCGCACACTTCTTTCACTTTGACTTACTATTTGAGCTGTTTCCCTCACCATCGGAATAGTGAGTCCCTCGACCTCGTAACCTCGGTCAAATCGATGGCGGCCTCAACCTCGTAACCTCGGCTGAGTCGATGGCGGCCTTTTGTTCTTCAAGTTGATGGCGGCGGCCCCTCCCCCAAAAGAGAGTTGTTCGTCTCCTCACATGTTACCTCTCCTCGACCTCGTAACCTCGGCCGAGTCCCTTTCGGGCCTTTGTCGAGAGTTCGGCAAGCTCACCCTCACCCTAACGGACCTTGTGTTCTTCAAGTTGATGGCGGCTTTTGGGGCCCCTCCCCCAAAAGAGAGTTGTTCCTAACCATATGAATGGTTAGTGTTAACACTCCTCTCCTCAACCTCGTAACCTCGGCCGAGTCGATGGCGGCTTTTTAGTCGAGTGTGCTAACGCACCCTTCGGGCCTACTGTCGAGAGTTCGGCTGGCTCACCCTCACCCTTATGGTCGAGCCTACTTGCGCATCATGACTGGATTCGAGAGTGTAATTACATATATAATAGCAACATTGTCTGCTAAAGTGTCAAATGGCGCATATATCTAATAATAGCGACCTTGTCTGCTAAAGCGTAATTACGTATCTCTCGCTCGTTCGTTCCATAACACGACACCTTGGTAGTGAGGGAAGAGATATTGATGATAGGAATATATTATTCCGCGAGAAGCGATTCGATACGTTATATACGTAATTACGCGACCTCATTTGAGTAGTAATTTTTCCATTTCGTATAGCAGTAATTTGGGTTATTTCGACCAATTCTACACGCAAATGAGAGAGATTTCGCTCACTTATTGATCGAGTGGAAGAAGGAATATGGCTCATCTCATTATCTATGAGCATCCACTTCGTTTTGTCGTTTCATTCATTGATGAATCGAGTTATGGTCTCGCTCGTTCCTATCATATCCATCTTCGTAGGAAGGAGAGATCCAGAGATAAGAACCTACTAGCGGACTAGTGGAAATCGGACGGTAAAATGGTAATAATGAAGAAAAAGGATTGATATTGAGTGAGTGCAGTAACCTAGAGAAAAGAGCGATTAAGCCATATCATGTGACTAAAATGTATGTTAGAACAGGCAGATTATTGAAGCTGGGGTATCTAGAAAGCAGGGGGTGGAAGAACTTGGTACTGCGGTAAGTGAAATGTACAAGCGCTAACTAATATACGGTATCCCCAGTGAGCAGTCTGACACATCCGACTTTTCTCATCGTCCTTAACTGTTCCGCCGTGGTCCCACCATCTATATATTCCACATCTGCTTAGAGTCCCCACCTAATCTATAGCATCCATGGCCTTTAATGTCCCCCGATTCTTTGTACCGCTAAAAAAAGGGTGAGGGTGAGCTTGCCGAACTCTCGACAACAGGCCCGTTAGGGACTCAGCCGAGGTTACGAGGTTGAGGAGAGGGCTCTGAGCAATAACTATCTGGCTGGATTGGCAAGGACCTTCCATTCTAAGTCTATCAGCTCCGCTCCTGGCATTTTTCAAGCCAAGGAGATAAGTGAAGTAAGGCGTAGCTATTTGATACGGCCTGGCTTTGTCAGGATGCGTAAGCAGGCTCGACTAAAAGGCCACCATCATGCGTAAGCATGGCTCGACCACCGGGAGAGGACTTACCAGGATCTACCTGTCTTAGTGCCGTAACACGCTAACTCACCCATAGGCAAATGACTGCCTACCTTAGTTCGCGCAATCTACAAGGCCAAGGATTGAGGGAATAAAAGAAATAGGTAACGAACGAAGCTAGCGACAACGCCATTCATGACAAGAAGGTTTATCTGTTCCGTTTCAGTATGCACGCATAATCCATTATCAACTGGGTGGGTCACTACGGGAGCTGGTGGTTTCTGTCATGGCCTCTATAATATCTTCATCTGAGTGAAAAAGATTATCTAAAGTTTAATTGGTTTCAGCGAGGCCCTGAAGAGGGAGTTTGGGCCTAGAAGTGTTGGTTGACAAGAAATAATATGATTTGGTTATTGATGTCATAGAACTAAGAGAATTTGACAAGGAATAGATAGGATGGGTCTACATGATTGGTGGTATTACTACTAATGAACTAGTTTTAGAAATCTTGACACCAAAAAATGATGAGAAGTTAGCACGAATCATGGTTCTCGGGGATGATAAGATGAATCATATGTTATTTTTCATGTCATCAACACTAGGTGGTGGAATAATTTCTGTAATGGTTGTTTTATATCTAATTGGAGGGAGATCTTGTGACCTTGTCGTCATACAAGGGGCAAAGGTTTCCTCTCCAATAGGAAGCTAGCATTGAATCCTAAGATGTCAAATTTTTTGTAACATATGGAATGCTTTTGTACAATGGGAGCAACTGGTGAAAATTTTACACACATCACAAGTACTGATTGAGTAAATGGTATAGGAGATAATACTTCTTAGAGCATAAGACAACGATTCTTTGTTAGGGTCGTTAGACGGGGAATTTTTGCATGATTTCCATGATTAGGTCTTAGTTTTTGTGTGATGTGTCTTTCGAGGGTGGTTTTGGTTTAGTGCTTCTCTAGATGTTCTCAATCATAGAATATATTGAAATTTCTTTATGTGACGAAACTCAAAGCATATGCGACACTAAAAACATGTGATTTTCTCTTGGTTAGAGAGGTGAATTTGGGGGATAGGGGTTACAATGCGAAGAATATCAAACTCCTGACATTGGTTAACCAAGAGGTTAGGTTTATCACAAAGGGCGCATGGGAGGGTTTTATTAGACCATGTGGTTTTGGGGCGTTTGATATTTTTCCCATATCTATGCTAGTGATGGGAGAGGAGGACAAAATACTTTCTCCTGGTTTTTCCTCCTTAAACATCATAAGATGGACCTAGATTCTTTATCCCTAGGAAGTGTACTGTTTTCTCAAGATTGGGTGTCTGAGATGACTAAGTTAGAGTTTTCAATGATGAATCAGTGCATGACATCTAACATAGGGTAGAATCAGGAAAGGGGGGACAATGTCGCACATGATAGTTACTTGCACAGACATTATAACTGTAAATTTTGTGTCTAGACAAGTTTATTTGGGCAACATAGTTAACTGGGTGCCAACGATTAAATACCCTTAATTCCAAGCATTGTGTGATTAAATGTTCAGGTTCATCACATAAGGTGCATGAGGTCTAGACTCTGTTTTCCTTCTTGTTGTATATTGGGTTGGGTGAGGTGGGTACAAGCATGACATTGGTTCCTCTCGTATGTACAATACTATCTTGGATCCTTCCTTAGCTATTTGTATGGCCATTTCAAATGGATCTTAGGAGTTGGATTTCATGAGTGTGTGTAATGCATCTCTAGATCAAGGGATTTCTAGGCAATGATGTGTATAATTCCCGTATTCTACACATATGGCACATGCATTATTGGTACGTAATGCCTTGCTATATACAGTTCTAACCTTCTCTCTACTAATTGGAGTTGGATTTATGGTCATACTTTGGGCATGTAGGATAAATTTTAACTCCTCTAACTTTGGGCAGGTGTTGTTAGGATGAAAAAATACATTGCATAATGTGCAAGGTGGAGGTTTCCTAGAAATATTAGGGGTGTCCACCTTATTACTTTTTCAACTATGCTTTTTAGTGGCATCGACTGGTGTCTATAAGGGTTCTTCTTGAGTTATGGTGACCTCCTAGGAGGCAATAAGAATGACTCACATAGAGGTTATACTTGATTTTCCTGACATGGATGGAGGGGCCAAATTCTAGACCGGTATCAGGAGATCCATACTTGGAAATGTAAGCGTTGCCATGACTTGGTGCAACACAAAACCAAGAGGAGGACATAGAAAGGGGGTTTGGGTGATTCCATATTCGAGGAATGTTGAGTCAGTAGCAGCGAAATTTGTGGTATTAGGCACTGGTTCCTGAATCAATTGGTTGTTTGATGAACTCAACATGTACACCACAACTCCTGGAATTGTTGTAGCTTCACCTAGAAACATAGGGGGTTCTCTAGGGTATGTTCTGAAGAGAGTGGATGATTTGAATTCACCACGAATGAACTTCGTGTATGTTGTAACCAAATCTGTAGAAGACTATACATATGGTACAACATCGTCAACTATGGTTACTAGCTTCTTCTTGTGATATGTGATTTGGTTGATGGTAATGAATTTCTCTTCATGGGGGAACATAAGTACTCGAAATAGAGAGGATGCTATGAATGAGGCTCATCAATAGATACATATAAAGGGTCATAATTCCATCCTCCAGCTTTAGAACTATGTCTTTCTCACATGTATTTATATTTTTTATCATATTATGCTTAGTGAGAAGGGTGAAATATGTTTGTCATATCATGTAGACCAATATGGTTATATTGGATTAAATGGAGAAATTTTCGAGACAAATTATATGTAGGGGCTCAGAGCAGAGAATAAGGAGAGATTATGGGGGGTTTTCCACCTCCTTAATCATCCCAATATCACATCAAGATCTCTCTCATTAGCTCGAGGCCATTGGTAGGTAATAAATTGAAAGTCATGAGCAGTAAAGATGCACTCTTCTCGAGTTTTAAGAGACAATATTCCTATTTTCTAAAGAGTTGTTGGTATACACCCTCTTTTATAAAAGAACATGTAGAAGATCTCATTAGGATTCTAGCATTTTTTTCAGCTAGGTAGCTAATGAGATCAAGTACTAGGTATCGTTATTTTTCACTATTGTGTGATCTATTAGACCTTGATTCAATGATATTGAGAAGCTATAGTTTGGTTCATTATTTTATTAGTTTCAAAGGATTGAGGCTCTTTGGTTTGGGCACAACCTAGTGACTTAGGCCCCTTTTTTGTACTTGTATGTTTCTTTTAGATTCAAAGCTTTTTTTAATTTCTTTCATCTTAGTACAAGAATACTCCATTAAAATTCTATGATTGCAGCCTTTACCTCATTTATCTCATTGGAGAATGAGTAGAAGGACTTCTGGCCGTAGCCAAAAAGATTTTTTTTTATGATTTCTTGGAAATATAGTTGCATGGTTATCTTTTTCTGCATATGCTTGTTTTAGCTTAGGAGTTGGTTTTTTAATTAGATTCTAATTTTGGCATCAATTAGATAACATTTAAATTCAACTCATCTTTTCACTTTTAGTTGTTTCATTTTTTCAGTGATCATTGAATGTATGCATGTGATGATTGCAAGGATGTGTTTTTCAAGAAAATGCACCTTCATCACCTCCAGGTTGGACTCCATCACTTCCTCTTCCAAACAACAAATTATGTCACCAAAATATGTTTTATGAGCTCATTTTTCCCTAACCACTGAGAGCATATATCCTAACGCAAAACATACCATCAAGGGGCTTTGAGCTTATTTAGAGGTATTGTTCACTTCTCACCCATCTACCTTCACTTACTTTCACCTTCCCACACCTTCCAACCATGTTATTCACCTCTTGAATCTTCTCAGAAACCTTCATGTACCATTATAGGGCTTCCTATAGGAATAGATGGCTCTTGTAACAACCTCTTGTAGCATAGTTGTATGTCCTCATTCTTCATCCATTTTTTATCCTTGCCACACTTGAATTGAGGTTAGGATGTTAATCACCTGAAGTTGTGCTTTCATGACAATTATAGATTCCTAGGCCAATCCAAGCCCTCCTTTTTCCTTTTCTACAAAAAAATAAAAATAACATTAGTATTTTTATCACACATTTACAGAATAGTGATTTATATGCAAGTGTGAGCTAGTTGAAAAGTAGATCAAATATTGACTTATGAGTTGATAGAAAAATATGGTAGTTCCTTTTCAATAAATATGTTTCATAACTAGATAGTTGATTTCAATATAGTGTAATTTCTGCAAGTAGGTTAGTTTTTGTCTATTCATAATTATTTTCAATAGACTTTACAAGTTGAAGTTGATAGAATTTCCCTTTTCTCGGTTAGAAGTAGTTTAGACATTACATCTACA
This sequence comes from Pinus albicaulis, assembly GCA_034641835.2. NCBI lineage: Eukaryota > Viridiplantae > Streptophyta > Pinopsida > Pinales > Pinaceae > Pinus > Pinus albicaulis. The sequence continues at coordinate 467,976,823 of CM076573.1, forward strand.
TTAGATAGCTTCACTCTAATTCAGTAGGAGGAATGGACTTGGAACAGTATTGATCAAACTATGCAGTTGAGGGTAGCACTAAGTAGAATCCATCTACTTTGCATATAACATTGTCACCTCTAAATTTGTATGAACCCTGGGTTGATAAATAGGGTTGAGTAGCCCTTGGGAGTTCCAACACTCTTGGTGAAATACTAGGGCTCAACACTTTTTGGCATTGTTGGTGGCGTGGTTTCTAAGTAGATGAATGTTTCTTCTTAAGCATTTATTTATGCTATTTTTTTCATACAGTTTTGAAAAAGTGAGAAAAAACACACAAAAATATTATTTCATGCCTCATAGGAGTAGGGATAACCGAGGAAAATTTCTACCAAAAACCCCCACAGCCTGTCACATTCAACCTTCACTCTTCCTCAGTGAATGTGAGCTTGCCTCTCTAGCTTCAAGGGAGTTATAATACCCTCTAGGCAAGCACCCTAAAATTTTTAAAGAGACTATTAGGGAAGAAGAAGAACCTACTTCACCTATACAAACTCTCATTGAGAGCAAAAACAATGAGGTATTTTCCATCACAAAAACCAATGGGGAGGCCAGGATGTAGAAAATCAGCCCTGCTTCCCTCCCACCCTTCCATGGTCCAACCAATGAAGACCCTGATACCTTCATGTTTGAATTTTTTGTTGTTTGTAGGACCTATGACTATGCCTCACATGACCAAAATATGAAAGTGTTCCCCTCTACCCTTAAGGATGGAGCCTTGCACTTGTTCATGTGTCTGCTCAAGGGAAGCATCAATACGTGGGCCCAAATGTAGGATTCCTTCAATACAAAGTAAACAGATTATTGTAGGTTCAAAGAAACCAAGGGATATACCTTTAGGATGACCCTAGGGCCTGATCAATATTTAGAATACTATGAGGAAATGTTTCAACTTAACTATAGGAGATCCAACTACACCCTTGATCCTGGATCACTCAAGTTAATTCTTATCTGAGGGATCATCAAAGAAGTGTTAGAATCCCTCAACATGCTATTTGGAGGGGATATCTATCAATTTTCCTATGATGACATCAAAACTATGTTTAAAAACCTCTCTAGGGTAGCGAGGAAGAAGGGTGGAAGTAACCAAGGCTTGGCTAGTACCTCTTCCTCCAGCAAATCCATCAAAAATGAGATAGGGAACATGTTGTAGTATTTCAATAGTTAAATTATGCATGCCTTTACATTGCAAATGGATACCATGAAGATCAAGAGGAAACAAGAGGAGACAAGGAGAGCCCTACCTATCTTTTTCCCTAGATGCACTAGGAGATACCCTAAGAATGAACTCCCAACGAATGTCATAGAATTTTGCTCAGTATGTGAGGAAAACCATGCAACAGAAAAATTCCCTTCCTTACCAGGCTTAAAGTTGTATACCAAGCAGTGGAAGGTGGGCCAAAGAAACTCTTCCTCATCAATCAAAGGAGGCCTCAAGGACCTCGACCATATAGACAATGCATGTAAGGTGTAGCTTATTATTATTAAAATTCAAATCAAAGTGCACCTTTGCAACCTTGGTACTCTTCCACTCATCCATCATGGCCCACACTGTAATATCCCAAAAGGGAGAATGCAGTAATACCTCACACAATATAAGAACTTACAACAAGATAAATAATAAATCTTAAGACAACATTAGAATTTATAGAGAAGCTGAGCCATTTTATTATATTGGAGAAGAATCAATTGCACCATGTACAAAATATGAGTATATCTAGCCAAAGAGATGGTCTAGAAGTACCCAGAAAACAAGCTACAATAGGTACATCGTAACTGGAGAGGCTCTTTAGCAAATACTGTGTTCTCCCTTCAGCAGAATATGAACATATAGTTGCAGGCTAAAAAGGTAAATTCAGATCTACTGAAAACTGGAGCTCAGATGATGCCAAGATTCAAGATCTGGCCAATGTGATGGATTCCCAAGATAACCCAGAAAGGATTTTCCAGATCTGCAACTTTGGAAAATCACCTCCCTAGTATTTGATCCTTGATCTGCTGGGAAATACAGATCTGAAGCTAGGTCTGAAAAATAGATGGCTGAAATATGATATCAGATCAGATCTATGCTTGAAGGGCTGATCCCTTCTTCAAATCTATGAGCTAGAAGCTCTAGATCTAGCTTCTCAATCCTTCAATGATGATTGCAGCTTCTGCAACATAGCTACCTCTAGAAATTGCATTGTGAGGAAAAGAGAGGCCTTCTTCCTGCTGAAAAATGATGAAATAAGCTCCAGGCTGATGGAAACACTGATGGAAATGTGAGGGAATGATCCCTCATAGGATTGCTAGCTGAAATACTAGCAACTTCCTTCCTCCTTTTATATCTGCAAAATTAACAGCGTTATTCCTGAAGGGAATACTGCTGATAGGAGGTCAATAAATATTGGCTTGATGCAAAATCTAAAATGATGCTCTGGGAAGATGATATTTAAGCCCAAGGTGATAGGAATAATCCCTCACTAGTTCTCTAGCTGAAGTACTAAAGACAACTTCCTCCTTCCAAAATGATCTTCAGAAATCTATAATTTCTGAATATGAGTGTTCTGCAGAAAGTGAGAAAAGGGATGTGGCACTTAAAGCTTGATGTAGAATGAAGTACAATACTTTTTCTAGAGCTACTCTAATAAAGAGGTGGGATTCCCGACTAGGAACAACCTGTGCTAAACAACACCTGCAATCTCTGCTAAATAGCCCAAGAAAGTAGTGGAGTGTCACATGACAATTCCAGATATGAAAAGATCTTACATCAAGAAATAATCAGCATGCCCTCATCCTTGCCTTCATCTTCTTTATATAGAATTTGAGCCTTCCCAAGACTTGGCCCTCGTCTAGACTGTGCTGTCACATGTGGACAAGATCCCCCAAGTGGACTGCGTTGTTTGACCAAATCAACCATCATGTCTAGGTGCAATGTACACCTTCCATCAAGTGTGCCTTGTTGGCACAACATCCTCCATCATTTTATCATGAATGTCCCATGATCTTTGACATCTTCAAGATATTATTTGACTGAATCATCCTTTGTTTGATCCCTTCAAGATCTTAGTTGATTGTGTCAACCTTCATGATATATCTCATTAAGGAGACAAGTTCTCCAATTTCATTCACATTAGTAGTTGCTCAACTACCTTGTTATGAAAATCTAGGCTAAATTAATCCACATTCACACACACAAAGTGGATATTTATTCATATTAAGGATTGTGGGTCCCTCCACCCTTTTATTTACTTAATTCATTAAGAAAATCAAGGACTCTAATATTCCAAATATGATGTGAAAATTTGGGAATTTTAAAGGCCCCCTCGGCAAAATGTTGCTTGTCCTAAAGCAACTCCAAAAGTAGATGCAAGGCCATATATTCCCTCCCAAATGGAATCCACATAAGGAAGGCTTCCTCCATTTGCTGCAATGTGTTATGTATGTTTGGTTCCAAAGTTGTCTTTTAAAAACATAAAAAATGGCCTCCAACTGTTTGGTTAGATGTCCTTCTTCCATCACGAAGTACCAAGTGACAACCATATGATGTCCAACATCATCATCAATACATGAGGTGCATAAAATAAGGTGGTTCTCTTCACAAAGGAAAAGCTCCATCACACAATGCATGTCTCCATCCCCTGTTTTATTAATTAGATTGAGCATTTATATGCTCTCATACTTAGCCCTGTTGGTTTTGTTTGATCCAAGAATTATTCCAAAGTTATGCAAAAGAATAAGGAAAGGAGTTATATGGGTAGACAAAGATTTCAAACCATATTCTCCTAAGAGTAACAACCGGAGCAAGGACCTTTGTTGTCATCCTCCATCTCTTCCATGTAATATGGACAAGCCAAACTCCCTCAAAATCAACCAAAGAAACGAGAGATCTTGCTACTTTCTCTCCTCCTCATGTGCATCATGAAGTGAAAACATACTAATGGACATATGGAATGTCACATCAGCCCAATACAAAGAAACATCATCAATGCACATCATGAGAGCATCATGCCAAGTTTTACCCAAGACAAAACACATAGACATAGGAGATTTCATGTGCTGGCCAATCTCTTTGAAGTGAACCCAAAATGAACATGCCTTCCTTTGTTGCATTCTTTCATTGATACACAAGGCATTAATCAGAAAAATATGAGCTGTTTGGTGGTAACCATATTCACCCAAGAGCAACTGGCACAACCATGCCTCCTTCTTTATCTCATAAGTGTTCTTGAAGGCATGAATCAAAGAAATAGGAGCCTTTGGCCAGTGACAAGAACCTCCCAAGGGCAGCCAACATAACCAAGCTTGCTGGCCCATATAAATATGTAAGTGGTTATGCAACCCCTTTCTTATCTTTCTCACCACTCACCCCAATATGGAAGTTGAATGATGTGTTGCATAATCATGGTATCCTCCCTTTGTAGAATACCATCTTCCCCAAACTGATGAATAAATTTGCACTCCATGAAATGTTGAAGTTCACCTCTAATGAGATCTCTTAATGAGACCTTCATCTCATCCATGGCCTTCCAAAACCAATGAGGTCTTGGATCTACTATAGCTAGAAGTCTCTCTTTGAGCTGTGAGGTGCTCATTGAGAAAGTGTCATCAAGAAAGGAGAAAAGGTTTATCATATCGAGATGTCTACCATTTATCATCTTTACCTCCATTGCTTCATGAGTGAAGCTACCTTCTGAATGCTCCAAGAATAATGGGGCCTCATCATTATCATTGCTTCTAAGTGAAAGCAATTTAGATCTACAAGGTAATACATAAACTTTCCCAAAGAAAGGCGCAATACTGATCTCATAACCAGTTATTGTACAAAGGATTATGCTCATCCCTTCTTCTGAAACTCTACACTTCAACTCAAGAGGTTGAATGTAGTTCATCCATGACAAACTTGGAGAGATTTTCATCTCCTCCTTGATTAGATCAAGGGTCCTCTGCGTTGTGATATGTTGTTGCTCCAAATCAACATTGTGTTCTAACCCTTGGTTATGCATTGGCCCTAATGGCATGTCCCCATAAGTTTCAAGAAGATCTACTGAAACAATAGGTGATGAGTGTGTATGCATACCTTCGATCAACTGATATGTGGGAACCTCTTGATAGAACACAAGGGTTCCTCCAACTGGGGCAATAGTACCTCCAACTTCTTGTAAGAGTGATGGTTGCTCTTCTCCAAGTGTACCAGCGCTAGAATTCTCCTCCTCCTCATGCATCTCCCGAATCATGCATGGTACTCTATATTTCAAGAGCTCAAGACTATCTTGCAAAGATGCAAAAGTCTCTTCTCTGGATGCAAGTACTTCTGCAGCTGGTGGTGAATGCAGTGACTTCTTGTCCAAAGTGACAAGATTGACATCCTCCTCCTTAGGAAATGTCTCTTTATAGCACATCTCTGTCTTCTTCACATCAAACGTCTTTCTCAACTTGTGAAAGAAATATAAATATTTAGTCACCTTTTTATGCTCCATGTGACTAAACCACCAATCATTGGCCTCATCTAAGAGATGAAGTGCTGCAATTTGGACAGCCTCTTCTTCAACTATAGGATGTAGTCTGAAAAATACATCTAACTTTCTCCTGCAATCCTTAACATTGCTTGAGGAGGATCCATCAAATGTAGGCAAATAGAATCTGTTGTGCCTCTTCCTTCTATTTTTGTTATAGGATCCTCTTTCTTCTTTGATTTTGAAGAATTGTTGGAGATTTAGATTCTCCTTGAATGCTCTAGATTGTGCCTTGTACTCTTCAAGATATAGACTGAGAGTCTCATGAGTCTCACTTCATTCCTTCCTTCATTTCTACACCCTACACCTTCTTCAAAGAAAGTGGGCATAGTGGATCTATGAGGAGATCTAGGATTCTTCGGTTTTCTTCTTTACTGATAGGAAGTACTTGGGCCTTCCTCATCACATCTTCTTCTTGGACCTTCTTTCTGCCTTTCCTCTTTCTTTTGATAGACCTCCTTCAAGAGATCTTGAATAGATCTATAGAAATAAGTGGCAGAAATTTCTTCCTCCATGATAGATCTCATCTATCTACTTCTTCTTTAGATGTAAAAGATCAAGTGTCCACAAGCTGAGCCAATGATCATGCTATGATACCACTGTAATATCCCAAAAGGGAGAATGCAGTAATACTTCACACAATATAAGAACTTACAGCAAGATAAACAATAAATCTTAAGACAACATCAGAATTTACAGAGAAGATGAGGCATTTTATTATATTGGAGAAGAATCAGTTATGCCATGTACAAAATATGAGTAGATCTAGCCAAACAGATAGTCTAGAAGTACCCAAAAACAAGCTACAACAGGTACAACGTAACTGGAGAGGCTTTGCAGCAAATACTACGTTGTCCCTTCAACAGAATATGAACATATAGTTGCAGGTTGAAAAGGGAAATGCAGATCTACTAAAAAATGGAGCTCAAATGATGCCAAGATTCAAGATATGGCCAATGTGATGGATTCCCAAGATAACCTAGAAAGGATTTTCCAGATCTGGAAATTTGGAAAATCACCTCCCTAGGATTTGATCCTTGATCTGCCAGGAAATACAGATCTGAAGCTAGATCTGACAAATATATTGCTGAAATATGATATCAGATCATATCTACGATTGAAGGGTTGATCCCTTCTTCAGTTCTATGAGCTAGAAGCTCTAGATCTAGCTTCTCAATCCTCCAATGATGATTGCAGCTACTGCAACACAACTGTCTCTGGAAACTACGCTGTGAAGAAAAGAGAGGCCTTATTCCTGTTGAAAAGTGCTGCAATAAGCTCCAGGCTGATGGAAACACTGATGGAAATGTGAGGGAATGATCCCTCATAGGATTTCTAGCTGAAATATTAGCAACTTCCTTCCTCCTTTTAGATCTGCAAAATGAACAGCGTTATTCCTGAAGGGAATACTGCTGATAGGAGGTAAATAACTTTTGGCCTAATGCCAGATCTGCAATGAAGCTCTGGGAAGCTAATCTTTAAGCCAAAGGTGATAGGAACAATCCCTCACCAGTTCTCCAGCTGAAGTACTAAAGACAACTTCCTCCTTCCAAACTGAACTTCAGAAATCTGCAATTTCTGAATATGAGTGTTCTGCAAAAAGTAGGAAAAGAGATGTGGCACTTAAACCCTGATGTAGAATGAAGTACAATACTCTTTCTAGAGATACTCTAAGAAAGAGGTGGGATTCCTGACCAAGAATACCCTGTGCTAAACAACACCTTCAATCTCTGCTAAACAGCCCAAGAAAGCAGTGGAATGTCACATGACAATTCCAGATCTGAAAAGATCTTACATCAAGAAATAATCAGCATGCTCTCATCCTTGCCTCCATCTTATTTATATAATAGTTGAGCCTTCCCAAGCCTTGGCTCTCATCTATACTGTGTTTTCACATGTGGACAAGATCCCCCAAGTGGACTGCGCTATTTGACCAAATCAACCATCATTTCTAGGTGCAATGTACACCTTCCATCAAGTGTGCCTTGTTGGCACAACGTCCTCCATCACTTTTTCATGAATTTCCCGTGATCTTATTTGAATCATCCTCTATTTGATCCCTTCAAGATCTTAGTTGATTGTGTTAACCTCCATGACCTATCTCATTAATGAGACAGGTTCTCAAATTTCATTCACATTAGTAGTTTCTCAACTACCTTGTTATTCATATCTATGCTAAATTAATCCACAGTCACACACACAAAGTGGATATTTATTCATATTGAGGATTGTGGGTCCCTCCACCCTTTTATTTACTTAATTCATTAAGAATTTCAAGGACTCTAATATTCCAAATATGATGTGAAAATTTGGGAATATTACACACACCTCCTTCTTGGACTTATTCTCATCCATATCCCCCTCAACTTGTTAACCATCCTTTTCATCCATATCATTCCCAACCTCGTCAATGCAGAAAGCCATCACAAGGTTGGAGGCTTCAACTTAACCAACGTCTTGCTTTACTACCGCTACCCCAATATCAACCACGACTCAGTCATCCTACTCCACCTAATCAACCTCAGATGCCTTCTCAGTGAAATATCAACTCGAACAATAAATAGGCACAATAGGTCTACAATGGAGAGACATATCATCCTTCCTATGATGTGGATATCCAAGAAATTAACCTTAGGTATAGGAGAGTGCTCGCAGATAACCATCCACCTTCTCCACCTGAAAAGATTAAATAGGAAAATGAAGAGAGTACTGCTCAATTAAATCCACCTCCTTTTCCTGAGAAACTGATCCACCCTAGTGAACCCACATCAAAATAAATTGAAGTTCTAGGAGAATTGGAGAACCTGTGTGTTAAGATACTCCTTATCCATGCTATTAAGGATGTTCCCATATATAATAATTTTATCAAGGGGAAATGTTTCAAAAATAATGGGATAACGAAGAGAGACACCCCCACCATCAATGTTGTTGGTCAATTATCTAATTTTATTCTTTGGAGCATGATGTTCCCATAATACCGAGACCTTGTAAGTCCAATAATGGATGTTCACATTGATGATATCGTTGTCCCTCATACATTAATTGATCTTGTGGCTAAAATTAATGTAATTACTAAAGAAACCATGCTGAATCTCAACCTCCAAGGATCCTTTAGAAGGACCAGTATAGTGTTGCAACTTGTAGATAGATCCATAATGGCTCTTGAGGGACTTGTTGAGGATGTCATGGTATCCATTGATTCTTGGGAGTATCCCACTAACTTCCTGGTGCTTCAACCCAAAATCAAGTTTAATGGTTATCCTCTTATCTTAGGAATACCTTGGTTGGCCACTACGAATGCCTATATTAGTTGTAGGGCTAGGAACATGACCATCGATAATGGGCCCTTATCAAAAAAATTGATATTTTATCCTCCTGCTAAACCTTATATTGAACATGAACTACCTTTGTATCTATAGGATGACGAATAATATGAATTGTATCATGCAACACCATACACAATATGTACCTTAGATGATGTTATAGGAGGGGAGAAACCTGATGAAGATGACCCCATTGACCATATCCTCTAGAAAAAACCCCTCAATACCATTCCACTTGATGAAGTTGTGAGAGAATTTAAAAAAAATCCTTGGACTAAGATATAATCATTTGGCTAAAGCCCTAAACATGTCAAAAATATATAGTTTTTCCCATCCATAACCTTAAATATCATACCTCTCTCTCCACCAAACAAAAGAACATTTGTGCAAGATGCTGAGAGAACATTTAGATTTTTTTTTTGGGACTGTAAATAAATGAAAGGGCTGCATTCATTGGTCTTTACTGTTAGATGGAAAAATCCCTCTTGTGGACAAGAGAGATCTCCCTAGTATCCTAAGGATATCTAGAAACAAACAGACAAATGTAGACCATTTTCTCTAGACCATTATGCTTAAGAATTATTAATTAAATATGGAGAGATGCTCCTACCTGAGGTCTAACGCTTATTCAATCTTCAATCCATCTGTTCCAAAAGATATCAATCCAACGTATAAGATCTGCAATCAAAGACAAGAAAACAAGATCAAAAGCATCTGCAAGATATGATAATTCAAAAGCAATAATCTATCTTAGTGATCAAGGAATCCAAGAACTAAATTATTCAAAAGATAGATGAACAACTCAATGACAAAATAGAATCCATTTGTATTAACTTTGAATAAAAGAAGAAATATTACAACCTTGACGCCTTGATGTTTGTACAGGTTATTCCGGGGTACCGAACAACCGTTTTCCTAAGTTTGACAAGACTCCAACTCTCTGGATCAACATAAGACTATGGCTATGAGTATGTAATCTCTCTCATGTCAATGATGCCAAATGTGTAGAGTATAATTTCTTCAGCAATTCTCTTCTACAAGCTAAGAAGTAAGTACTCTCTGAATTCTCTATGTACTAACTACCCTTGAGACTGAAACTTGGTCTCAATTTATAGCAGAAGGGAGCTAGTTTAAGCTCCAATAAGGAAGGGATAAAGCCCTCTCATCATGGGATTTAGCCTTCAAAAACCAATGGATAGCTCCATTTATGAAGGGATAAAGGTTCATGAATAGAAGGGACGAAGCTCGTCCAGATAGTGCTTCTAGAAGGCCCCAACTGGGATAGTATCCGACCAGTTGGGCTTCTATAACTTACTTTTATTTTTATTTTACCTTTTACGGGGGTCTGCAGTTTTAATGAGGAGAACGTGTGGGATGTGCCACAGGTTTTATAGCAATAAACAGTGGTACTGCAGGAAATGACTAGGAAAAGTGCGCAGTTAGGATTTTTAGGATTTTTAAGAGCTTTTCTCCAGTTCCAAAATTTGTTTTTGGGAAATTTATCTTTTTGGACCTCTAAGGGAGAAACAAATAGGTAATGATGAACCCATATAGATAGCTAAATTTCATGGTGACAAATTTTTGTGTAATAGATTGCCCCCCTAAAGTGCGAAGTCTGAAGAGTTCTGAAGAGTGAAGTGCTTTATCATTTCAAGGATCGGGCTGCAGGCACACCAGTTGAAACCCTTAAAAAACATTCAATTCAAGCATATATATATATATATATCATCGTTGAGGTAGGAATTCCCATACTCGGATCAAAACTAACTACATGTTCTGATACAGAAATGATTTTAGAATTACATGAAGTAGTAGATGCAGCATGGACGCAACAATATGTTATAAATAGTCTACTATATGATGAATACTAAAACTCCTCGTAGTCTAGATGGTGGAAACTAGATCCAGGGTCTTAATTCCTTCTTCTCGAACTAGTACGATTATATCCATGCGATTGATTGTGTCGAAGTCGAACATGGTAGAAACCACTTGATTACCAGTCAATGATGTGAATTGTAAACAAGTGTGAGAGAAACCAACAATAATGAAAATGGCTCTCAAATTACTCAGTACAATCTATGAAATGTGAATTTGTGATCCGAAGTCGAACATTTCACAGAGTCATTCGCTCGAAGGTCAATGATTCAACCTGTCGTCGAAGGCGAGAAACCTTCCATTAGGGAATGTAGATCGCAAGGTACTGATAGGATTCTAAATCAAATTTGAAGACGATGAGCTTCCATCGATAGAAAGTGACCCATCGTAGGAAAGCCCACGACACGAAACCATTAGATCAAGTTTTGAAGAAATATATAGCAAGGACTGACTCAGGGATGGTCAATGCAAGTAGATACAAATGTTTTCAATGAATGGTTTATTTAACTGATATCTTGAACACATAACGACACTGCATATGGGGATGATTGACCTAAAGATAATACCCAAAAACCAATTGAAGACTTTCAATGTGGTTCGATTAACTGTTTGGCCAAAGGATTTTCCCAACCCAACTATGAATGTGACAAAAGTGTCATGTTCAAGAGTGGTATACAACCTTTTTTTTTAAATGAAGTGTGACAAATGGATTCATTTTATCTCTTTTCCCCCACCATTTTTGGCAAGTACCTCTTTGTTTTTGACAAGCTTGAGGAGGATAACATTTGCTTTTTATATAACCTCATCCTTCAGATGAGTCCAACTTAGTATTAAAATCAAACCCTAAGAAGGAGTGGTTCGTTCCTATTTTTAATTGACAGGTCCTTTACTATTAATTTTTAACGAGTCCAGTATAGGTGAAACTCAGTGTTTTTCAATTTTAGCGAGTCAAAAGAAAAATTTAAGAAAACTCTATGGGTGTAATTTTTCGTAAATTTAGTCTCTCAAGCCTGAAAAAGGATAAAATAATGCAGTAGAGAACTCTATTGACCATGATTGGTCAATGTATACCTTTTTCGTAAATAGTCCACTTCAGTCCGGAAAAGGGGTAAACTTACACTGAAGGGACGACTGTTCATTTCCTTTAACAAGTTCAAATATTCAAGTACTCAGAAATATTTTCATATTTAGAGAGTCTGAAAAGGGCTTAAAAGAGAAATCCAGGGTCTCACTTTTTTGTAATTTTCAAGAGCCCGAAAAAGTGATAAAAGTATACTCATCATCAAAATAATCCTTTTCACATGACAATACTGTTTTCTGCACATAAACTCGAAAAATTAAACATATCTATTTCCAATAAGTAAAAACCTTCAAAAAAAAACTTTTTAAAGTGGAAAATAAATAAAATAATATTTTATTTATTCAAAAAATATTATAAAAAGTAGTTTAACAAAGTCATTTTCACCTTTTGTGTTCAGAATTAAAACTTGAGATCTCTGGGCAAAAAATATTCCAGAGGTGATAATGGGAGAACCAACCACTCAAATCGAAATCCATCAAATCTCGGTAATCCACAACACTATTCTCTTCATTTTCATCTATTTGCATTCTCTTTTTAGTTTTTAAATTCATTTTTTGAGGGAAAAAAGGTTCAAAATTTGACTCATGAGGGTCCGCGGGTCAGCCATTGGTTACCTACAGACCTTGATAATTTTCCTGAAGGAAAATTATCGGGCTGCCGCATTTTTTATGAAGGATGCGTGTGGGGGTCCGCACTGTCTTTATATAAAAATTGTGGGGGCCCCGTAAGAAAATGAAATTGAAGAATTATCTCAAAAATGGATAATTTTTTTTACTTTAATAGCTTCTAACCATTAAATGCGTCCATTTTCAGGTTATTTGCACAATGTTGGAGTGGTGAGAATGCGAACATGAAGAGATAGATGATATGACCATGAATAATCTAGCCATAATGCATACTTTGAGAGATTGCGGTTTATACAAATTCTGGGCCATTTAGGTATGAGGGCATAGGTAGAGCTAATGACCTAGCTAGTGAATAAATGGGGCATTCAAGAACATAGCTTTAACATTGGAGATCACAAACTAGAAATTGAGCTTGAAGATATTTACTTCCTCACCAGTTTACCCAAAAGAGGTGAACCAATCTCTTTGTTCGGGGCTAGGAAAGGTGGCTAGCCGATCGCTAGCTACAAACAAGAGTTCTGTAACGAGGCAGCTGATCTCAAAGACAACTGGATAGACATAAAAACTATCATATGTCTTGATCTCGAAGTCATTGCATTTACTATTACCAGATTATGTGGAAGTGCATCTCTACACGTGGCTACCAAGTCATAGATGTAGATAGCTATCGAATGCTTCAGAGGCACTATCTTCAATTGGTGTGAAGGGGTGTTGACCAACATGAAGGGTCAACTGACTAGAGCGAAGAACTCAAAGTTGAAAAACTTTGGGTATGGAGCAATCTTAGTATATTTCTCTTTCGAGAGGATTCCTTCTCTCGCCCCTCAACTGATCTATGTTGATCCTGGTGAATTTAGAGAGCCTCGCATGGTGTGCTAGGTTGCACTGATGGCTCGTCATGGTGACAGTTTTACAGTATTCCAGTTCACTACTTTTTCCAGCTATCTTGTTCAACACATATTGAATGTTGTTTTAATTTAATTTTAATGTCGCAAATGTCTATTTATAACATTATTAGCTAATGCATCAGCCAATGTATTTAATATTCTTGGAATGTGTTGATATTTGATGTAATCAAACTTCCTTTCCAAGAGACAAACCTTCAAAAATAATCTCATTAACACTGGATTTTTAATTGCGTATACTCTGTTTAAATGTAATACAATGAGTTTTGAATCTAACCTAACGATCAAATGCCAAATTCCAAATGAAATGGCATCAAATAATAACTCAATCACTGCACTATATTCTGCCACATTATTCGTTGTTTGACCAAGGCTTACCCCATGCATAGAAACTAACTCATCAGTGGGTGAATAGATAACCCAAGCCGCGGAAGAGATATTCTGTGTACTACGATAGGCACCATCAGCAAAACCAATGTACGCTTGAAGGGACATCGACATATGTAATATCAAGAGTAATCAAGATAAGCAGGAATAGTAGTCAACGCAAACTTAAACTAGACACACTCATCTAATCTAAAGCAACTAATATTAGAAAAATAACTAATGTATAGGTATGATCTTCACACAAAAAATCAAGCATAATATCTCTTAAGATAAAGTCCATTTCTGGGTTTATCTAAAGAGACCCCATCATAATGAATCAATTCGTAAGCCCCTTTTGCAAGCACTCGCTTGATAATATAAGGACCATGCCACATGGATTTGAATTTCCTAGCTCCTATTTTATCATTAGCTTGGTCATATACCAATACTAGGTCACCTTCTGAAAACAAAAGAGGTGCAACACTTCGGTCGTACTGAGCTTTAACACGTTTTTTATGAGCTCTAGCTGCTAATGCAGCAGTGCACCGAGTCTCATCTGATTGTGCAAAGTACAAAAATAAATTTTCCTCTTTAGAAGTGGTTGGTACTAACCCTATGGCTAATTGGAGTGACGGTATTTCACATTCAATTGGTAACACAACTTCTAAACTATAGACTAGTTGAAAAGGAGTGAACCCTGTTGCAGTTTTTGTTGAGGTTCGGTATGCCCAAAGTGCTGAGAAAATCATAGTATGCCAATTTGATTTATGAATTCTGATTATCCTTTTAATCATAGTGGTTAAAACTTTATTGACGGCTTCAACCTAACCATTAGCCTATGCGTAATATGGAGTAGAGCTATCATGGCGCAGGCCAAGTTGGTTGGAAATTTCTGTCATCATGATGTTTTGAAAATGACTCCCATGATCAGTAATGATAGCTTGGGGTACACTGAATCGATCAATCACATAATTGAATATAAATGTAGCTGGAGTTTTTCCATCTGCCGCAAATTTAGGCATCGCTTTGGCCCATTTGGTAAAATAATATACTACGAGAATAATATACCCATGCCCCCCGGCTGAGTGAGGGTTACATGTAATGAAATCAATGCCCCATTTTGCAAAAGGACCAACAACAATTATGGGGTGAAGAGGAGCTGGTGGTGCACGCATCTTTCGATCAAAAATCTGACAGTTGTGGCATTTTCGGGCTGCAAGAATGCAATATTTGAATAACGAAGGCCAAAATTAACTAGCGCAATATATTTTGGGTTGTGGCATACCCAGACATATGACTGCCACATGCTCCAGAATGGAAGTCATTCAAAACTCGTCCAGCCTCTTCATGAGTCAAACATCGTCAAAATACAGAATTTGTACCACGATGATAAAGCGTGTCCCCAACAATATTGTATTGTTGGGATTGGTAACAGATCTTTCATCGATGTGAATGTGAAATTTCAGGCCAAAAATTTTGGGTTTGGAGATAAATGATTATATCTCCATACCAAGGATCTAACATACTGATAAGAAACAAAGATCCATTAGCAATTGGATGCTCTACCATAATTTTTGTCTCAGTATTCAGGAATTCACACATAATTTCGGCGAACACTACTGATTTCTTTGATTTGGATTTTTCAAATTCTAATTCAAATTCCTAAAGGATAACTATCCATTTAGAGTATTTTCCCTTGAGCAATTGTTTGGTCAAAATGTACATCATCGGGTTACAATTAGAAATCATAGTTGTTTTTCGTAACAAAATGTAATGACGAAAATGTTAGACAGCTTGTACTACTGGCAAGGCCAATTTCTCCACATGTGAATATTTAATCTCCGTTGGATTGAGATTCTGACTGAGGTAGTAAATCACATGCTCATTGTGGAATTCATCCTCCTAAACTAATACCATTCCAATAGTGGAATCAGAGGCTGCTAAGTATAAAAAATAATTGTGGCTATAATTTGGTGGATGCAGTAATGGTGCATGGGTCAACACGTGTTTTAAAACATCAAAAGATCGATCAGCGATCTCATCCCAAACAAAAGGAAAATTCTATTTCAAAAGCCTGGTAAAACCTTTGGTTAACTCCTCATAGTTTTGGATAAATCTACTCAGAAAGTTTTCTTTCCCCTGCAAACTTTGGAGTTGGCAAAGTGTGGAAGGAGGAGGTAAATTGATAATGGCCTCAACCTTCGAAGGGTCGACACGAATGCCTTCTTTAGAAGTGACAAATCCCAGTAATATACCAGATTATACATAGAAAACACACTTGTGCGGATTCAAGCGAATCTTATAATACCTACATCTCATACAAATCGCTCGTAAGTGATTAGGATGATCTTCCCTGTGTAATGAATGAGCAGGTAAATCATCGAGATAAGGTTGCACAATGTGTTTAATGTCATGAGAAGCATAGGACATTTCCCTTTGAAAATTTTCCCTAGCATTCTTCAATCCAAAAGGTAATTTACAGTAAGCAAATGTTCCCCGAGGACAAATGAATGTTGTTTTTGGTTGATCGTCAAGGAGTATGTTGATCTGGTTATATCTATAAAATCCATCCATAAATGACTACATTTCATTTCCAGCACAATCGTCAATAATTTGGTCGATATAAGGACTTGGATAATTGTCTTTAGGACAAGTTTTGTTAATATCGCTGTAGTCGACACATACTCGTATTGTTCCTTGTTTTTTCATAACCGGAACGATATTAGATACCCAATCCATTAATGGGATCGAATAAATAAAGCCTGCTTTCAGTAATTTCTCAACTTCATCTTTAATAGTAGTAGCTTTTCGTGGATGTATCGGATGTAATCACTGTATGACAGGTTTAGCAGTCAGGTAAGTCTTTATTTCATGAGTGACAATGTGGGGAGCGATTCCTAGCATTTCTTCATAAGACCAGGTAAATATGTCACAGAATTTTTGAAATAGGGCTTTATATGTAGAAATTTCATTTGACGTACATGAAGCACCTATATGATTTTTTTCAATAATTCCTGGTTTAATGGATATGTCAATGGGACCCGTAGAAGAAATATTTCCCAAATTAATTTCAGAATCCAAATGTGCAATCAATATTGGACTCTGAGGTTCGTTGACATAATCAATTGGAAAATTAGATGAAAAATTATTTTCAAATCTATCAAGCTCAAGTAAAAATGATGACCTATGATGGAGATCATCCCATGGTAATTCATCTACGAACAATAATTCACGAATGCTTTCATCAGTATGAAACACTTGTTGAAAAGGATCAGGAATTGATGTTATAGCTGAGCTTGATGGTGAAAATGATTTTTCGTTGATGACATTCATTGGATCATCATCAGTTGATAAAGGATTGGAAAATGATTGTACTACTTGATATGCTATCTCAAAAGGACTCAAAGGCATCACACCATTGAATGAATCCAGGTTTGATTCTAAAGGCACTATCCAAGGACCAACAAATGGAATAGTGCTTGATGTAATCATATTGATATTACCGATATTACGTGGTACATTAGGTGGAGGCATAGAAAAAGTTCCCATTAAAGCATAATCTTTAATTAAACCTACTCCTACATCCTCATAAGGGATATTCTTCTTTCCAACGTGTTGAATACTATTCATAGAAGCTGGGTTAGACGAATAATACGAGAGCTGATTGAATTTCACAGTCTTTCCTTGATGAAGAAACATGATTAATCGAAAGATGGATGACACGACAGCAGTCATAGCATAAGACCAACTTCGACCTAGAGGAAGGTTGTAATCTAGAGGGGAATCAACTACTTCCACATCTAAATTAATGGTTTTTCCTTCGACCTATATAGGTAGATCCTGTATAATTATGAATATATGGAATCCTCTTTCGTCAAAAGCTTTGAGGATTATCGACGATTAGCTAAGGGATGGAGAACCAAGTTATTTCCAATAGTTTAACGACATGATACATGTATATGCTCCTTCATCAATAACAATACGAAAGAAACATTTGTTTTTGACTAGTACTAGGATCTGAAAAGCCATTTGATGAGGGAGATGAGGCGTAAAATTTTCCAAATTGAAGATCATGAGGTTCGAATCCTAAATATCTATAGCTCCAATTGCTGATAAGAGTAATTTCCTTCCTTTGTGCCGGGCATGATTGCATCACTTCCAAGGCCAACATTGCTGAAGGAGATATTGCTAAATCCTCCACAATGTTGTAATTCTGAGCAGCTCTCGCATGTGGATTGAAAGCTGGTTTATGAAGTACACCTTCAACAGGTGGTTTGATTACTAAATCAGGATTAGGTTTCTTGATATGAAGCGGATCAGAAACCAAAGGAGATGTAGCTGGTGAAAAATTAGAATTTTCTACTTATTTGCTAGTAACGGGATTTTTACTACCATAATCTTGCGATCGAGTCACACCATTACTTGAGACATCATCAAAATATCTATTGATGTATTAAAAGAAGATCCAATCATTTTTCTATCTTGAACAGGAAAAGGGTCCTTCAAAACAGCAGAGGTGGATGAACCTTTGATGAACTTAGATACCTCAGCCCTATGCAGACATTCCTTAGTGAAATGTTCCTCGTCACAAATAAGACAAGGATAACGAGGTTTCCATTTATCATCGGTCGGCTCATTTTTATCCTTTTTTTCCTTTGGAGATGAAGTCTGTTTACTTTTATTCTTCCCTTTCTTCTTGCTACCAGATTTTGACTTTGTATTTGATGAATCTACAATGTGAATATCAGTAGAAGTTTCTAGGGAAGATTCTCCTTTCAGTGAATCAGGTAAAGTTATTATGGGAGAATTAACCTTGGAATATTTCTTCTTACTCTTATTCGTACTAACTGAACCGATTACACCATCAGTGGCATGAGACCCTAAAGGAGGATTTTTTGTCTGACCAGGACACGGTAAATTGAGTTTTTTCTCATACAAAGTACTTGACTTGGTATATACCAAGTCAAGATACTAAGCTTGAGAAATAATTTTTTCTTCTGTAACAACTCCTCCTTTAGCTACATCTCCAGTGATTTTTGGTAGCAATTATTTGATAAACCATTCTGCCAATATTTTATCTGGGATAAAAACTTTTACCAAATGTCTTCTACATCTCCATTCATGTATATGATCTGATATGTACGTAGATGTAGATTGTTTTAGTGAAGTTAATAATTATGTGTCATTGTCGTATCTGAATGGAAACTGAAAATGAGATAAGAAAGCGGTTGCTAGAGCATTGAAATTGGTAAATGAACCTCATGGAAATTCAATGTACCACTTGGTAGACAATCCTATTAACATTCTCTGAAAAAGTCTAATTCAAATGGAATTTTTGATTAACGAGTTGGATGCACACTAAAGGTGGTAAGTCATGACATGGTTAGAAGGATCCTCTCTTGATTTTCCTTCAAACTTAGGGATATCACTGGCAACTTATGCGGCATGGGTGACCAATACAGATGATAATAGATAGTATCATTCGTAAGACGAGATAAATCAAGTAAATCTAAAGTTGCTATGAATGGCAATTGACGGGTAGGGTCTTGTTGATAACCTTGTGAGACTAAACCAGTCACAGGAGGAGGATAACCAGGATATCCAGGAATAGCTTGTGCATTGGGAATTGGAATGCCTCCTAGATAACCAAGAATAACTAGACCATACTGGGGTTGAACAGGTGTCTGATATGTATACCCAGGATACATTTGTTGTGGGTAAGCTGGATTTTTTGGAACAGGTCCATATTAGTACAACCCTTGATACGGTTGATAAGTTAACTGAGGTTGACTTGTTATAACTGTACTTGTACCAGGTTGTCCTGCAGGCATCTGAACAGTAGTCTGAATTGTAGGTCTAGACTGCGAAATAGAAACCTGAGGAATCTATACCAATGTTTGAGGGGAAAAAGTAATAGGAGATGTAGACACTTCAGGAATAGGTGTGGTAGGTTGAATAGAAGTCTGAGTAGCAGTTTGTGGCGGAGTCATAGGTGTATTCAGACCAGGCTTTTGAACAAGACCAGATGCAGATATTTGAATTGTAGGTTGGACTAGCTGTTGGGGTTGATTATAACCAACTTTTTTTCTAGCTTCATAACATGGTACTTTCACATTTGGTTGTAAATTTTGTTGGAATTTTGATAGATCCCACACCATTCCAGGATATGATGGTCCCAACGAAGGTTGTGCATAAGACGGACCATAACTCGGTTGAACATATGGCTGATAATTGGATGGATAATTTCCACCTCCTTGTAACATTTTATTTTCTAGATAGAACTGTTGTCCTAAAGGAGGTTGCAATCCTTGAGATGGGTACTGCCCTTGAGGTTGATATTGACCTTGAGGCATGTACTATCCTTGAGGCATATACTATCCTTGACGTTGATATTGACCCTGAGGTATGTACTATCCCTGAGGTTGATACTGACCCTAAGGTATGTACTGTCCTTAAGGTTGCCCCCTAGGCTGTATTTGACTATTTGAGTTTGCCCCTCAGGCGGTAAATTACTACCTTGAGGTCCGGGGTTTGGAATATTTCCAGACATCATATAAATTTTCTCATTATTCAAAGTTCTAGTATTTGATTCATTCGGTCTAGATGATGAAATTGGTTTGTTGGGAAGAGGAGATGCTCCTGAGAATGTACTAGAGAGTGACTGATATCCTACAGGAACAGACAGACCAACATACAAAAATGCTTATGGAGATGCAGTGAACATAGATGACTCACTAGACATGTTTAATGGAGGTCTATAACCTATTAGCGTAGGGTAAAAAGGAATTCGGGGTGGCGAATACTCTAGACCTATGTTTTTTAGAAAATATATTAGTGAAGAATACCAAGTGTCTTGTCTAAAAGGACTGTAAAAATTTGATTCACGTTCTCTAAGATTTAAAAATTCCAGAGCAGAAGGAAGAACAACTTGTTCTTAAGTGTTAGTAAATTCTTCAATACTGATGAGACCATGAGGAAGATCTTCTATGATCTGATTTCTTACTCTGGGTGAATCAGGATGACCATAAGTTGGATTAGCGAACTCTAAAGTAGGTTCATATGTGGCAGATTCAGTTTCTGGTTTAGAAATTTCAGGTTTTTCAGCTGATAACTCACTTGTTACAGAAGCAACTTCAGTTAATTCAAAAATTAAAATTGTCTGTGGAGTATGTTATACTATTTGCAGTTTATCTACTTCAGAATCAAGATGAATAATTATGGATGATTCTCCGTGTTCTGTTAATCCATTTCTACTGATAACATTTGGTATCAAAGATTTGAGTTTTTCTAATTGGCTTGGTGTATACTCAGGGGGTTTCCCCTGAGTTCTACGCAACTGTCTTGGTAATTCTGCCACGACTAAAACTTTTAACACACGCAAACAAAGAAAATTTCAATCAAATGATCCTAATGTCGCTAAGGAAACAATCAAATTAATCACGCACCTAAAAATCTAAGAGATCAATCCACACACAAACATTAGATCCCCGCATTAAAAACACTAGTTGGTGATGAAAGCCAACATCGTAGAATTTTAATGCAGAAACGGCAGTTGGAAAAGTTACCCCAAAATCCTACTTAATGAAACAGACCGGTGTAAGTTTCTCGACTTAAACCATCTTGAGTGAAGATAACCCTTTGGAAAGTCCAAGTGAGTCTAGCCAATGTCTGCTCTAGGTACAGTGTGACCTCCCCTCCACTGTCACCTTGGGAAAGAATCCTAACGTTTATGGCCACTAAGGTCAACAATAGGAACATATATACCTGGGGAACATTCTACGATCCGATATACATGCAAGGGTAGAGTAACAAGCTCAATCCCCTTGAAAGCTCCTTGACATAATCCAAGGTTTACCGACAAGTGACCCCAGGCTCCTCGACAATGTTCTTTCCTAGGTTTACCATTTTTAATACGTGCACATATTCTATTGTTCCCAATGAGATAGGTATGATTACCTCACTGGTTTGAATATGATCTCGTGCTTGATTCCTTTAGGAGGATCTTCCCAGAGCATACATACTACAATTGGATTTTCCTACCGCAAGAGCAACTACTTGTTTGTTTTTATTCTCTTGGAAAGTTAACTAAAACCTGTTCCACGACACTAGCCCAAGATATATTGGTGGAAAAGAGCATTAGAAAATATAAAATTTCTAGATTGATTTTAATTAAGTGTTACTTTTAATTGAAAGTTTCTTAGGACAATGGGTACGGAAATGAAACTTTGATGATGTTTTAATGACCTAACTCAAAATATGCTACAATGCATCTATATGATAAACAAATTATTTCTATTCAATGAAATCTAACTAGAAGAAAGAGTTGAGAGTTTTCAATAACTTTCAAAATATCAATTCTTCCTTTCCTACATGACAAACTTTGAAAAGAAGAAAATTCAGATAACTCAATTTCAAAAAGATCTTTGCTCAAAATGAAATTCCATATATCATTTAGATCAGAAATAAAAATCAAACTTCTTCCAAAAGAAAAACTAAAATTTTCAAAACTAAAAGAAATCTCTAATATTTAACTCTATCTAAAATTTGAAGGATGTTTTAGCTCAGTTAGTAATCTAACCAAGATGTTTCTGCTTATTTCAACAAGAAGATAAAGAATTCGATAAAAGTTTTAAAATGAAATTCAGACCTTATCTATCCAAAAGGTTTTCTAATTTTTCTAATGAAAACAAAATCAAATTTTCATAAGATTAATAATTGCATCAAGTTCAATGGCTCAACAGAGCAATGGCATACCAAGTAGCTGAGGTATACAGAAGTTTCTGATTCAGAGCAATGGGAGGACAAGGCAACATTTAATCATAAAATAAAAATAACTGAAAAGATCGCTTTAAACATTGAATTGATGAAAGAAACTTTTCACAGAAGTCTTTGACAATCAAGACAAATTGGGTAAATAACAAAGAAGCAAGTAATGGAATTCCAGAAAACAGAATTTCTACTTTTTCTAAAATTTTCCAGAGTTCTGTGGTTTTTAATGGAATAAGATGTGGTATCGCACTATATTACACTAAAATATGTGGAGTCTACCACTCTGTTTTTAAAAAAAGTGCAGCAGGCAAAAAAAATAGAGAAAAAATAAAAATACAGATTTACAGTCAGGGATCTTATTGAGTTTTCTACCCAATCAAGTTTTGAGCTAATCTAAGTCAAAGAAATTTCACAAAAATCAAACTGAAAAATAAAAAATAAAACTAAGTTGAGATTTTTCCCAAGCAGAGTCGCCATTTTGTTAGACGGACAAATCCCTCTTGCGGACTAGAGCGTTTTCCCTAGTATCCTAAGGATATATAGAAACAAACAGACAAATGTAGACCATTTTCTCTAGACCATTATGCTGAAGAATTATTAATTAACTATGCAGAGATGCTCCTACATGAAGTCCAATGCTTATTTGATCTTCAATCCAACCATTCCAAAAGATATCGATCCAATGTATAAGATCTGCAATCAAAGACAAGCGAACAAGATCAAAAGCATCTGCAAGATACGATAATTCAAAAGCAATAATCTATCTTAGTGATTAAAGAATCCAAGAATTAAATTATTCAAAAGATATATGAACAACTCAATGAGAAAATAGAATCCATTTGTATTAAATTTTAATAAAAGAAGAAACCTTACAACCTTGATGCCTTGATGTTTGTACAGGTTCTTCCGGGGTCCCAAACAACCATTTTCCTCAGTTTGAAAAGACTTCAATTCTCTAGATCCGCATAAGACTGTGGCTATGAGTATGTAATCTCTCTCATGTCAATGATGCCAAATGTGGAGAGTATAATTTCTTAAAAATTTCTCTTCTACAAGCTAAGAAGTAAGTACTCTTTGAATTCTCTATGTACTAACTACCCTTGAGACTGAAAGTTGGTCTCAATTTATAGCAGAAGGGAGGTGGGTTCAGCTCCAATAAGCAAGGGATAAAGCCCTCTCATCATGGGATTTCAGCTTCAAAAACCAAGGGATAGCTCCATTTATGAAGGGATAAAGTTTGATGAATGGAAGGGGCAAAGCTCGTCCAGATAAAGCTTCTAGAAGGTCACAGCTGGGAGAATATTCGACCTGCTGGGCTTCTAGAACTTACTTTTCTTTTTATTTTACCTTTTACAGGGGTCCGTAGTTTTAATGAGTAGAACGTGTGGGATGTGCTGCAGGTTTTATAGCAATAAACCGCGGTACCATAGGAAATGACTAGGAAAAGTGCAGAGTTAGGCTTTTTAGGATTTTTAAGAGCTTTTCTCCAGTTCCAAGATTTTTTTTTTGGGAACTTTATGTTTTTGGACCTCTAATGGAGAAATAAATAGGTAATGATGAACCCATATAGATATCTAAACTTCATGGTGACATATAGATAGCAGAAGCCCTGAACATGTCTAAAATAGAGAGTTTTTTCCATCCATAACCTTAAAGATCATCCCTCTCTCTCCACCAAACAAGAAGAACATTTGTGCAAGATGATGAGAGGAAATTTACATGCTCTTTTTGGGACTATAAATAAATGAAAGGGGTTAATTCATCGGTCTTTACTCACCATAATTACATCAAAGAAGGATGCAAGCCTGTGCGCCAATCCCAGAGGAGAATGAACCCAACCCTTAAGGACATTATGAAGGAAGAGTTACAAAATTCGTTGGATGCATGTTTCATATACCCCATATCAGATAGTGAATGGATGTCCCCTCTAGTTTTACTCCCAAAGAAGAATGGGAAGTGGAGAATCTATGTTGATTACAAATAATTTAACAAGGATACAAAGAAATACCATTTCCCTTTACCCATCATTTACCAAGTCCTGGATGGTCTCGTAGGGAAGAAATTATTCTCTTTCCTGGATGGATCTAGTGGTTACAATAAGATCCATATCAACCCTGAATACCAAGACAAAACTACATTTTCATGTCCTTGGCGTACCTTTTCTTATAGATTTATCCCATTTTTCCTATGCAATGCCACTTCCACTTTTCAAAGAGAAGTTATGAGCATATTTGTAGATTTTTTTCATGACTTTGTGGAGATCTACATGGATGAATTCACTCTGTATGGATGTGATTTCTTGGAGGCACTCTCTAATATGGTTGAAGTCATAATGAAATATATTTAAATTCATATCTCATTGAGCCCTGATAAATGTGAATTCTTAATGAGGGCATTGACTTTCCTTGGAAGCTCCATATCTCAAGAAGGAATACAAGTTACCCAAACAAGATTTATATCATAAAAAGGGTCCTACCCCTCAGAAACAAAGAGATGTTAGGAGTTTCTTGGGCTTAACTGGTTAATATATAAGGTTTATCAAATATTTTAGTAAATTGGCTACACCATTGTTTGGGTTTCTCGCCAAGGATTCAGATTTATGTTGGAAAAGTAGTTGTTAAGAGGCCCTTCAAATATTAAAAGATAAATTGACCACTACACCCATACTTAGGGGTCCCAATTGGGATTTTCCATTCCATATCCATACTGATGCATCAGAAAAATTTGTGGGGACAACCTTGGGACAAGTAGATGATATGTTTCCCTATGACATTTACTTCATTAGTAAAAAACATGTCTAAGGCTGAATTAAACTACCTTGTCACTGAGAAAAAACTCTTGTTTTTTGTACACTCCTTGAACAAATTTAGGCTCTATATCACTGGATACCAAAATTTTGTGCATAATTATCATGCAACTATTAAATATTTGATGAATAATCCTGATGTGAATGATATAATTACTAGGTTGTTGTTACTGGAACAACAATTTGATTTTACTATCATTGATAATCTAGGAAAATAAAATGTAGTTGTTGATTTTTTGTCTAGGCTCACTTTTGCTACGGATGATGAAGGGATGGTCGATGATCAATTTCCAAATGAGCACCTATTTTCTATTTCAGATCTCTCTCCCTAGTTTTATGACATATCCAACTACCTAGTTGCTATGAGGTTTCCTCCAAATATTTCATCCAAGAAGAAGAGAACAATTGTGAGAAAGAACAACCTTTCACTTGGATTGGTGGCAATATTTTGAAATTGGGACCAAACCAAATTTTAATGATATGTGTCAAGGAAGATTATTTCTATGACATCCTCTCATCATGCTGTGATGGCCACTGTGGGGGTCATTTTCCTGTTAAGATGAAAACCTTTAAAGTTCTACAAGTTGGATACTAGTGGCCTGCTCTCTTTCAAGATGGAAGAAGGTATACCACTAGATGTGATCATTTCCAAATGGGGAAACCGACACCCAAGGATGAGATTCCTCTACAACGTCAGGTGGCCTTAGAGACATTTGAAATGTGGGGAATTTATTTCATTGGGCCAAATGATCCACCATTAGGACAAAGGAAATATATTATAGTGTGCATTTAGTATTTGAAAAAGTGGGTCGAGACAGACTATATCAAATCTGAAAGAAAAGAAAAAGTAGGTGAGTTACTAAGGGAAATGTTTTCTACAAATTTGGGTATCAAAGGGAGATAGTAAGTGATCAAGGAGCTCAATTCACATCAAATTTTATTGAAAATCTCTCGAGGAAACATAATATGAAGCACATAACATATATTGCCTATCACCCTAAAGAAAATGGGGAAGTAAAGGTTACCAATAGACCATTGGAGAGAATCCTCAACAAGGCTATGAAGAACAACGAGAAATATTAGGCAGACATATTAGTGTAGGCCACTTGGGCCTATGAAAACACATGGAAGATAACTACATGATTCACTTCATATGATTTGGTTTATGGGAAGAAAGCTTTGCTATCTATTGAGTTTGACTATAACACTTTGAGAATGGTAGCCAATTGGACTGAGATACTAAAAGTGAAAAACAAGAAATGGTTCTCCAACTGAATGGATTGGATGAGTTCATAATGCAGGCCTTCCTACACATTGAATTTATACAATTATAGAGGAAGTTCTAGCGTGATAAGCATATCAAGGAAAGTATTTTTCAAGGAGGGGATTGGGCCTTGATCTATGACTCTAGGTTCAAGGATTTTAAGGGAAAATTAATGAAAAGGTGGTTAGGACCATACTTGATAGAGAAATTTCATGAAAATGGATTTGTCCATATGAGAGCCATTAATGAGGAAGGGATCCCTCTGCTTGTCAATGGTTATAGACTGAAGTTATACAGGAGACCTATTTCTAGGGAAAAATTCATCAATACAGTTAGCAGAGGAATAAATGTGATTTGGAGTCTATTGGATTCCATTTCATATCCCTCCTAGAAAAATAAATAAAAAGAAATAAAAATGCATGGATGAAAACCTCTCTCGGGAATCTAATGCAAAATCTAGGATTGAAAACCTCTCTGAGGTAGTCCGGGAGAAAAAGAAAAAGAATAGGAAGACAAACAATAAATATCCCTTGGTGAAAACCTCCTATGAGGAACCCAGGGCAGGAATGTAGGTTGAAAAACTCCTGAGAGCCAGATGACATGTCTCTCAAATAAAAAATAAAAAGTGAATAAAAAAAAGAAAGGAAAAAAAACAACACAAGATGATGCCCTGGCTGCTGACCTTTTTATTGTTTTGCATTCTTATTCACAGTGACAGATTATGGCTAGAGGTCAAAAAAAATTTCAAGTTTTCTTCATTATTATGTCCATTCACTCCTTACCCATCATATCCACTCAAGTATTCATCTCTCTCCATGATCCCATTAGCTCAAAACTCTAGTTCCACCTCCTCTCTATGTTGCTACAGGAAGGTCCTTGAGTACTACAGGAGGGTTAAGAAAAACTATAGGAGGGAGATCTGAGGCCAAGGATAACCCAATGGAATTCTTATGACCTATAGAATGATGAAGAAGGCTCGCTAATCCTTTTACACCATCCATCCATCACCCACCCATCTCAATTCACAAAGAAATTCACTGAAACCCTCCACTTTTTCCTACCTATTAATTTTTCGATTACAAAACCATATAGGTTTTCATATTAAATTTTACAAGTCCACATCAATCCATCCTAGTGCTAGTACAACCATCGAGTATTATAACACTTTCCCTCATGACCCTATGAAAATTTAATACCCAAGGATAGAAGGAATGTGCTACTACAGGAAGAGAACCTCCTTGTGTAGCAAGCATGTACAATTACGACATAGAGCACTATATTGTTTTATTTTTCACCAAAGGAGACAATGGGCTCCTACGAAACAAATATGAAGAATACATAATACTCCCAGGGAGGCTCTCCACCAAGAGAAACAACTTGGACATCAACAAAGTACCTGCACACACACAACAAACACCACAGTCAAGCATCATGAAGAAAATGAAGAAATACATAGGGAAATATGACAGCAAGGAAAACTCCCTTGGTGTCAATAGAATGGCCCAGCTCCAACATGAAAGTACCTACAATAAATCTACCATGAGGTATGATAAGGTATGGGAGTCTCTCACTCCCTTCCTATCTATAAATGGATAAAATGAATGAATTTCGAGAGGATATGTTTTAATAAGATGGATGTGGCTAGTTAACATGGGTACCCTCGGCTAGTGAACTAAAAGTTAAATTTGCACTCATGTAACATGTAGATGTCTCATTAAAGGAGTTAGGATCAATTTTAGTGTGTGGTGATTACAAGGGAAAGAAGAATGATTTCTCTGAGTGGGGACAACAATACAAAAAAAGGAAATCTTGGGTGAATGACAAGTCATCACAGTGCTCTAAACCCCAACTCAAAATAACATATTATGTACTTGGGATTAGTTTACTCTGCATATTATCTCATTTCAAGAAAAATTAGAGAGAGGAGGAGCTTGGTGCACCACTGAGGAGCTTCGAACCTTGACCTATTATTACCACAAGAAGCACTATAATTATATAGGAGAAGCCAAGACATTGATACAGGAAGGCTATGAGGGTGGAAACGACCAAAAAAGGTTGTAATTGATTCCAAATTTTCCATATTCATCTCAGGTCACTTGTCAAAGAAGTAAGTTTCACCATCTCCCTGATACATCCATCAAAATTGTGTAGGGGTAGTCCTCAATGGCAATGACTTGTTCTCCCCACCACAAGAAAAACTCGTCATCAAAGGTAATTCTAGGGACCTAGCCACCCCCTAATATTTTCATCAAGTCAACCCACCTTGCTATGCGTGGATCTCTTAGGCTGCTAATAGTTGAAATCAACTTGGGTCAAAACCCACGTAATCTCTCAAAAAGGAAAGTGCAAAGGATTGTACCATATCCAAAGTGCTTTCTCTTGTTCTTTCGAATAGAAGTTAACTTCTTTTTCAAATTAGTCAGTAGATCTGTGCACCAGTAATATAATGTGGTTAGGAAATATGTCACCTGTTAGCCACCTATAAAATTTGTCATATCAAATGGTGGCTAAATCATTTTTGAAGCCTTCAAGAAAAAAAATTTATTATCAAATTGTTAATTCTTGAAGTCTTGAGAAGATGACTTATCCTTGAGTTAATCTTCACTGTTGTTTCCCTCTCAATTCTGAAAATCTGTTGTTTTCATGATGAAAATACTGCTGCAAAAAACTCCATTTTTCCCTCATTTTACCCCTACTTTCACTCAATATTAACCTCCATTTTATCCCCTTTTCTCCCATAAAAATCCTCTATTTTTCCCTTATTTCCCTTCTTCCCTTCATAAAATCCCCTTTTATAAGGTTTAAAGCTCCTTTTTGGACCTTACCGAAATCGTCAAATTCCTTTGAGAACCATTGAAAATCCATAAAAACCCAATTTTTACATTATGGGCCTAAGCCCCTTTGGCTAAGTCCTAAACCACTTCCCCACCATGCGACTTGGCGCTGGAACCAAGTGCTAAGTCCAAAAGCGCTTATTGCATCGGGGCATTTGCAATGGGCGCATGTCTTTTTGTTTCATAAAAGTTCCGATGCAATTGGCTCCCTTTGTATAAACTTCCGATGCCATGCTTTCATTGTAAAACCAAGAGCCCGCAATCGGGCGCTAAAACACAAAAGGACTCCGCCAAAAACCAAATTCCTTTTTGTATTTTTTTAAAACCCACTTTCCTATGTTTTGTATTAAAACCCACCGTTTCATTGTTTTAAAGGAAAAGGGACGTTTATCTAAAAACCGATCGATGATCAATAAAATCTCCTATCGGAGTTTTTTCATCAGGCGGATTTGAAAGGCCCCTCCTTCGTTCCGATTTTGATGAGCCCTTTTGTGTTAAACCCCTCAACCACTTCCCCACCATATACCCAAAAGCCCCGCAATCGAGCACTAAAAATAATATAAAACCCCTCTCCGATACAAAGTATCCTTTGTATTTCATAAAAATCTCGATTTTCTTATGTTTCAAAGGGTTCCGCCGGTTCACGATCTAAACCAATCCTGACCGTTGATCTCAAACCAATCAATGACCTGTGCAGTATCACATCGGAAGATTTCATTGGGCGCGTTTTATATTTTACTCACCCCCCTCCCGATTGGCTGTCTCCCAATGGATCCTTACCCATTGATTTCCTCCTGCCAGATCAAGATTCGATGGCCCACATCACTCCATCCCAAATCCCATTTCCCTTCTTGTGACATCTGCGGATTCATTCTCCACCGTCGATCTGATCCTTAGATCGATGGCCCTCATTCAATTGCATCGAAGATTTCCATTGCGCCTTTCCTCTCTCCTCCCCCGATCGTAAACCTTCCAATTGCATCTAGGCCATCCATTCTTCTAAATTTGATGGTCCAGATGAGCCCTCAACCTTTATTTAATTTTATACAAACTCCACTGTCTAATGTTTTTCAGCAACTCTTAGATCAACGGCCCACACTGATGCTTTCTCTGCGTCATATTTTATTCCATTTAACCCCAAGATTAAATCTTCACCATTGATATGTTTCAATCCAACGGTCCCAAATAAACATGATAGGCCCAAATCCTTTGGGTCCTACTGTTTCCTAGATTTAATCTCCGCCGTTCGTTTCTTGATCTGACGGTCCAGATCAAAACTTCTTAGATCCCACCCCACCTCTTATCAACCATGCATCTATCCTCCATCGCGCTCTCTCCCCGACCGTCCGATCTAAGGACTCAAATCTGACGGCAGAAGCGCATTTTCGCGTAACTTTAATCCCGACAGATAATTCCTAAAAATCACGCTATATAGGTGGTTTCAAAAGGCCACGTGTCGGCCTCTAACACATATCACGTTCAAAAAGCTAAAACCACTTCTCCTCCATTTTGTCGCGCGAAACCGCTGGTTTCTTCATCCGAAACCAGTTTACCCATTTCTATTCCCTTTCATCACGTTCATTCCCCACTCACATTCAATCTGACCATTGAACTATCGCCCTCTGTCATCCCCCAGGGGATTTCATGATCAACCTCCGTAGTTGATCTAAGGGGTTGATCTCATCCGACGGCCCAGAATCATTTCAGAAACCCCGAATTTCCTTTTAAACTATTTCCTCTGCCAAAGGGATTTTCACCCTTTTTCCTTTGTATTTATTCCATTTCGCGATAAAGTGGACATTTTACATTATATTACCCCGATCAATCACGACCATTGATCTCTGCAGATCAACGGTCCGGACTTAATTTCTCCACCATTCTTCCAACTGCCTCCATTTGACCCCCCACAATCAATCTCCACCGTTGGATGCTTTCATCCAACAACTGCTCTCTAAACCTAAGCCTCCAAAGCAGTTAAACCAAAATACGTAGGATTTTCTAACTTTTTATTGATTTTGCAGGTTTTAATAGTTTTTTCAAAATTTTTAAAAATAAATTGAAGGTCTGGGATGACGATCCCCTAGGCCTTTATTCATTAAAGAATATTGCTCTGCAGGGTTCGACGCCATGTTTCGTTAGTCCCTCATGAGCACTAATGCCATTAGAAACCCTCTGCACACCTGCACATCAACAAGACATAGAAAAATTTAATCAAATAAAGAGTATCAGTGTTAAAGAATAAATTCACAGTAGAGATGAAGAATTGAAGGTTGTTTGCACAGTTTCTAGGGATTATGGCCTAAATTCACAATCCAATGCCCAATCCACTCAATTGAACACAATTTAAAGAATGAGAGATAGAATTTAGACTTAATTATTCCTAACACACAGAAATAAAGAAAATTAACAGTGTTTAAGGAAAAACAATCGGATAGATCAATCCAAGAAAGCCTCCGCTGCCACATCAAAGGCTAATTGAATCCTCTTAGCTACCTAAATCCACCTGTAGCCTCAAAGCATTCAAAATATGGCATATTTATTACCAGAACAGGGGATATCTGCCTTAATACATTTGAACAGTTAATTTGACCAAAAGAACTTATTGTAAACTATCAGCCTCCAATAGATCAGTCTGAGAAAGCCTCCGCTGCCACATCAAAGGCTAATTGAATCCTCTCAGCTACCTAAAGCCACATGTAGCCTCAAAGCATTTAAAAGGTGGCGTAGTTATTACCAGAACAGGGGATATCTACCTTAATACATCTGAACAGTTAATTCGACCAAAATAACTTATTGTAAACTATCAGCAGAGTTATTGCAAAGATAACTAAGAGCCTTAAAGTCAACAAATCTTCCCATCGAGCTTAATTCTTAATGTAAAACAATTAATACATAGGAAATATCTGTAATCTTCTCCATTGAGCCCCTCAAAGGCCGAGAAGCATTAAAACTGTATTAATTGAGTCTGTAGATCTTTTCTCTCATTCCACCTCCTCATTTTCCTATAAAGTCTTCTTGAGGAGCTCATTGTAAAGGGTTGGTTGTAGAACTTTGATGTAATACTTGTGCTCGAAACTTTCTACATGTAAATAGTGTTCAGAGGTCTATTTGTAATCAAATAATTTAGGTTGAGAAGAGAAGATGATTGCTGAACTGAAACATTGGACTTGAAGAATGTAACTGGATTGACATCAATATACAAGTTGATTCTTGGGATCCTGGTCTATATCACTGGTGAAGTGCTTATTTCTGTGTTATTGTTTTCCTTTCATGTATGCCATTTTGTCCATCTATTATCTGATAAAGAACAGTAAGCATAGAGTTAGGACTTACTGTTTACAGTACCCTTCTTTGACTGATAAGCTTTATCTCAATGTTTTCCTCTAAATTGTGTGTTTAAGAAGGTACTAATTAAAGTGTAAACATTATCAAGGAATGTTGGTTTGTCCCTGTCTTGAAGTGTGAAGCTTGAAAAGGAAGTTCTTGAATGTTATTTTCATTATCTGCTCAGTAAAGTTAGACTAGGCAAGTTTATGGTTTTCCCTGTCTCCCAGTTCTTTCTTCAAAGTTAATTCATAAAGTTTCCCTAAGAGTATGCTGAAAGTAGTTTAGATTTAAAAGTATCTTATCTTATCTTAGGCTGCACTTTTTTTTTCTTATATGCTTTCATCCCTTCTGAAAGTAATTATGTGGATTAATGGATTGTTTTTCTGTTGAGTTATATTTAATACGAACTTGTCCAAAGAAGTCTATGGTTAGCCCTGTCCTTTGGTTGGTTTTAAACAGTTACATAAAAGGCCTTTCTTGTTTGGATAGACTGATAAATACTAGTTGAAATTATGGTCTGTTTCCACCCCTTCAACACTTTTATTGTTCCATTCCATCATTTAGTCTCAAAGATCTTGTGATATAGATGACTTGACCCTTGGATCACTCTTTAAATTGTTGCACAATTAAACCCTTTTACGACTCCATAGCCTAATGGACTAAAAACTAGTGTCATATCTATCCTATCAGCCAAGTCTTGTT
Organism: Pinus albicaulis; assembly: GCA_034641835.2. Classification (NCBI taxonomy): domain Eukaryota; kingdom Viridiplantae; phylum Streptophyta; class Pinopsida; order Pinales; family Pinaceae; genus Pinus; species Pinus albicaulis. The sequence continues at coordinate 468,010,235 of CM076573.1, forward strand.
CTGATTTATTGCAACTTCACACCTTTGAAGCTTTTTCATTTTAGGACTTTCCACTCAACTAAAAATCATGCTCAACCATCCAAAACAAAACAAAAACCCTCGTTCTTCATAACTAGCCTAATATCATCACACATAAAAGCATTAAAGATAAATCCATCTTTGCACAAATAGAGAGATCCATCTATGGATTCAGGAGGGCTAGATCCTAGAATGCCAAAGTGGTTCAAGTTTCCTCTCCGTGGTTCTGGTCTCACCAATCTGCTGGAATTACGGGGAGATAACATTTCGGGTGAATCTGCTGGGGACTTTGAGTATTTTGTCATCCTAGATATACCTTTACATATCTCAGATTACCCTTGATTCAAGAACATTGTTCAGTGCAGTACAAGCAACCTCTTCAGACACTACCAAGCGAACAGTAATCATGATGAAACTTATTTGAGTTAGTGACAAACTAAGGAAACCTTAGGATTCTCATAAGATCTTACCAAACCTTGAAGGATCAGCTAGCTTAGCCATAAGAGTAGGCTTTCTTTGTCTCATCACCATAGCTAAGTGTTGAAAATAATTTAGCACACTCTTAGAACCCATAAGACTGAAAACTAACTCAGAAAACCCAAAAATATTTCATATTGGTATTCAAATAAACATGGTGGTGGACTATAAAACATTTTACCTCCAAAAGAGCTAAAAATATCCACTTGGTGACTCCACAATCCTAAACAGACCTTAAGACTCCACTCGGAAGACCCAATATCATCATAATATCATATAAAATCAGTTAGATGACTTTAGGATTAATTTTTTCTTGATTAAAAGATCAGTTAGCCTCTTAAAGATTGTCATATTTGGTTAACATTTTCTTGATAAGTTGGGTCTGAAAAACACAGCATAGTGGCTCCTAGAAAGATTTATACTAGAGCTTACCCTGACCAAAACCCTCCTGAGATAGTTTATAACCCTGAAAGAATCCTTAGGAATTCTCCTAAGGTTAAATCGTCAACTGTTTTCAGATCACCCTTTAGAGCTAATTTTGTTCCTGAAAACCTTCAGCTCCACAAGAATCACAAGTTGACTTAAGAAATCCATTTAGAACTAGGTCGCTTGATGATTTAGATCAGTTAGATTCAGAGTCCTCACTTTCATCCCCTGATAGAAGTGAACATCCCGGTAGTAGAGAAACTACACCACCTGATTTACATTTCCTTCACAATTTAGGTGTCTCTCATCCAAGATCAACTCAACAATATATTGCTGGTAAATCAACATCTGTTCTTCATACATCCACTATCCAAACCACTATATTCCAGCCCACTTTCCCTCTTGTTAATCCACCTCTTGTAAATCCACCTCCACCCCCTATCATGGCAACATGGTATGCTCCCTTAGTCCTTCCTTTACAATTACTCAATCTTCCACATGATTATCAGTCCAAGATACCATTGTATGATGCTAGTAATGCTACTACTGCTTCACAACATGTGGATAAGATGAATGACTACTTTGATAGAAATGAGATTGATGATGGAACTATCAAACTTAGATTATTTTCTCAGAGTTTAGGGGGAGAAGTAAGAAAATGGTTCAAAGGCTTAACCCCTCACAGTATTAATGATCTCCAATCCTTCCATCCTATTTTCCTAAAAAAATGGGAAGTAAGGAAAAACCCTCTTCAAATACTTTCTGATTATAAAAATCTCCAAAGAAACACAGGGGAAAGTGTACAAGCCTATTGCACTAGGTTTAACAGCATTTACAATGCCCTTCCCCCAAACCTCAAACCTCCACAAGGCTCAGATTTAAACAAGTTTCCTGAAGGATTTGATCCTGAGATGGCCTATTGGCTGAGAGAGAGAGATCCTTTAACACTTGAAGATATGGCAAAAGGAGCTCTGGCTGTGGAATTTAATTTAATGGAGAAAAGAGCAAGAATGAAGAATGAGAAGAGAATGTCCTTCAGAGAGGAATCCACACCTTCCACATCCAGCTCAAAGATGGAAAGAATGATGGAGGAGATGATGAAAAATATGAGCATACTTGAGCGAGCTCAAGCTAGTCAAAACCAAACATCTCCTCAAAACAGAAATCAAAACCAAAATCAGAATTTCAGATGAAACCAGCCTCAAAATAGACCAAGGGCGGATGATCAACAGATCAGTCCTCCTTTTCATCAAAATTATGTAAGTGAGGTTGAAGAAACATTAGAACAAATAGAGGAGGGTGATATAAACATGTTGGGAGTAGCTAATGATGACTTTGAAGTTCATTACAATAGAAAACAAGGTCTATATACACCCTATGATGACAAGAGACCAGAAGATGAATATTACTATCAAGAAATGGAAAATTTCATCATAGAAACCACAAAGGAATATGACATTAGAAGTAAAAAGAATCTGGAAACTCCCAAAAACAAAACCTCTGACAGTTCTTCACAAAATAGCACTGTAAATAAACCCAAAGTTACAAATTAGAAAGATAAAATAGTGGCTGAAAATTCTGATAAAGGTAAAGAGAAAAACACTCAAAACAATGAAAAACAAAGTGCAAACCTTAGTAGCATTAGCACTTCAGCTAGTGCTCCTGTTAAAACAATTTTGACAAATGTAAATAGAGGAAATCAACAAACTGATTTTGATGATAGAGTGGCAGTTAATAAGGCTGAAACAAGCACTTCAAAGAATCAGATGCCTTTTAGTTTGGAGCAAGAAATTGCCAGAATCAAGATCTCTGTTCCTCTCACCGAATTAGCTACCCAAAATGTATATAGATCCCAAATTTTGAAGGCTTTAAACATAGAAGAGAATAATGACACTGTCAATATTAACGATGACCAACCAGAGCTCATTTTTGGTCCTAAGATTGAGGGTAGATATCAAGAGGGACCAGTTCCTCCTTTTTATGTTAGTTTAAATGTTCAGGACAAGATTTTACATAACACTATGCATGATTCAGGGGCCTCTCATAATTTAATGCTCAAAGCTATAATGGAGAGCCTAGGTCTTGAAATCACTAGACCTTACAAAGATTTTTACTCCTTTGACTCAAGCAGAGTGAAATGTTTAGGATTAATGAAAGATCTTTGTGTTAACTTAGCACAAATTCCAACCAAATGTTTAGTAATGGATATTGTTGTGGCCGATGTACCCCCAAAATATGGTATGCTATTATCAAGATCTTGGGGAGCTAAGTTACAAGGAACTATGTAGATGGACATGACATATGTGACTATCCCTGTTTTTAATCAAAAAAGAAGACTTTACATGGAGTCTCATATGCAATACATGGTTACTAGCCAGGAGAGACCGCAAAACTCTCCCCTCTGTTTTGTAAACACATACCTTGATTCATTTATCCTTTTTAACGGTGAAACATTTACTGAACAAGTGAACTTAACTGATTTAATGGCATATAGAGAGGAGGTGGAAAACAACACAGAAGTGTCAAAACAGTTTGCTGAATAAAAAAACTATAGAAAACTGAACATAGGTCTAGAGCTACAAATCATTCATCCTTTGCTTTTAAACCTTGAGAGTCAAGTAAGCAGTCCTAAACGCAATGAAAAACCTGAGGAATTAAAACAAAGTTTTTATCTTCAAAAGTAAACCGAAAGCACACTTGTTGAAGAGGATAGTAACCAAATTTATGAAACCGAAACTAGTCCTCTTTGGAGTATGCACTTTGATGGGTCTTGCACTAGGAGCAATGCTAGTCTACGCGTCTGGATACATAACACTAAGAACAACCACATATAAGGCCATTCCTTCAGATTAAATTTTCAGTGTTCGAATAACATAGAGGAGTATGAATCCCTTCTTTTAGGCTTACATTTGTTGAAGAAATTAGGAGCCAAAAGAATAAAAATTTATGGGGATTCAGAGTTAATCATTAGGCAAGTGAACGGGGAATATAGCGCCAAAAACCCCAAACTTGGAGCCTATCAAAATGACGTCATGGATTTATTGAAAACTTTGGATGAATCCCAACTAATTTTTGTCCCAAGATAAAAGAATATCATGGCCCACAATTTAGCTTTTGCTGCTATAACATGCTTAATGCCTTATGAAACCAAACAATGTACAACTCAAATTAAATTAAGACCAGCTATCCATTATAACGAGAAGTATTGGCAAGTGTTTGATGGAGACAAACAAATAGAAGACTTCATGTAGTCCAGAAATGGATTTGAACTACCAAGTTCAGATTCAGACTATGAAACAAACTGGCCTAGTGAAGAAAATCTACTTGATGAAGAAGGAGAGTCTCTAGAAATGGCTGATGTAAATCTTCTGTCTAACAAACCTGAAAACACAACAGAAAGTGTTGCAGAGTTAGAAAAATAAGACTTAGAAACTTTGTAGTCTAACAATCAAAGTTTTCCAAAGGGACTGGTCCCTTTAGAAGAGTTGTTTGATTTCAATGATGTGGCCAAGAAGCCAAAGCTAGAGCCTGTGGAAATTGAAGTTGAAGAGTGTAATATAGGCAGTGAAGTAAAACCGAAAATGATCAAATTGTCTAAAACTTTACCAGCTCACATTAAACTCAAATACATAGAGTTGTTTAAAGAATTTTCTGATGTTTTTGCATGGAGTTATGAGGATCTAAAATCCTATGACACCAAAATAATTTAGCACAAGATAGCTCTCAAGGAAAACCAAAAGCCATTTAAACAAAAGCTGTGAGGAATAACCCTGTTCAGTTACCTTTGGTTGAGAAGGAAATCAAGAAAATGTATGAAGCTGGTATTATTGTCCCTATTAGATATTCAGAGTGGGTGTCGAATCTGGTGTCAGTTAGGAAGAAAACAGGATATATTAGGCTTTGTATAGACTTTAGAGACTTAAACAAAGCTTCATTGAAGGACAACTACCCTTTACCCAAGATGGACCATATTTTACAAAGGGTGGTTGGTTCTAAAAGAATTTCTTTGCTAGATGGCTACTCAGGATACAATAAGATCTTAGTACATCCTGATGATCAATTAAAGACAGCTTTCACTACACCTTGGGGCACTTTCATGTATGTGAAAATGCCCTTTGGTTTAATGAATGCTGGTGCAACTTTTCAAAGAGTCATGGATACTGCATTCTCGGAAGAATTGGGCTACTTCATCATTATTTACCTGGATGATGTCACTTTTTTTTAAAAGATAGATGAAGAGCACATAGAACATTTGAGAAAAGTATTCGAGAAATGCAGAAAGTTTGGGATATCTTTAAATCCAAAGAAAACACTATTTGGTCTCCAAGAAGGTAAACTTATTGGGCACATCATTTCAGAAGAGGGGATAAAGATAGACCCAAAAAGAATCGAGGCTATATTGCAAATCACTCATCCTAGAAATATCAAGGAACTTCAATCTTTCATTGGAAAGATTAATTTCTTGAGAAGGTTCATACCCAACTTGGTTGAGCTCCTTAGAAACATTACAAACATGCTGATAAAGGAACAAGGAGTTAAATGGAGATTGGAAGCAAAGAAGTCTTTTGAGCTGGTAAAACAAGCATTAACCAAACCACTAGTTCTAATAATTTCTGATTTTTCAAAGGATTTTTACATTTTTTCATTTGCATCAGAACATACAATAGCTACTGTCCTATTGCAGAAAAATCCACAAGGACAAGAGCAGCCTATTGAATTCTTTAGCAAGGCATTTAGACATGCACCTCTGAAGTATAACATTATGGAAAAACAAGCCTTTTCCTTAGTCAAAGCCTTAAAATACTTTAGAGTTTATATTTGTCACTCCCAAATCATTGCCTTTGTCCCAAATTCAGTTGTGAAAGACATTCTAACACAGGACCCAGACGATAAGAGAGGTAAGTGGATAGCTATTATACTTGAATATGATTTAGAAATCAAACCAACTAAACTCATTAAAGGCCAAGGTCTAGCTAGATTAATAGTTGAATCAAATTTTGAAGTTCTTGATATAAATATGATAAATGATTTAGATGAACAAGAGGAATTGTCAACTCCCATTGTTGAAGACCATTTTATGAATTCCTTTTGGTACGCTGATATTCTATATGTTTTTCTTAATTTTAATACACCTCCTGGTTTATCAAAAATAAAGGCAAGGTTTTTAAAGTTAAAAGCTATAAACTACTGCATTATAGATTAATGTCTTTATTGGAAAAATGAAAGTGGAATATTGCTTAAATTTTTGCCTGAGAATGATGTAGAGAAGGTTAAGCACGAGTTCCATGAAGGAGAATGTGGAGGCCACCTCCACTGGAAGACAATAGCCAACAAAACCCTTAGAGATGGTTACTATTGGCCCACTCTCTTTCTAGATGTAAACAAGATGATAATTGCCTGTCATAAATGCCAACTTTTTGAAGGTAAAGGAAAACTGCTTCCCTTACCTCTGCATCTAATCACTGTTGAAACTCCTTTTCAGCAGTGGGGACTTGAATTCATAGGAGAAATCCATCCGCCCTCATCTGCCCAGCATAAATGGATTCTCACTGCAATAGACTACTTTACCAAATAGATAGAAGCTATCCCTTCTAGACAAGCCAGTGATTCTGTCATCATAAAACTCATTGAGACTCATATCCTCTCTAGATTTGGTTGTCCTAGGAAGATCATCACTGATAATGTAGCAGCATTTGGATCTAAGAAAATGATTGAGTTCTATCACAAATATCATATTACATTGGGTCATTCTACTGCTTATTACCCTCAAGGTAATGGGCTGGCAGAATCCTCAAACAAGAGTTTGGTGAACATAATCAAGAAGTTGTTGGAGGACAAAAAGAAGTCTTGGCACACAAATCTAGTGCATGCACTATGGGCTGACATATTAACACTTAAGAAATCTATTGGAATGTCACCCTACCAGCTTGTGTATGGTATAGATGCAATTTTTCCAACCAGCCTTGGTGTACTAGTTATGAAGTTGATTCAAGAAGTGCAGTCTGAAGACAATGACATGATCAGAAGGATTAATCAGACTATACATCTTCAAAAATCCAGAGAGGAGGTTTATAACAGAGCATTACAAAAGCAAGAGAGCATCAATAAGCTTTTTGATAGAAGAAAAAAGGCTAGCAATTTCAAAATTGGGGACAAAGTGTCAAAGTGGGATTCAAGGAGAGAAGACAAGGGAAAGCATGGGAAATTTGATAACTTATGCCTTGGTCCTTATCTCATTCATTCTACTACTGGCAACAATGCTTATTTCTTGCAGGAGTTTAATGGAGTTGAACTGTTTGGGGGTCCTGTCAATGGCAGGATGCTAAAACATTATTTCTCTTAATCCTATCATGTTTTGAAGCCTTTTTATCCTTTTTCTCATTATAAATATTTCATCAATCATTGCATTCAAAGTTATAAAAATAAAAAATACGAAAAACAATAGAAAGAGAAAAGAGGGCAGATTGTAAAAACAAAAAAGGTACAGCCCCATACCAAAAAGAGAAAAAAAGTCTGAAAGTGGGCAAGCTCAAATGCCACTCCTCAAAAACACACTCCTAGTTAGTCATACAGCCTAATCATGACTGATTAGTTTGAAATTGATTGCTGATAGGTTAGTGAATTAGATTTTCCAAATAGATTAATCTTGGCTTATCAGTTAGGAAGGTTAGGGTAGAAAATAAAAGTTCAAACAAGCTCAAAATCTGAACCTAAGATTCCAAAAGAAGAATGACTCAAATATTTTTTAATAATGAGTCAAAGACACAAGTGAACTGGTTCTAATCAGCCTAGAACTTGAACCAGAAAAGAAAGTAAGACAACTCAAACAATGCCTAAAAACAGAGCTGAAGAAAAGAGAAGGATGTGCTTAAAACTTTTAGATCTTAAGCCTTCACCATTTTGATTTAATTTTCTGCAAATAATAATCTATGTACAGCTTGTTTTATGCCATATATTAGCAACAAGTTAGACTGTTCAATCCTGACTTGTATGTTTTTAAATTTTTGGTTTTAGAAGTTAGAGAATGAAAATCTGTTAAACTGTTTAATCCTAACAGATAGTAGATTAGGTAGAGAAGCTTATGAACTCAACTGTTTAATCTGAGTTCATGGAGAAATAAGAAGTAGACTTAGATTAGTTTTTTTATTTCAAAAGAATAAATTTTTTGTAGAAGAGTTTTCCAATCCAAGTGCACTCTAAAAGAAGAAAAAATGTTAGATCAGTAGGATTGGGTAGGTAGAAAGCTTGTTGTGATAGAGTTCCATTGTTTTTCAAGGCTGATAACATTATCAGCACAAAGAAGATCATCCAAGTGAAGAAAGTTGTAGCCCAATGGATGAGGCACTGATCAGCCCCCCAAAAAATACAAGTCTGTAGTTCTTGATGCCTTCGAGAAGGCACCATCCCCATGTGGAGCCACTGTTAGCCACCTATAAAATTTGTCATATCAAATAGTGGCTAAATCATTTTTGAAGCATTCAAGAAACAAATTTTATTATCAAATTGTTAATTCTTGAAGTCTTGAGAAGATGACTTATCCTTGAGTTAATCTACACTATTGTTTCCCTCTCAATTCTGAAAATCTGTTGTTTTCATGATGAAAAGAATACTGCAAAAAACTCCATTTTTCCCTCATTTTACCCCTACTTTCACTCAAGATTAACCTCCATTTTATCCCCTTTTCTCCCATAAAAATCCTCTATTTTTCCCTTATTTCCTTCATAAAATCCCCTTTTATAAGGTTTAAAGCTCCTTTTTGAACCTTACCAAAACCCTCAAATTCCTTTGAAAACCATTGAAAATCCGTAAAACCCACTTTTTACATTATGGGCCTAAGCCCCTTTGGCTAAGTCCCAAACCACTTCCCCACCATGCGACTTGGCATTGGAACCAAGCGCTAAGTCCAAAAGCGCTTATCGCATCGGGGCATTTGCGATGGGTGCATGTCTTTTTGTTTCATAAGTTCCAATGCGATTGGCTCCCTTTGTATAAAATTCTGATCCCATGCTTCCATTGTAAAACCAAGAGCCCGCAATCGGGCGCTAAAACACAAAAAGACTCATCCAAAAACCAAATTCCTCTTTGTATTTTGTTAAAACCCACTTTCCTATGTTTTGTATTAAAACCCGTCGTTTCATTGTTTTAAAGGAAAAGGACTGTTGATCTAAAAATCGATCGACGATCAATAAAATCTCGCATCAGAGTTTTTTCATCAGGCACATTTGAAAGGCCCCTCCTTTGTTCTGATTCTGATGAGCCCCTTTGTGTTAAACCCCTCAACCACTTCCCCACCATATACCCAAAAGCCCTGCAATCGGGCGCTAAACATAATATAAAACCCCTCCCCGATACTAAGTATCCTTTGTATTTCATAAAAATTTTGATTTTCTTATGTTTCAAAGGGTTCTGCCGGTTCACGGTCTAAACCAATCCCAAATATTGATCTTAAACCAATCAACGACCTGCGCAATCTTGCATCAGAAGATTTCATTGGGAGCGTTTTATATTTTATTCACCCCCCTCCCGATTGGTAGTCTCCCGATGGATCCTGAGCCATTGATTTCCTCCCACCAGATCAAGATTCGACGGCCCACATCACTCCATCCCAAAGCCCATTTCCCCGTTTGTGACCTCTGCGGATTCATTCTCCGTCATCGATCTGATCCTTAGATCGACGGCCCTTATTCAATCGCATCAGAGATTTCCATTGCGCCTTTCCTCTCTCCTCCCCCGATCGCAAACCTTTCGATTACATCTGGCCGTCCATTCTTCTAAATCCGACGGTCGAGATGAGCCCTCAACCTTTATTTAATTTTATACAAACTCCGCTCTGTAATGTTTTTCAGCCAATCTCTGTCGTTGATCTCTACAGATCAATGGCCCACACTGATCCTTTCTCCGCCTCATATTTTATTCCATTTAACCCTGAGATTAAATCTCTGATGTTGATCTGTTTCAATCCAACGGTCCCAAATAAACGTGATAGGCCCAACTCCTTTGGGTCCTACTATTTCCTAGATTTAATCTCCACTGTTCGTTTCTTGATCTGACGGTCCAGATCAAAACTGCTCAGATCCCGCCCCACCTCTTATCAACCGCGCATTTATCCTCCATCGCACTCTCTCCCCGATCGTCCGATCTAAGGACCCAGATCTGACGGCAGATGCACATTTTCGCGTAGCCTTAAGCCCGACAAATAATTCCTAAAAATTCACATGATATAGGTGGTTTCAAAAGGCCACATGTCAGCCTTTAACGCATATCGCGTTCAAAAAGCTAAAACCGCTTCTCCCCCATTTCTTCGCGCAAAACCGCTGGTTTCTTCAGCCGAAACCGCTTTACCCCATTTCTATTATGTTTCATCGCGTTCATTCCCAGCTATTGATCTTTGCAGATCAACGGCTCACATTCAATCTGACCATTGAACTATCACCCTCCGCCATCCCCCATGGGATTTCATGATCAACCTCCACCATTGATCTTAGGGGCCGATCTCATCCGATGGCCCAGAATCATTTCGGAAACCACGAATTTAATTTTAACCTATTTCCTCTACCAAAGGGATTTTCACCCTTTTTCCTTTGTATTTCTTCCATTTCGTGATAAGGTGGCCCTTTTATATTATATTACCCTGATCAATCATAACCGTTGATCTCTGCAGATCAAAGGTCTGGACTTACTTTCTCCACCATTCTTCCAACTGCCTCCATTTGACCCCCCGCGATCAATCTCCACTATTGGATGCTTTCATCCAATGGCTGCACTCTAAACCTAAGCCTTCAAAGCACTTAAACCAAAATACGTAGGATTTTCTAACTTTTTATTATTTCTGCAGGTTTTAATAGTTTTTTCAAAAGTTTTAAAAATAAATTGAAGGTCGTAGATGACGATCCCCTAAGCCTTTATTAATTAAAGAAGATTGCTATGGAGGGTTCGACGCCATGTTTCGTCAGTCCCTCATGAGCACTGATGCCATTAGAAACCCTTTGCACACCTGCACATCAACAAGACATAGAAAAATTTAATCAAATAAAGAGTATCAGTGTTAAAGAATAAATTCACAGCAGAGATGCAGAATTGAAGACTGTTTGCAAATTTTCAAGGTATTATAGCCCAAATCAACAATCCAACGCCTAATCCACTCAATTAAACACAATTTGAAGAATGGGAGATAGAATTTAGGCCTAATTATGTCTAATACACAGAAATAAAGAAAATTAACATTGTTTAAGGAAAAACAATCAGATAGATCACTTTGAGAAAGCCTCCGCTGCCACATCAAAGGCTAATTGAATCCTCTCAGCTACCTAAAGCCACTTGTAGCCTTAAAGCATTTAAAAGGTGGCGTAGTTATTACCAGAACAGGGGATATCTGCCTTAATACATATGAACAGTTAATTCAACCAAAATAACTTATTGTAAACTATCAGTAGAGTTATTGCAAAGATAACTAAGAGCCTTAAAGTCAACAAATCTTCCCATCGAGCTTAATTCTTAATGTAAAAAAATTAATACACAGGAAATATCTGTAATCTTCTCCATTGAGCCCCTCGAAGGCTGAGAAGCATTAAAACTATATTAATTGAGTCTGTAGATCTTTTCTCTCATTCCACCTCCTCATTTTCCTATAAAATCTTCTTGAGGAGCTCATTGTAAAGGGTTGGTTGCAGAACTTTGATGTAATACTTGTGCTCGAAACTTTCTACATGTAAATAGTGTTCAGAGGCTCTTGAAGCTCTGTTTGTAATCAAATAATTTAGGCTGAGAAGAGAAGATGATTGCTGAACTGAAACATTGGACTTGAAGAATGTAACTAGATTGACATCAATATACAAGCTGATTCTTGGGATCCTGGTCTATATCACTGGTGAAGTGCTTCTTTCTGTGTTATTGTTTTCCTTTCATGTATGCCATTTTTTCCATTTATTCTCTGATAAAGAACAATAGGCATAGAGTTAGGACTTACTTTTTACAATACCCTTCTCCGACTGATAAACTTTATCTCAATGTTTTCCTCTAAATTGTGTGTTTAAGAAGGTCCTAAGTGTAAACATTATCAAGGAATGTTGTTTTATCCCTGTCTTGAAGTGTGAAGCTTGAAAAGGAAGTTCTTGAATGTTATTTTCATTATCTGCTTAGTAAAGTTAGACTAGGAAAGTTTATGGTTTGCCCTGTCTCCCAGTTCTTTCTTCAAAGGTAATTCTGAAAGTTTCCCTAAGAGTATGCTGAAAGCAGTTTAGATTTAAAAGTATCTTATCTGATCTTAGGCTACACTTTGTCTTTCTTATCTGTTTTCATCCCTTCTGAAAGTAATTATGAGGATTACTGGATTGTTTTTCTATTGAGTTAGCTTTAATACGAACTTTTCCAAAGAAGTCTATGGTTAGCCCTGTCCTTTGGTTGGTTTTAAACAGTTACTTAAAAGGCCTTTCTTGTTTGGAAAAACTGATAAATCCTAGTTGAAATTATGGTATGTTTCCACCCCTTCAAAACTTTTATTATTCCATTCCATCATTTAATCTCAAAGATCTTATGATATAGATGAATTTCCCCTTGGATCACTCTTGAAATTGTTGCACAATTAAACCCTTTTATGACTTCATAGCCCAATGGAATAAAAACGAGTGTCATATCTATCCTATTAGCCAAGTCTTATTCTGCTTGCTTGCAACTTCACACCTTTGAAGCTTTTTCATTTTAGGACTTTCCACTCAACTAAAAATCATGCTCAACCATCCAAAACAAAACAAAAACTCCCGTTCTTCATAACTAGCCTAATATCATCACACATAATAGCCTTAAAGATAAATCAATCTTTGAACTTATAGAGAGATCCCTCTCTGGATTCAGGAGGGCTAGATCCTAGAATGCCAAAGTGGTTCAAGTGTCCTCTCCGTGGTTCTGGTCTCACCAATCTGATGGAATTACGGGGAGATAACATTTCTAGTGACTCCGCTGGGGACTTTGAATATTTTTTCATCCTATATATACCTTTAAAGATCTCATATTACCCTTGATTCAAGAAAATTTCTCAGTGCAGTACAAGCAGCCTCTTCAGGCACTACCAAGCGAACGATAATCATGATGAAACTTATTTGAGTTAGTGACAAACTAAGGAAACCTTAGGATTCTCATAAGATCTTATCAAACCTTGAAGGATCAGCTAGCTTAGCCTTAAGAGTAGGATTTATTTGTATCATCACCGTAGCTAAGTGTTGAAACTAATTTATCACACTTGTAGAACCCATAGGACTGAAAAATAACTCAGAAAACCCAAAAATATTTCAGATTGGTATTCAAATAAACATGGTGGTGGAGTGTAAAACCTTTTACCTACAAAAGAGCTAAAAATTTCCACCTGGTGACTCCACAATCCCAAACAGACCTTAAGACTCCACTCGGGAGACCCAATATCATCATAATATCATATAAACTCAGTTAGAGGACTTTAGGATTAAAGTTTTCTTGATCAAAAGATCAGTAAGCCTCTTAAATATTGCCATATTTGGTTAAACTTTTCTTGATAATTTGGGTCTGAAAAACACAGCATAGTGGCTCCTAGAAAGATTTATACTAGAGCTTACCCTAACCCAAACCCTCCTGAGATAGTTGATAACCCTGAAAGAATCCTTAGGAAGTATCCTAAGGTTAAATCTTCAACTGTTTTCAGATCACCCTTTAGAGCTAATTTTGTTCCTGAAAACGTTGTAGCTCCACAAGAATCACAAGTTGACTTAAGAAATCCATTTAGAACTAGGTCGCTTGATGATTTAGATCAGTTAGATTCAAAGTCCTCACTTTCATCCCCTGATAGAAGTGAACATCCTGGTAGTAGAAAAACTACACCACCTTATTTACATTTCCTTCACAATTTAGGTGTCTCTCATCCAAGATCAGCTCAAAAATCTATTGCTGGTACATCCACATCTATTCTTCATACATCCACTGTCCAAACCACTACATTCTAGCCCACTTTCCCTCTTGTTAATGCACCTCTTGTAAATCCACCTCCACCCCCTATCATGGCAACATGGTATGATCCCTTAGTCCTTCCTTTACCATTAGTCAATCTTCCATAGGACTATCAATCCAAGATACCATTGTATGATGCTATTAATGCTACTACTACTTTGCAACATGTGCATAAGATGAATGACTACTTTTACAGAAATGAGATTGATGATGAAACTGTCAAACTTAGATTATTTGCTCAGAGTTTAGGGGGAGAAGTAATAAAATGGTTCAAAGGCTTAACCCCTTACAGTATTAATGATCTCCAAGCCTTCCATCAAATATTCCTAAACAAATGGGAAGTAAGGAAAAACCCTCTTCAAATACTTTCTGATTATAAAAATCTCCAAAGAAATGCAGGGGAAAGTGTACAAGCCTATTGCACTAGGTTTAACAGTGTTTACAATGCCCTTCCCCCAGACCTAAAACCTCCACAAGGCTCAGCTTTAAACAAGTTTCCTGAAGAATTTGATCCTGAGATGGCCTATCAGCTGAGAGAGAGAGATCCTTTAGCCCTTGAAGATATGCAAAAAGGAGCTCTGGCTGTGGAATTTAATTTAATGGAGAAAAGGGCAAGAATGAAGAATGAGAAGAGAGTGTCCTTCAGAGAGGAATCCACACCTTCCACATCCAACTCAAATATGGAAAGAATTATGGAGGAGATGATTAAAAATATGAGCATACTTGAGCGATCTCAAGCTAGTCAAAACCAAAAAGCTCCTCAAAACAGAAATCAAAACCAAAATCAGAATTTCAAGAGAAACCAGCCTCAAAATAGACCAAGGGAGGATGATCAACAGATCACTCCTCCTTTTCATCAAAATTATGTAAGTGAGATTGAAGGAACATTAGAAAAAACAGAGGAGGATGATATAAACATGTTGGGAGTAGATAACGATGACTTTGAAGTTCATTACAATAGAAAACAAGGTCTATATACACCCTATGATGAAAAGAGACCAGAAGATGAATATTACTATCAAGAAATGGAAAATTTCATCATAGAAACCACAAAGGAATATGAACTTAGAAGTAAAAAGAATCTGGAAACTCCCAACAACAAAACCTCTGACAGTTCTTCGCAAAACAGCACTGTAAATAAACCTAAATTTAAAAAGAAAAAAGATAAACAGTGGCTGCAAATTCTGATAAAGGTAAAGAAAAAAACACTCAAAACAATGAAAAACAAAGTGCAAACCTTAGTAGCGTTAGCACTTTAGCTAGTGCTCCTGTTAAAACAATTTTGACAAATGTAAATAGAGGAAATCAGCAAACTGGGTTTGCTGATAGAGTGGCAGTTAATAAGGCTGAAACAAGAACTTAAAAGAATCATATGCCTTTTAGTTTGGAGCAAGAAATTACCAAAATCAAGATCTATTTTCCTCTCACCGAATTAGCTGCCCAAAATGTATATAGATCCCAAATTTTTAAGGCTTTAAACATAGAAGAGAATAATGACGCTCTCAATCTTAACCATGACCAACCAGAGCTCATTTTTGGTCCTAAGATTGAGGGTAGATATCAAGAGGGACCAGTTCCTCCTTTTTATGTTAGTTTAAATGTTCATGACAAGATTTTACATAACACTATGCATGATTCAGGGGCTTCTCATAATTTAATGCCCAAAGTTGTAATGGAGAGCCTAGGCCTTGAAATCACCAGACCTTACAAAGATCTTTACTCCTTTGACTCAAGCAGAGTGAAATGTTTAGGATTAATCAAAGATCTTTGTGTTAACTTAGCACAAATTCCATCCAAATGTTTAGTAATGGATATTTTTGTGGCTGATGTACCCCCAAAATATGGTATGCTATTATCAAGATCTTGGGGAGCTAGGTTACAAGGAACTATGCAGATGGACATGACATATGCGACTATCCCTGTTTTTAATCAAACAAGAAGACTTTACAGGGAGCCTCATATGCAATACATAGTTACTAGCCAGGAGAGACCGAAAAACTCTCCCCTTTATTTTGTAAACATAGGCCTTGATTCATTTATCCTTTTTAAAGATGAAACATTCATTGAAAAAGTGACCTTAACTGATTTAATGGCAGATGGAGAGGAGGAGGAAGACAACACAGAAGTGTCAAAATAGTTTTCTATATCAAAAAACTACAAAAAACTAAACACAGTTCTAGAGCTAGAAATCATTCATCCTTTTCTTTTAAACCTTGAGAGTCAAGTAAGAAGTCCTCAACGCAATGAAAAACCTGAGGAATTAAAACAAAGTGTTGATATTCAAAAGAAAACTGAAAGCACACTTGTTGAAGAGGATAATAACCAAATTGATGAAACCAATACTAGTCCTCTTTGGAGTATGCACTTTGATGGGTCTTTCACTAGGAGCAATGCCGATGCAGACGTCTGGATACGTAACACTGAGAACAACCACACAGAAGGCCATTCCTTTAGATTAAATTTTCAGTGTTCGAATAACATAGAAGAGTATGAATCCCTTCTTTTAGGCTTACATTTGTTGAAGAAATTAGGAGCCAAAAGAATAAAATTTTATGGGTATTCAGAGTTAATCATTAGGCAAGTGAATGGGGAATACAACGCCAAACACCCCAGACTTAGAGCCTATCGAAACGACGTCATGGATTTATTGAAAAATTTTGAGGAATCCAAATTTATTTTTGTCCCAAGACAAAAGAATATCATGGCCCACAGTTTAGCCTTTGATGCTAGAACATGCTTAATGCCTTATGAAACCAAACAATGTACAACTCAAATTAAATTAAGACTAGCTGTCTGTGATAATGAGAAGTATTGGCAAGTGTTTGATGGAGACAAACAAATAGAAGACTTCATGTAGTCCAGAAATGGATTTGAACTACCAAGTTCAGATTCAGACTATGAAACAGATTGTCCTAGTTAAGAAAATATACTTGATGAAGAAGAAGAGTCTTCAGAGATGGCTGATGTAAATCTTCTATCTAGAAAACCTGAAAAACACAACAGAAAGTGTTGCATAGTTAGAAAAAGTAGACTTAGAAACTCTACAATCTTACAATCAAAGTTTGCCAAAGGGACTGGTCGCTTTAGAAGAGTTGTTTGATTTCAACGATGTGGCCAAGAAGCAAAAGCTGGAGCCTGTGGAAATTGAAGTTGAAGAGTGTAATATAGGTAGTGAACTAAAAACGAAAATGATCAAACTGTCTAAAACTTTACCAGCTCACATTAAACTCAAATACAGAGAGCTTTTTAAATAATTTTCTGATGTTTATGCATGGAGTTATGAGGATCTAAAATCTTATGACACCGAAATAATTCAGCACAAGATAGCTCTCAAGGAAAACCAAAAGCCATTTAAACAAAATATGCGTAGAATAAACCTTGTTCAGTTACCTTTGGTTGAGAAGGAAATCAAGAAAATGTATGAAGCTGGCATTATTGTCCCTATTAGATATTTAGAGTGGGTGTCTAATCTGGTGTCAGTTAGGAATAAACTAGGAGAGATTAGGCTTTGTATAGACTTTAGAGACTTAAACAAAGCTTCATTGAAGGACAACTACCCTTTACCCAAGATGGACCATATTTTACAAAGGGTGTTTGGTTCTAAAAGAATTTCTTTGCTAGATGGCTACTCAAGATACAATCAGATCTTAGTACATCCTGATGATCAATTAAAGACAGATTTCACTACACCTTGGGGCACTTTCATGTATGTGAAAATTCCCTTTGGTTTAATGAATGCTCGTGCTACTTTTCAGAGAGCCATGGATATTTCATTCTCGGAAGAATTGGGCTACTTCATCATTATTTACCTGGATGATGTCACTTTTTTTTCAAAGACAGATGAAGAGCACTTAGAACATTTGAGAAAAGTATTCAAGAAATGCAGAAAGTTTGGGATATCTTTAAATCCAAAGAAAACACTATTTTTTCTCCAAGAAGGTAAACTTCTTAGGCACATCATTTCAGAAGAGGGGATAAAGATAGACCCAAAAAGGATTGAGGCTATATTGCAAATCACTCATCCTAGAAATATCAAGGAACTTCAATCTTTCATTGGAAAGATTAATTTCTTGAGAAGGTTCATACCCAACTTGGTTGAGCTCCTTAGAAACATTACAAACATGCTGAAAGAGGGAAAAGGAGTTAAATGGACCTTGGAAGCAAAGAAGTCTTTTGAGCTGGTAAAACAAGCATTAACCAAAACACTAGTTCTAATAAGTTCTGATTTTTCAAAGGATTTTTACATTTTTTCATTTGCATTAGAACATACAATAGCTGCTATCCAATTGCAGAAAAATCCACAAGGACAAGAGAAGCCTATTGCATTCTTTAGCAAGGCATTGAGAGATGCACCTCTGAAGTATAACATTATGGAAAAACAAGCATTTTCCTTAGTCAAAGCCCTTAAAGACTTCAGAGTTTATATTTTGCACTCCCACATCATTGCCTTTCTCCCAAATTCAGTTGTGAAAGACATTCTAACACAGGACCCAAATGGTAAGAGAGGTAAGTGGATAGCTTTGATACTTCAATATGATTTAGAAATCAAGCTCACTAAACTCATTAAAGGCCAAGGTCTAGCTAGATTAATGGCTAAATCAAATTTTGAAGTTCTTGATATAAATATGATAAATGCTTTAGATGAACAAGAGGAATTATCAACTCCCATTGTTGAAGACCATTTTATGAATTCCTTTTGGTATGTTGATATTCTGTATGTTTTGCTTAATTTGAATACACCTCCTGGTTTATCAAAAACAAAGGAAAGGTTTTTAAAGTTAAAATTTGTAAACTACTGCATTATAGATAATTGTCTTTATTGGAAAAATGAAAGTGGAATATTGCTTAAATGTTTGCCTGAGAATGATGCAGAGAAGGTTAAGCACGAGTTCCATGAAGGAGAATGTGGAGGCCACCTCTACTAGAAGAAAACAACCAACAAAATCCTTAGAGTTGGTTACTATTGGCCCACTCTCTTTCTAGATGTACACAAGTTGATAATTGCCTATCATATATGCCAACTTTTTGAAGGCAGAAGAAAACTGCTTCCCTTACCTCTGCATCCAATCACTGTTGAAACTCCTTTTCAGCAGTGGGGCCTTGAATTCATAAGATAAATCCATCTACCTTCATCTGCCCCGCATAAATGGATTCTCAATGCAACAGACTACTTTACTAAATGGATAGAAGCCATTCCTTCTAGACAAGCCAATGACTCTATCATCATAAAATTCATTGAGACTCATATCCTCTGTAGATTTGGTTTTCCTAGGAAGATCATCACTGATAATGTAGCAACATTTGGATCTAAGAAAATGATTGAGTTCTGTCACAAAATTCAGACTACATTGGGTCATTCTACTGCTTATTACCCTCAAGGTAATGGGCTGCAAGAATCCTCAAACAAATGTTTGCTGAAAATAATCAAGAAGTCGATGAAGGACAACAAGAAGTCTTGGCACACAAAGCTAGTGCATGCACTATGGGCTGACAGATTAACCATCTTATGTATGGTATAGATGCAATTTTTCCAACCAGCCTTGGTGTACCAGTTATGAAGTTGATTCAAGAAGTGCAGTTTGAAGACAATGACATGATCAGAAGGATTAATCAGACTATACATCTTCAGCAATCCAGAGAGGAGGTTTATAACAGAGCATTACAAAAGCAAGAGAGCATCAAGAAGCTTTTTGATATAAGAAAAAAGGCCAGCAATTTCAACATTGGGGACAAAGTGTTAAAGTGGGATTCAAGGAGAGAATACAAGGGCAAGTGTTAGGTCTCTGTAATAAGCAAGATTGGCAAAAGTCCGATCACAGAGTTAACATCATTTCAACCAACTTCGGGATTCTAGGATCTAGCCCTCCTGAATCCGGAGAGGGATCTCTCCAATATGTACAAAGATGGATTTGTCTTTGAAGTTTGGGGTAATGGTATTAGGCTAGTTATGATGTCCAAGGGTTTGTTTTTTTTTTTGGATGGTTGAACATGATTGCTGTCTGAGGCGGAAATATGTATATGCAAATAGGTTCAAAAGTGAGAAGTTGCAAGCAAAAAGAGTAAGCTTTAGCTAAGATGAAAGATGATGGCAGGTTTTCAGTCCATTGGGCTATGGAGTCATAAGGGGATTTAATTGAAACAATCAGGTTCAAGAGTGGTCTATGGGGCAAGTCATCTATGCCTCAGGATCTCTTTAATGTTTGATTTATGGAATGGAGTGATACATTAAGAAGGCGAAAATAAACAGATGCAGAACAAAGAGCAGCCTAGGATCTGGTAAGTACTTTGAAACTATCTAGTCTTTGACCAAGCACTTAAGAAAGACATGAAAGCAAAATAGGATCTGGTAAGTACTTTGAAACTAGCCATCCTTTGATACACTTCCAATAGAAAACACATAAAAAACAAAGGGAAACTTGAAAGAAACCTTTGGAGTAGAAGCTAGCGGGCCGGGCGCACCACAAATCCTCTCCTAGCTCTTCTTTACTTGGTTACTTTCAAGGAAATCACAGGGATAACACAGAATGGCCTAGGATCTGATAAGTGCTTTGAAACTATCCATATTTTAACACATCCTAAGGGAAATAATCAAATAGTTGAGCAAATAAGAAAGGGACTCAGGGCTAACCTTAATTTCCTCAGTTCATATTCACACAACATATGTTGAAAGTAACATTTAAAAATAACATTCAGTTAAGGCAATAAGATGAGGGAATGCCAACATGCATGTGCCTAAACTAAATTAATCATTTCCAAATAACAGAGATAGAAGAAAACATCTAAATAAAGATTTCTCAACCAGAGAAGGTTACTGGTATACAATAGGTCCTAACTCTGTTTAAACTGTTCTTTACAGCAGAAAATGAAACAAATTGGAAACGGAAATAAAACACAAGTTACAGTGAGAATAACATCACCATCAGCATAGAACAGGATCCCATAAATCGGCTTGTATTGATGCTTCAAACCAGATACAATCTTCAAATCCAGTGTTTTAATCCATCTCTCTTCATAACCTAACCTATCTGTTACAATCAGAGCTCCAAGAGCTAGTGAAATCCTATCTACAATCAAGAGTCTTCAGCTCAGTTACAATTACAATGCTTCAGCAATTACGTTAACAACCAACCCCTCACTCATCTTCTACTGAAGTATTTATAGAAGGATGAGGAGGTGAGACCTGATAAAAGATATCAAACCAATTAATACAATCATTAATGTCTTTCTTGGCCCTTGGGGACTCAAAGAAGAATTTGTATAGGTGTTCTACTGCATTAACTGATTTACACTCATGATTTGAGCTCAGTGGGAGCTTCATTTGACTTTTGAGGCTCGGTGTATCATTAGGGTTACTTTGCGGATGTCTGTTACTAAATTTCATGGCAGAAGTAATTTCTTCAGCTGCTTCGAGGCATAATATCTGATCCTACTCCATAAATTCGGCTCTTGATTGAGTGTTTTGAGGCAATAGGTGGCACTGAGGTAGCTGAGGAATCAATTTTCCTCAGATATGGCGGTGGAGGCATTCGTCTGATTAACACTTTGAGGTTTTCCCTTTAAACTGTGTTTTGAGGCCGGGGATTAGGCTTTTGATAACTGTCTTAGCCGTAATCCCCGCCAATTTGTCCACTAAATCTATGCTCTAGTTCATCGCTGGCTTTCTGCAACTGATATCCTTTCTTTGCGCTTTGTTGATGTTCTTTAGGCTAACCAGGGGCACATGGTAGCGGAGGCTCATGAAACCTCGCTGACAGCGTAGATTTGCACCCTGTGGGTACTTTCTTTGAGGTATTCGAAAGGTAGAGGATCGCCATCCTTGTCCCATGAAATTTCTTCATTTAATCAAGAAAGAACGTTAAAACTACACAATACAAGAAAAAATGAGAAAATCCTGCGTTTTATGGGCAAATCTGCATTGGAGTGCGTGCAGGAGAAGGGTGTGATCGGAGCCATTGATCGCGTTGTGATCAACGGTCAGGGCGATTTTGGAAAGTCAGCGGAGGAAAAGGTGGATCGAGCAAATGGAATCAAGCCTTTGAATGTGGATCGTCGATCTACAAAGATCGACGGCGGAGATTGATTCTCGGCTGCGCTAGGGCCTGGCTAAAACGTGCACAGTTTCGTTAAAGAGAAGGTGTTTTAAATGGATGAGAGCCGTCGAATGCATGAGGTCAGATCAGACGGTGGTCGTTGATTCCGCTGGGTGGTCATGGCCCGATGGATAACGCGCGGGGGACTAACTTTATGCGGCGGTTTTGAAACAGGGCGGAGGACGCATGTCGGCCAACGTATGGAATCGCTGGCCAACGGGAGAAAACCGGCTTTGCCCGAAAGGCGGTGCGGAATGAAACCGGTGGGATTTCGGAAAACAACGTGGGGAGTGGGGGCCACGGGCAAGTCATGCTCTGCTCCGTCGGATCTGCAGAGCAGATCGACGGCTGAGATGAACTACTGGGGGCCAAGGTGTATGGACACGAGACCATTGGAGCGACCCCCCGTAGTGAATGGAAACCGTTAGATTACATCTTCACCCATCCCGAGGAGTCAACTACGGGGGCACCAAGGTTTGACCCTACGAATAGAGCAAAGCCCCCCGTAGTGAAATGCTTCAGTCACAGCGTCGGGTCTCATGGAGAGAAAAAGGCGGGGGGCTTAGCCCGAGGGGGCTTAAAGCCTTACCATCATATAAAATGTGAATTTTATAGGATTTTCAATGTTTTCAAAGGAAAATCAAGGTTCGGACAAGGTCAAAAAGTGAGCTTTTAACCTTAGGGAATGGATTTTATGAACGGATAAAGGGAAAACATATGTTTTTGTGGGGTTTTTATGGAAAAAAGGAAAATGGAGAATGATGTAAGTTGGAAGAAAGGGACGGGAAAAAAGGGGAATGCAGCAGTATTTGACTTGGATTTTTGTAGGATATCAGAGGTTTGAAGAGGGAAACAACTGTGAAGATTAACCAGAAACATGAGTTTCATCAAAAAGACTTCAAGCACCAACAATTTCAGGACTGAATTTGTTTCTTGAAGGCTGCAAATAATATTTAGCCACCATCTGATATGACATAAAAACATGGGTGGCTAACAGTGGCTCCACTTGGGGATGGTGCCTTCTTGAAGGCATCAAGAATTCAAATTTGATTTCTCTGGGATGCTGACTGGTGCCTGATCCATTATTTGCTCTGGGATGCTGACCATATGCCTCATCCTTTGAATTTCTCTTGCTTTGCTCTGAAAAATAATATCAGTCATGAAAGAAACATGAACTTCATCAATAGAACTTCTACCTACCCAATCCTACTGATCTAACATTTTTTCTTCATCCGAGTGCACTTGGGTTGGAAAAATATTTTCACAACATTTTATTCTTTTGAAAGCATAAAAACTAATCTAATTCTATTGCTTATTTCTCCTTGAACTCAGATTAAACAGTTGAGCTCAAATATTTCTCTACCTAATCTACTGTCTGTTGGGATTAAACTGTCCAACAGACTTTCATTCTCTAAATTCTAAAGCAGAAATTTA
Organism: Pinus albicaulis; assembly: GCA_034641835.2. Taxonomy (NCBI): domain Eukaryota; kingdom Viridiplantae; phylum Streptophyta; class Pinopsida; order Pinales; family Pinaceae; genus Pinus; species Pinus albicaulis. Next base: position 468,033,652 of record CM076573.1, read on the forward strand.
AAAACAGCCAAGTCAAGTTTAAACTATTTGGCTTGCTGTGGTCTATGGAATAAAAAACAAGCTGCACATAGACATTATTTTGCAAAATAAAATATGGAAGGCTTGAGATATGAAAGTTGAGCACTTCCTTCATCTTTTTCATAGCTCTGTTTTTGCTTTTTCTTTGAGCTCTTCTGGTTCAGATTTTGAGCTAATTAGAACCAGATTTACATTTTGTTTGACTCAGAAAATAAAACAGTTTTGAGTCATCATCTATTTGGAAAATTTGGTTCATATTTTGAGTTTATTTGAACCTTCAATTTCTATCCTAATTTATCTACTAATAAGCCAAGATTGAACAGTTTGGCAAATCACATTTTCTACCCTATCAGCAATAAATTGAAAACTAGTTAGTCAAATTTAGGTTGTTTGACTAGCTAGAAGTGTGTTTTAGGAGTGGAATTTGAGCTTGCACACTTTCAGCATTTGTTTCTCTTTTTGGCATGGGGCTTTTCCTTTCTTGTTTTCATTTCTGCCCTCTTTTCTTTCTTTTTCTTTTCTTTTTTTATTTTGATTTTTTTTTTGATAACTTTGAATGCAATGGTGGATGAGATATTTACAATGGAAAAAAGACAAAAAGGCTTCAAAACAAAATTGGATCAAGAGAGGTAATGCTTAAGCATCCTGCCATTGACAGGACCCCCAAACAATTGTGCTCCATCCAGCTCCTGTAAGACAAATGCATTATTACCAGCAACTGAATGAACAGAGTAAGGGCCAAGCCATAGATTGTAAAATTTTCCATGTTTGCCCCTTTCTTCCCTTCTTGAGTCCCACTTCAAAACTTTGTCCCCGATTTTGAAATTGCTAGAATTTTTTCTTCTATCAAATATCTTCTTGATATTGTCCTGTTTCTGCAATGCTTTGTCATACACTTCCTCTCTAATTTGTTGAAGATGAATGGTCTGATTTATTCTTCTGGTCATGTCATTTTCTTCAGCCTGCAATTCTTGAATCAACTTCATAACTGGTACACCAAGGCTATTTGGAAAAATTTCATCTATACCATACACTAGCTGGAAAGGTGACATACCAATAGATTTCTTCAGGGTTAATCTGTCAGCCCAAAGTGCATGGATCAGCTTTGTGTGCCAAGACTTTTTGTTGTCCTCCAACAACTTCTTGATTATGTTTACTAAGCTTTTGTTGGAAGATTCTGCAAGTCCATTACCCTGAGGGTAATAGGCTGTGGAATGCCCCAATGTTATCTGATATCTATGACAGAAGTCAATCATTTTCTTTGATCCAAATGATGCTACATTATCAGTGATAATTTTGGTAGGACAGCCAAATCTGGAGAGGATATTGGTCTCCATGAATTTTATGATAACTGAGTCATTGGCTTGTCTACAGGGAATGGCTTCTATCCACTTAGTGAAGTAGTCTGTGGCAGTGAGAATCCATTTATGCTGGGCAGAAGATGAGGGATGGATTTCTCCTATAAAGTCAAGTCCCCACTGTTGAAAAGGAGCCTCAACAATGATTGGATGCAGAGGAAGGGGTAAAAGTTTTCTCTTGCCTTCAAATAATTGGCATTTATGGCAAGTAGTGGTCATTTTGTGTATATCAGGAAAAAGAGTAGGCCAATAGAAACCAGCCCTCAAAATTTTGTTGGCTGTTGACTTCCAGTACATATGACCTCCGCACTCTCCTTCATGAAATTCCTGCTTCACTTTTTCTGAATCAAACTCAGGCAAACATTTAAGAAATATACAACTAGAATTTTTCCAATAAATACATTTATCAATAATGCAATAGTTTACTTCTTTCAGCTTCAAGAACCTTGCCTTTATTTTGTCAAACCATGAGGTGTAATTAAATTAAGCAAAACATAAACAATATCATCATACCAGGGAGAGTTCATAAAATTATCTTCAAGAATGGGAGTTAAGAACTCCTCCTGGTTATCTAAAGCATTAATCATATTAATATCAAGAACTTCACAATTTGACTTAGCTATTAATCTAGCTAGACCTTGGACCTTGATGACTTTAGTGGGTTTTATCTCTAAATCATATTCAATAATAACAGCAATCCACTTACCTCTCTTACCATCTGGGTCCTGTGTTAGAATTTATTTAACAACTGAATTTGGGACAAAGGCAATGATGTGTGAATGAAGGATGTATACCCTGAAGTATTTCAAAGTATTTACCAAAGCAAAAGCTTTCTTCTCCATGATGTTATACTTCAGAGGGGCATCCCTCAATCCCTTACTAAAAAATGCAATAGGCTGCTCTTGTCCTTGTGGATTTTTCTGTAGAAGGACAGCAGTTATGGTGTGTTCTGATGCAAACGAGAAGATGTAAAAATCTTTTGAAAAATCAGGGCTTATGAGAACTGGTGCTTTAGTTAATGCTTGTTTTACCAGTTCAAAGGATGTTTTTGATTCCAAGGTCCATTTTACCCCTTGCTCCTTCTTTAACATGTTTGTAATATTCCTAAGGAGCTCAGCTAGGTTAGGGATGAACCTTCTCAAAAAGTTAATCTTCACAATGAAAGATTGCAACTCCTTGATGTTTCGAGGCTGAGAGATTTGCAATATGGCCTCAATCCTCTTTGGATCTATCTTTATACCCTTTTCAGAAATAATGTGCCCAAGAATTTTATCTTCTTGGAGACCAAATAGAGTTTTCTTAGGGTTTAAGGATATCCCAAAATTTCTGCATCTCTCGAAAACTTTCCTTAAATGTTCTAAGTGTTCTTCATATGTTTTTGAAAACACAGTTACATCATCAAGATAGATAATGATGAAGAAACCCAATTCTTCCGAGAATTCTATGTCCATGGCTCGTTGAAAGGTTGCTCCAGCGTTCATTAGACAAAAAGGCATTTTCACATACATGAAAGTGCCCCATGGTGTAGTAAAAGTTGTCTTTAGTTGATCAGCAGGGTGAACTAAGATCTGATTATACCCAGAATAGCCATCCAGCAAAGAAATTCTTTTAGACCCCACCACCCTTTGTAAAATATGGTCCATTTTTGGTAAAGGGTAGTTGTCTTTTAATGAAGCTTTGTTTAAATCCCTAGATTCTATACAAAGCCTGATTTCTCCAGTATTTTTCCTAACAGACACCAGATTAGAAGCCCATTCAGAAAATCTAATAGGGACAATAATACCAGCATCATGCATCTTCATGATTTCCTTCTTAACCAAAGGCAGCTGTACAGGGTTTATTCTGCGCAGTTTCTGTATGAATGGTTTTTGGTTTTCCTTAAGAGGGATTTTGTGCTGTATTATTTCAGTGTCATAGGACTTAAGATCTTCGTAACTCCACGCAAAAACATCAGAAAACTCTTTGAACAGCTCTATGTATCTGAGTTTAATGTGAGCTGGTAATGTTTTGGACAGTTTGATCATTTTTTGTTTTTCCTCACTGCCTATATTGCATTCCTCCACTTCAGTCTCTACAGGTTCCAGTTTAGGTTTATGAGGTACATCATTAAAATCAAACAACTCTTCTAGAGGGGCCAGACCCCTGGGCAAACTTTCATCTTTAGAATGCAGAGTTTCTAATTCTTCAATTTTAGATTCTGCACTCAAAACTGTTTGGTTTCTAAGTTTGCTAGCCTGAAGGTTAATATCTACAAGTTCAGGAGAAGGTTCTTCTTCACCAAGAAAATTTTCTTCACTACAATCTGTATCATAGTCTGAATCTGAACTATGGAGTTCAAATTCATTTCTGAATTGCATGAAGTCTTCTATTTGTTTATCTCCCTCAAACACCTGCCAATATTTCTTGTTATTAGGAATAGCTGGCCTGAATTTTATCTAATATGTATCATCATATAACATTGGACATGTTCTAGCAGCATAGGCCAAATTGTGGGCCATAAGATTTATTTTTCTCAGGAAAAAACTCAAGTTGGACTCCTCAAATGTTTTCAAAAGGTCCATGACATCATTCCGATAGGCTCTAAGTCTGGGATGATTTGCATTATACTCCCCATTGACTTGCCTAATTATTAACTCAGAATCCCCATAGATGTTAATTCTTCTGGCTCCTAATTTCTTCAAGAGATGCAAGCCTAAGAGAAGGGATTCGTATTCTGCTATGTTTTTGGAACACTGAAAGTTTAACTTACATGAAATAGATTCTGTATGATTGTTTTCAGTGTTAGTAATCCAGACCCCTGCACCAGCATTAGTTTTAGGGCATGACCCATCAAGATACATACACCAAAGAGGACTTTGATCAATTTTATCTGTTTGGTGAATGCCCTCCTCAACTGCCGTGCTTCTAGATGCTTCTTGAATATCAGCACTAAGTCGTTTTTGTTTTAAATCCTCAAGTTTCTCATCAGGTTGAGAATTGACCTCTTGACCAACGGAATTTAAGTTTAATGGATTGATGACTTGTAGTTCAAGACCTAATTTTGGTTTGCTAATGTTTTCAAATACAACAAACTACTTAGACATATCAGCATTATGTTCCTCTTCCTCCCTTTCGGTCACTGATTCTGCTAAAGTGATTTGTTCATTAAGGATTTCATCATTGAACATGATAAAAGAATCAAGGCCTGTACTCACGGAGTAGAGAGGAGAGTTTTGTGCTCTGTCCTGACTTGTGACCGTGTATTGCATATGGGACTCCCTGTAAAGTCTTCTAGTTTGATTGAAAACAAGGATGGTCGCATAGGTCATGTCCATTTGCATGGTCCTTTGTAACTTAGCCCCCTAAGATCTTGATAAAAGCATTCCATACTTTGGGGGTACATCAGCCACAACAATATCCATAACTAAACACTTGGCTAGAATCTGAGCTAGGTTAACAAAGAGGTCTTTGATCAAGCCCAGACATTTTACTCTGCTTGAATCAAAGGAGTAAAGGTCTTTATAAGGTCTGGTAATTTCTAGACCCAGGCTCTCCATTACTGCTTTCGGCATTAAATTATGAGAAGCCCCTGAGTCATGCATAGCATTGTGTAGAATTTTGTCATGAATGTTTAAGCTTACATAAAAGGGAGGGATAGGTCCTTCTTGAAACTTACGCTCAATATTTGGACCAAAAATAAGCTCTGGTTGGTCATCACTAAGATTGAGTGTATCCTCACTTTCTTCTATGTTCAAAGCCTTCAAAATTTGTGTTTTATATACAGGATGGGTAGCTAACTCAGTCAAGGGAACAGAAACTTTAATTTTTGATATTTGCTGCTCTAGGCTGAAAGGGATTTGATTCTTTAACGAACTTGTTTCAGCCTTGTTAGCTATCATTTTATCAGCAATCACAACTTGCTGATTTGTTTTATCTACACTTGTCACAACGGTTGTTGTAGGAGCACTAGCTGAAGTGCTAGTGCTACTAATGTTTGCACTCTGTTTTTCAATATTTTGAGTGTCTTTCTCTTTACCCTTACCAGAATTTGCAGCCACTGTTTTGTTCTTTTGTTTGACTGTTCTAGGTTTGGTCGTAGTGTTGTTTTGTGAAGAATTGTCAGAGGTTTTGGTGTTGGGGGTGTGTTGACTCGATCTACTTCTGAGTTCATATTCTTTTGAAGGTTCTGTCATGGCATTTTCCATGTCTTGACAAAAATTTTGATTATCATCCCTTTTGTCATCATAAGGTGTGTAAAGGCCCTCTTTTTTATCATAATGAACCTCGAAGTTATCATCATCTACCCCAAATAAGTTTATATCATCCTCCTTTGTTATTTGATCCGTTTCCTCAACCTCACTTACATAGTTTTGATGAAAGGGAGGAGTGATTTTCTGATCATCTTCCCTAGGTCTGTTTGGAGGTTGGTTTCTTCTAACATTCTGATTCTGGTTTTGGTTTCTGTTTTGAGGAGCGTTTTGATTTAGGTTTTCTTGCGCTCTCTCAAGAATGCTCATTTTCTTCATCATCTCTTCCATCATTCTTTCCATCTTTGAGCTTGAGGTAGTAGGTGTGGATTCCTCTCTAAAAGATACTCTCTTTTCAGCTTTCATCCTTGCTCTCTTCTCCATCAAGTTGAATTCCATAGAAAGATCACCTCTTTGCATGTATTCAAGAGTTGCAAAATCTCTTTCTCTGAGTGAATAGGTCATATTAGCATCAAACCGTTCAAGAAACCTGTTTAAAGCTGAACCCTGTGGAGGTTTTAATTCTGGGGAAAGCGCATTATACACACTGTTAAATCTGGTACAATAAGCTTGTACACTTTCCCCTGGGTTCCTATGGAGATTGTTATAGTCAGCAAGAACTTGGAGAGGGTTCTTCTTTACCTCCCATTTGTTTAAGAATGTTTGATGGAAACCTTGGAGATCATTAATACTATGGGGGGCTAAGCCTTTAAACCATTTTCTTGCTTCTCCCCCCAGACTTTGAGAAAATAATCTAAGTTTGACAGAATCATCATCAATTTCATTTCTGTCAAAATAGTCATTCATCTTATCCACATGTTGTGATGCAGCTGTAGCATTGTTAGCATCATACAATGGGATTTTGGACTGATAGTCCTGTGGAAGGTTTGGTAATGGTACAGGAAGGACTAAGGGAGCATACCATGCAGCCATGGTAGGAGGTGGAGGTGGATTTATGAGAGGTGGAGTGGGATGAAGTGGGGTGGTTTGAACAATGGATGTAGGGTGAGCAGATGTGGTTGGAACAGTAGTAGATTGCTGAGCTGATCTTGGATGAGGGATACCTAAATTTAACAGGAAATGCAAATCAGGAGGTGTTTTTTCTCTACTACCAAAATGTTCACTTGTCTCAGGAGATGAAAGTGAAGACTCAGAATATAAATGAATTAAATCACCAAATGACCTAGTTCTAAATGGGTTTACTAAGTCAACTTGTGATTGTTGTAGAGCTGAAAGGTTTTAAGGGACTGAATTAGCTCTCAAAGGTGATCTGAAAATAGTTGACAATCTGATTTTAGGAGACTTCCTAAGAATAGCTTATGGGTTATCAACTATATCAGGTGGATCAGGATCAGGATAGGCTCTAGTGTAAATCTTTCTAGGAGCCACTATGTTGTGTTTTTAGACCCAAATAAACCAGAAAAGTTTAACCAGATATGACAATCTTTGAGAGGTTGACTAATCTTCTTTCACACTTTTAATCCTACAGTCTTCTAACTGGATTTGAATGATATTATAAGGATAAGGGTTCTTCCCAGTGGAGTCTTAACGTCTGTTCAGGATTGTGAAGCCGCCAGGTGGAAATTTTAGAGTGTGTTCAAAGAATTACACTGTCCACCACAGTGCTTGTGAGACATCCCTTTTCAAGGATATCTCGAAACACAAGAAACTCCAACCAGAGATTGACTGGGAGGGCATTCACCAGATATTTCACCTCTAGAAGAGGATGAGATCTAGAGGCTACGTGGCCCTCTCCAGACTCTGTCTAAGAGTATGAAGTAAAACACATCCAATGGTAAGTGAAATGTAAGAGCAAGTTTTTTACTACCAATCTGAAATTCTTTTTGGTATTTTATGAATTTTTTTTATTTGTGGTTTGCAAGAATGTCCTAACCTTGCTTCAAAACTTAGCTACGGTTATGAGACAAAGACAGTCTACTCTTATGGCTAAGCCAGCTGATTTTTCAAGGTTAGATAAATCTTATGAGAATCCTAAGGTTGACCTAGATTGTCACCGATTCAAATAAATTTCATCATGATTACCACTTCTTGGTAGTGCTTGAAAAGGCTGCTTTTTACTCTCAAAGTTATGTGTGAAAATCAAGGGAGAATGAGATGAAAACTCAACTCAAGTTCCCTAGTGGATTCGCCAGAAATGTTAGGTCTCTGTAATAAGCAAGATTGGGAAAAGTCCGATCACAGAGTTAACATCATTTCAACCAACTTCGGGATTCTAGGATCTAGCCCTCCTGAATCCGGAGATGGATCTCTCCAATATGTACAAAGATGGATTTGTCTTTGAAGTTTGGGGTAATGGTATTAGGCTAGTTATGAGGTCCAAGGGTTTGTTTTGTTTTTTGGATGGTTGAACATGATTGTTGTCTGAGGTGGAAAGATGTATATGCAAATAGGTTCAAAAGTGAGAAGTTGCAAGAAAAAAGAGTAAGCTTTAGCTAAGATGAAAGATGATGGAAGGTTTTCAGTCCATTGGGCTATGGAGTCATAAGGGGATTTAATTGAAACAATCAGGTTGAAGAGTGGTCTATGGGGCAAGTCATCTATGCCTCAGGATCTCTTTAAAGTTTGATTTATGGAATGGAGTGATACATTAAGAAGGGGAAAATAAACAGATGCAGAACAAAGAGCAGCCTAGGATCTGGTAAGTACTTTGAAACTATCCAGCCTTTGACCAGGCACTTAAGAAAGACATGAAAGCAAACTAGGATCTGGTAAGTACTTTGAAACTAGCCAGCCTTTGATACACTTCCAATAGAAAACACATAAAAAACAAAGGGAAACTTGAAGGCAACCTTTGGAGTAGAAGCTAGTGGGCCGGGCACACCACAAATCCTCTCCTAGCTCTTCTCTACTTGGTTACTTTCAAGGCAATCACAGGGATAACACAGAATGGCCTAAGATCTGATAAGTACTTTGAAACTATCTAGCGTTTAACACATCCTAAGGGAAACAATAAAATAGTTGAGCAAATAAGAAAGGGACTCAGGGCTAACCGTAATTTCCTCAGTTCATCTTCACACAAGATATGTTGAAAGTAACATTTAAAAATAACATTTAGTCAAGGCAATAAATGAGGGAACGCCAAAATGCCTATGCCTAAACTGAATTAATCATTTCCAAATAACAAAGATAGAAGAAAACATCTAAATAAATATTTCTCAGCCAGAGAAGGTTACTGGTATACAATAGGTTCTAACTCTGTTTAAACTGTTCTTTACAACAGAAAATGAAACAAATTGGAAACGAAAGTAAAACACAAGTTACAGTGAGAATAACATCACCATCAGCATAGACCAGGATCCCATAAATCAGCTTTTATTGATGCTTCAAACCAGATACAATCTTCAAATCCAGTGTTTTAATCCATCTCTCTTCATAACCTAACCTATCTGTTACAAGCAGAGCTCGAAGAGCTAGTGAAATCCTATCTACAATCAAGAGTCTTCAGCTCAGTTACAATTACAATGCTTCAGTAATTACATTAACAACCAACCCCTCACTCATCTTCTACTGAAGTATTTATAGAAGGATGAGGAGGTGAGACCTGATAAAAGATCTCAAACCAATTAATACAGTCATTAATGTCTTTCTTGGCCCTTGGGGGCTCAAATAAGAATTTGTACAGGTGTTCTACTACATTAACTGATTTACACTCATGATTTGAGCTCAGTGGGAGCTTCATTTGACTTTTGAGGCTCGGTGTATCATTAGGGTTACTTTGCGGACGTCTGTTACTAAATTTCATGGCGGAAGTAATTTCTTCGGCTGCTTCGAGGCATAATATCTGATCCTACTCCATAAATTCAACTCCTGATTGAGTGTTTTGAGGAAATAGGTGGCACTGAGGTAGCTGAGGAATCAATTTTCCTCAGATATGGCGGTGGAGGCATTCGTTTGATTAACACTTTTAGGTTTTCCCTTTAAACCGTGTTTTGAGGCCGGGGATTAGGATTTTGATAACTGTCTTATCCGTAATCCCCACCAATCTATCCACTAAATCTCTGCTCTAGTTCATTGCTGGCTTTCTGCAACTGATATCCTTTCTCTGCGCTTTGTTGATGTTCTTCAGGCTAACCAGGGCACATGGTAGCGGAGGCTCATGAAACCTCGCTGATAGCGTAGATTTGCACCCTGTGAGTACTTTCTTTGAGGTATTCGAAAGGCAGAGGATCGTCATCCTTGTCCCACGAAATTTCTTCATTTAATCAAGAAATAACATTAAACCTGCACAATACAAGCAAAAATGAGGAAATCCTGCGTTTTATGGGAAAATCTGCATCAGAGTGCGTGCGGGAGAAGGGTGCGATCGGAGCCGTTGATCGCGCTGTGATCAACGGTCAGGGTGATTTTGGAAAGTTAGCGGAGGAAAAGGTGGACCGAGCAAATGGAATCAAGCCCTTGAATGTGGACCGTCGATCTACAAAGATCGACGACGGAGATTGATTCTCGGCTACGCTGGGGCCTAGCTAAAACGTGCACAGTTTCGTTAAAGAGCGGGTGTTTTAAACGGATGAGAGCCGTCAGATCAGACAGTGGTCGTTGATTCCGTTTGGTGGTCATGGCCCGATGGATAATGTGTGGGGGACTAACTTTATGCGGCGGTTTTGAAATAGGGCGGAGGATGCGTGTCGGCCAGCGTATGGAATCGCTGGCCAACGGGAGAAAACCTGTGTTGCCCAAAAGGTGGTGCGGAATGAAACCAGTGGGATTTCAGAAAACAACATGGGGAGTGGGGGCCATGGGCAAGTCGCGCTCCGCTCCGTATGATCCGTAGAGCAGATCGATGGCTGAGATGAACTACGAGGGGCCAAGGTGTACGGACACGAGACCATTGGAGCGACCCCCAGTAGTGAATGGCAGCCGTTAGATTACGTCTTCACCCATCCCAAGGAGTCAACTACGGGGGCACCAAGGTTTGACCCTATGGATAGAGCAAAGCCCCCGGTAGTGAAACACTTCAGTCATGGCGTCGGGTCTCATGGAGAGAAAAAGACGGGGGGCTTAGCTCGAGGGGGCTTAAAGCCTTACCATCATATAAAATGTTCATTTTATAGGATTTTCAATGTTTTCAAAGGGAAATCAAGGTTCGGACAAGGTCAAAAAGTGAGTTTTTAACCTTAGGGAATGGATTTTATGAAGGGATAAAGGGAAAACATATGTTTTTGTGGGGTTTTATGGAAAAAAGGAAAATGGAGAATGATGTAAGTTGGAAGAAAGGGAGGGGAAAAAAGAAGAATGCAGCAGTATTTGAATTGGATTTTTGTAGGATATCAGAGGTTTGAAGAGGGAAACAACTGTGAAGATTAATCAGAAACATGAGTTTCATCAAAAAGACTTCAAGCACCAACAATTTCAGGACTGAATTTGTTTCTTGAAGGCTACAAAGAATATTTAGCCACCAGCTGATATGACATAAAAACATGGGTGGCTAACAGCAAGCATGGGAAATTTGTTAACTTATGGCTTGGTCCTTATCTCATTCATTCTACTGCTAGCAACAATGCTTATTTCTTGCAGGAGTTGAATGGAGCTGAACTGTTTGGGGGTCCTGTTAATGGCAGGATTCTCAAACATTATTTCTCTTAATCCTATCATGTTTTGAAGCCTTTTTATCTTTTTTCTCATTATATATATTTCATCCATCATTGCATTCAAAATTAGAAAAATCAAAATACAAAAAACAATAGAAACAGAAAAGAGGCAGATTGTAAAAACAAAAAAGGTACAACCCCATACCAAAAAGAGAAACAAAGTCTGAAAGTGGGCAAGCTCAAATACCACTCGTGAAAAACACACTCCTAGTTAGTCATACAGCCTAATCATGACTAATTAGTTTGAAATTGATTGCTGATAGGTTATTGAATTAGATTTTCCAAATAGATTAATCTTGGCTTATCAGTTAGGAAGGTTAGGATAGAAAATAAAGGTTCAAACAAGCTCAAAATCTGAACCTAAGATTCCAAAAGAAGAATGACTCAAATCCATTTTAATAATGAATCAAAGATACAAGTGAACTGGTTCTAATCAGCCTAAAAGTTGAACCAGAAAAGAAAGTAAGACAACTCAAACAATGCCTAAAAATAGAGCTGAAGAAAAGCGAAGGATGTGCTTAAATCTTTCAGATCTTAAGCCTTCACCATTTTGATTTAATTTTCTACAAAATAATAATCTATGTATAGCTTTTTTTATGCCATAGATCAGCAAAAAGTAAGACTGTTCAATCCTAACTTGTATGTTTTTAAATTTTTGGTTTTAGAAGTTAGATAATGAAAATCTGTTAGACTGTTTAATCCTAACAGATAGTAGATTAGGTAGAGAAGCTTATGAACTCAACTGTTTAATCTGATTTCATGGAGAAATAAGAAGAAGACTTAGATTAGTTTTTTTATTTCAAAAGAATAAAATGTTTGTAAAAGAGTTTTCCAATCCAAGTGCACTCTGAAAGAAGAAAAAATGTTAGATCAGTAGGATTGGGTAGGTAGAAAGCCTGTTGTGATGGAGTTCCATTGTTTTTCAGGGCTGATAACATTATCAGCACAGAGAAGATCATCCAAGTGAAGAAAGTTGCAGCCCAATGAATGAGGCATTGATCAACCCACAGAAAATACAAGTCTGAAGTTCTTGATGCCTTCCAGAAGGGACCATCCCCATGTGGAGCCACTGTTAGCCACCTATAAAATTTGTTATATAAAATGGTGGCTAAATCATTTTTGAAGCCTTCAAGAAACAAGTTTTATTATCAAATTGTTAATTCTTGAAGTCTTGAGAAGATGACTTATCCTTGAGTTAATCTTCACTGCTGTTTCCCTCTAAATTCTGAAAATCTATTGTTTTCATGATGAAAAGACTGCTGCAAAAAACTCCATTTTTCCCTCATTTTACCCCTGCTTTCACTCAAGATTAACCTCTATTTTATCCCCTTTTCTCCCATAAAAATCCCCTATTTTTCGCTTATTTCCCTTCCCTTCATAAAATCGCCTTTTATAAGGTTTAAAGCTCCTTTTTGGACCTTACCGAAACCCTCAAATTCCTTTGAAAACCATTAAAAATCCGTAAAAACCCACCTTTTACATTATGGGCCTAAGCCCCTTTGGCTAAGTCCTAAACCATTTCCCCACCATACGACTTGCCGCTCGAACCAAGCGCTAAGTCCAAAAGTGCTTATCGCATCGGGGCATTTGCGATGGGCGCATGTGTTTTTGTTTCATAAATGTTCCGATGCGGTTGGCTCCCTTTGTATAAACTTCCGATCCCATGCCTCTATTGTAAAACCAAGAGCCCACAATCGGGCGCTAAAACAAAAAAAGACACGGCCAAAAACCAAATTCCTCTTTGTATTTTGTTAAAACCCAATTTCCTATGTTTTGTATTAAAACCCACTGTTTCATTGTTTTAAAGGAAAAGGACCGTTGATCTAAAAACTGATCGACAATCGATAAAATCTCGCATTGGAAGATTTCATTGGGTGCGTTTTATATTTTATTCACCCCCCTCCTGATTAGCGGTCTCCCGATTGATCCTCAGCCATTGATTTTCTCCCGCCAGATCAAGATCTGACGACCCACATCATTCCATCCCAAAGCCCATTTCCCCGTTTGTGACCTCTGCGGATTCATTCTCCGCCTTAGATCGACGACCCTCGTTCAATCACATCATAGATTTCCATTGCACCTTTCCTCTCTCCTCCCCCGATCACAAGCCTTCTGATTGCATCTGGGCCATCCATTCTTCTAAATCCGACAGTCCAGATGAGCCCTCAGCCTTTCTTTAATTTTATACAAACTCTGTTGTGTAATGTTTTTCTGCCAATATCTGTCGTTGATCTTTGCAGATCAATGGCCCACACTAATCCTTTCTCTGCCTCATAGTTTATTCCATTTAACCCCGAGATTAAATCTCCGCCGTTGATCTGTTTCAATCCAAAGGTCCTAAATAAATGTGAAAGGCCCAACTCCTTTGGGTCCTACCATTCACTAGATTTAATCTCCACCGTTCGTTTCTTGATCTGACGTTCCAGATCAAAAGTTACCGCTCAGATCCCGCCCCACCTATTATCAACCGCGCATCTATCCTCCATCACGCTCTCTCCCCGACCATCTGATCTAAGGCCTTAGATCTGACAGCAGACGCACATTTTCCCTTAAATTTAACCCCAACAGATAATTCCTAAAAATCACGTGATATAGGTGGTTTCAAAAGGCCACGTGCCGGCTTCTAATGCATATCGCATTCAAAAAGCTAAAACTACTTCTCCTCCATTTTTTCGTGTGAAACCACTGGTTTCTTCAGCCGAAACCGCTTTACCCCATTTGTATTTCATTTCATTGCATTCATTCCCCACCATTGATCTCTGCAGATCAACGGCTCACATTCAATCTGACCATTTAACTATCACCCTCCACCGTTGATCTCAGGGGCTGATCTCATCCAACGAACCAGAATCATTTCGGAAACCCCGAATTTCCTTTTAACCTATTTCCTCCGCCAAAGGGATTTTCACCCTTTTTTCCTTTGTATTTCTTCCATTTCGCGATAAAGTGGCCATTTTACATTATATTAGCATGATCAATCACGATCGTTGATCTCTGCAGATCAACGGTCCGGAATTAGTTTCTCCACCATTCTTCCAACCGCCTCCATTTGACCCCCCGCGATCAATCTCCACCGTTGGATTCTTTCATCCAATGGTTGCACTCTAAACCTAAGCCTCCAAAGCAGTTAAACCAAAATACGCAGGATTTTCTAACTTTTTCTTGTTTTTGCAGGTTTTAATAGTTTCTTCAAAAGTTTTAAAAATAAATTGAAGGCTGAGGATGACGATCCCCTGGGCCTTTTTTCATTAAAGAAGATTGCTCTGTAGGGTTTGACGCCATATTTCGTCAGTCCCTCTTGAGAACTGATGCTATTAGAAACCCTCTCCACACCTGTACATCAACCAGACACAAAAAAAATTAATCAAATAAAGAGTATCAGTGTTAAAGAATAAATTCACAGCAGAGATGAAGAATTGAAGACTGTTTGCATAGTTTCAAGGGATTATGGCCTAAATCGACAATCCAACGCCTAATCCACTCAATTAAACACAATTTGAAGAAAGGGAGATATAATTTAGGCCTAATTATGCCTAACACATAGAATTAAAGCAAATTAACAGTGTTTAAGGAAAAACAATCAGATCGATCAGTCCGAGAAAGCCTCCGCTGCCACATAAGATGCTAATTGAGTCCTCTCAGCTACCTAATGCCACCTGTAGCCTCAAAGCATTCAAAAGATGGCATAGATATTACCACATCAGGGGATATCTACTTTAATACATCTGAACAGTTAATTCAACCAAAAGAACTTATTGTAAACTGTCAGCAGAGTTATTGCAAAGATAACTAAGAGCCTTAAAGTCAACAAATCTTCCCACCGAGCTTAATTCTTAATGTAAAACAATTAAGACAGAGGAAATATCTTTAATATTCTCCATTGAGCCCCTCAAAGGCCGAGAAGCATTAAAAATGTATTAATTGAGTCTGTAGATCTTTTCTCTCATTCCACCTCCTCATTTTCCTATAAAATCTTCTTGAGGAGCTCATTGTAAAGGGTTGGTTGCAGAAATTTGATGTAATACTTGTGCTCGAAAATTTCTACATGTAAATAGTGTTTAGAGGCTCTTGAAGCTCTGTTTGTAATCAAATAAGCTAGGCTGAGAAGAGAAGATGATTTCTAAACTGAAACATTGGACTTCAAGAATGTAACTGGATTGACATCAATATACAAGTTGATTCTTGGGATCCTAGTCTCTATCACTGGTGAAGTGCTTATTTCTGTGTTATTTTTTTCCTTTCATGTATGCCATTTTTTCCATTTATTCTCTGATAAACAAGAGCAAGCATAGAGTTAGGACTTACTGTTTACAGTACCCTTCTCTGACTGATAAGCTTTATCTCAATGTTTTCCTCTAAATTGTGTGTTTAAGAATGTCCTAAGAAAAGTGTAAACATTATCAAGGAATGTTGGTTTGTCCCTGTCTTGAAGTGTGAAGCTTGAAAAGGAAGTTCTTGAATGTTATTTTCATTATCTTCTCAGTAAAGTTAGACTAGGAAAGTTTATGGTTTACCCTGTCTCCCAGTTCTTTCTTCAAAGGTAATTCTGAAAGTTTCCCTAAGAGTATGCTGAAAGCAGTTTAGATTTAAAAGTATCTTATCTGATCTTAGGTTGCACTTTGTTTTTCTTATCTATTTTCATCTCTTCTGAAAGTAATTATGTGGATTACTGGATTTTTTGTCTGTTGAGTTAGCTTTAATACGAACTTTTCCAAAGAAGTCTATGGTTAGCCCTGTCCTTTGGCTGGTTTTAAATAGTTACTTAAAAGGATTTTCTTTTTTGGAGAGACTGATAAATCCTAGTTGAAATTATGGTCTGTTTCCACCACTTCAACACTTTTATTGTTCCATTCCATCATTTAATCTAAAATATCTTGTGATATAGATGACTTGCCCCTTGGATCACTCTTGAAATTGTTTCACAATTAAACCCTTTTATGACTCCATAGCCCAATGGACTAAAAACCAGCATCATATCTATCCTATCAGCCAAGTCTTGTTCTGATTGCTTGCAACTTCACACATTTGAAGCTTTTTCATTTTAGGACTTCCCACTCAACTAAAAATCATGCTCAACCATCCAAAACAAAACAAAAACCCTTGTTCTTCATAACTAGCCTAATATCATCACACATAAAAGCCTTAAAGATAAATCAATCTTTGCACTTATAGAGAGATCCCTCTCTGGGCTAGATCTTAGAATCCCAAAGTGGTTCAAGTGTCCTCTCCACAGTTTTGGTATCACCAATCTGCCAGAATTACGGGGAGATAACATCACCAAACTCATTGTAGCACTTGAAGCTTTATGAAAATAGGTTGATCCAGCTACACTGACAATTGTGAAAAGAAGGATTCTCATGTGTAGTTCCACTACATATCTCATTTGTATTTGAGTCCCTACCTTCTAGCTATCTGTTGAACAGAAGAGGAAAATGTAGTCATCCATATTGAGACCTGCTGGGGCTTCCCCCTACAAGTTTAGTGGCTCTCCTCTTCGAGAAAGTGTAGTGATGTAGTATATATCATCTACCTCGATCCGTAGGGGCATCTCATCGATCATAAAGACAACCTCTTCTCAATTCCCGTAATTTACAAACATTTCAAGCAATCTTGTATTTGTTTTCATATTTGGAATTTTGAAGAATTCTAATAAACCACATCCTCTAAGGGCATCCAATGCCAATGGATCTTCCATAACTTCATTGTCAATGGAACTATGTTCCCTTTTTCTCCAGCTGATAGACACCATGTATCTTTCAAGATTTTCATTTCATTAAACTCTTCTTTCAAAAGATTATGTAGTGGATACACAGGTTACTTTCATACACAATCGCATGTACACACTACGTGAATATTCTCACCCATGTATGCGCAGAGAGTAAATATAAAAATAGAATTCATATGGTCAAATCACTTGAAAATTACTTCAAATGATTAGGAAATTCAGTGAGATTATGATTGATGGGATTACGTGGAAGATTCGCGGTGATACAACTGAGAAATTGGGCGGATTGAGGCTATTGATTTCTTGCTCGAGAGCTCTTTTTTCCAAATTCCCAGTGCACAAATGAAAAATGTAAGTTAAGAAGGTGTATTTATACTGAAATTTCATTTTTTTTGAAAAACCCACTTTTATAAAGTTTGTGTCTAGTTTTTTAATTTATTAAAATTTATGACCTTTTTAGCTTTCAAGTGTTGGGATAGGTTATTTTTAAGGAGAAATTGAAGATTTTGAGACATTTTTTACCGCTTCAATTCTAGGACCGCTAACCTGTCATGGAAGATATCATTTTCAATACTGGCATATAGGTTAGGGAAAACCACGTTTTCGTTGCATTCTGCATTTTAGCCTCCATACTGCGATATGTTCCCATAGGGTCGATCCCATTATGTTATGATTCTTAAAACCATTTTCAATTTCAGACTTATAAAACCATGACATGATGGTAGATCCATCCTTTACATGGGCTTCCTAGTTATATCCTCGCTAGCATATGTTTCCCATGCTGCAAAAATTTTGTAGGCTCGGGAGTCCTCTATAGTCCCACCATGGCCTTTGCAATGAAGCTTCATTCTCGTTCTTATTTGCTATATTTCTGTATGTATACCCTAGAAGCCCTCTCTTGTTGAGTTATTCAGCTGCATTACGTGTTTACTATTTTTATCTTTTGGCCTTAAGCCGACCTCACTTGGACTCGTGTATAAGCCACTTTTTGACCATTTTTTTCTACAAAATGAACCTTGCAGTCACTTAGCACCTAAAACTTGACACCCTTTTCATGTGGAGAGCACATTCCTTTGAGTGTCATTTACTAGTTTCCCTGCCTTGCATTGAGCATAGGAATGTGTAGAAATTATATTAATCTATATAAATGGATTCAAGACGATATTCTAATGTACTAAAACAATATACTAAATCCTTCTACAATATTTGTGGAATATAGAACACAATCCCTCAATCACATGAAAATAAGAGAAAGGAGTAAATCAATCACAGAACACAAGAAGTTCTTGGGGAAAGAAACTACTCAAAACCCCACTATCATATATTGTTTAAAGTCAATTAATCATGAAATAATATGTTGAAGATTGCAACAATAAACCGTGAAGGAGGCATCCTGAAACATCTTTCCTGATCCTAGTTGGAAAGTGATCACCTAAACTAGGTGGGGACCACACAGGTGATTTTTGTTGCAAAGTCTATTTTTAGACTATGTCTATTTTTAGACATATGGATCATGGTCTATGAGTTGCAAGATGATATTTATGGATGATTGGTCAAGTTGGTAAAAATATGGACCCTCATTTTTATTATATTAAGGAACAGCCTTAGACTCGCGCCTAAAATAGATCAGTCGAATATTATTAGCTCTTAATAATATTTGGACTATAAACATTATCTTATCCTCTTGCAGCACTTCAGTTCGAGCTACGGATGTGGCACATGCAGATGACAGAAGGAATTACGCTATTCCTAGGGTTTAGTTGAGCTATTGCATGGTTGACTTCAATTAGAACTCATGTGGCAAAGTTTGGTGGAGTTGATGAGATAGTTGATGGAGTTGTGTTCGGTTTAACTTAGTTGAACTAGTTGTATTTAGTCTAACTGATCAATACACTAGTGATGAGCGGTGTGAATTAATTATTAATTAATTCACTAATTATTAACTCATAAATCAACTAAAGAACACATCAGTTAACTCAGTGCATGGACAGTTCAGTGGAGACCAGTGGAAGAGGTGGGTGAAAGAGCTGGTTGACTATTAGTTGTGACTATAGTTGTGCATGAGATTTGCACACACATTGATTGAGATTTCCAATGATAATTGCACAGTACAAGCCAGTGGGATTAGAACTTGGATCTATTCATTCTCATCTTGGATTGCGCAGTAGAGGCAGGCAGACAGTGGAGGAGATTTGAACATGTGACTTGTTCAAATCTGAGCTAGTTTGTGTGTAACTATTGGAGATAGTACTGAGTAATTGTGAGGAGTATTGTACTATGTATTGTTACATGTTCTCTATCATTATAATATACAGATAGTTGGGGGGTTTTCAGATTTACGCTTTCCCCATTACATACTATGTTTATATGTGTGATTGATTAATGTTTTCATGTGCGCATGCGACTGATTTTAATTTCGCAAATTGATGATCAATGGTAGAAGAGGTTATGTATTATGCATCAAGCTCAAATAGTGTGTAATCAGGATAATATCGGTGAATAAGTGATCTATTATTCAAATTTCTACATGGTATCAGAGCAAAATTGATCATTGGATCTATTACAGTGATTACATTTTATTTCAGTAGACAGAGTCTGTAAGCGGGCCAAGTAGCCTCTGGATCCATCCTTTCTTTGAAAGGTGATATATCCAGTAAATTCCCCTATTGTCGATCTCTGTGCTAGAAATACTTTGTTCTCACAGATCAGGAGTAGTTGAGTTTTGAGCTGGTGGAATTCGAATTGCAGCAGTGTTTTTCTTGGTGTCGAAGTAAAAATGTCTTATCAAGGATTGCGATTGGAGTATGCTCTTGAAGGTAGCTCAAATTATATTTCATGGAGAGGTAGGATGGAGGCGGTGTTAGATGATAATGGGTTGTTGGAGTTCATAGAGAAAGAATTTCCAAAGCCTACTTCTACTGATGCTGTTGTAGTTGAAGCTTGGCAAAAGAAGACAGCAAGGTGTCGAAGGATTCTGTTGGAGGGCGTGAAGGATCACATAGTATCCAGCCTGCATGGTAAAGCTTCTCCATTCTTGATGTGGAAAGCTTTGACATATTTTTTCCAAAGCAAGAGTGACCAAAGAAAGTTGGCGCTGAAGGATAAACTCAGTAAAATAAAGATGGAGAAGAATGACACTATTCCGGTATACTTGACAAAGTTTGTCCACTGCAGGGATGAGCTTAGGAGTGTAGGAGTTAGTGTGGATGATGAGGACTTGGTGAGCTTGGCTCTCCTTGGGCTTCCGAAGAGTTGGCATTCCTATGAGGATTCTGTCAATGGTCGGGAGAAATTTCCAGGATGGGAAAGACTTTGGTCTGATCTTGTGCAAGAGGAGATAAGGCGGAGTACCAGGGATGGATCTTCATCAAAAAATGATGATGAAGAGGATTGTGCTTTGGCTGCCAAAGAAAGTAAGGGGAAGGGAAAGAAGAATTCTTCTCAATCCAGTGTGGATGGTAAAGAGTGTGACATGTACAAAGTGAATTGTTTTCACTGTCACGAGCATGGGCATTACGCCACGAATTGTCCACAGAAGAAGAAGAACAAGCAGGCTGCTGAAGCTGCAGCTGGTGAGGCTCTTGCCTCGCAATTTGAGCTGGACTTCTCATTGATCACATGCATGGTGTCTAGTGCATTGGGATCATGGTGGTATTTTGATAGTGGCGCTTCCTTTCACATGACGGGAGATGTGAATCTTTTCAGTGACTTGGTGGAGAAAGATCTCCAGTTGCATGTTGAGTTGGGCGACAATGGACGATACAATGCGACCGGCATTGGTACCATAACCTTTCAGAGGGAGTCAGGTAAACTCATTCTTTTACAAGATGTAGTGCATGTTCCAGGTTTAAAGAATAATTTGATCTCAGTCGCAATGTTAGAGGATAAAGGGTATGAAGTTGTCTTCAGTGAAGGAAAATTTTTCCTTCGGCACAAGGCAATAGGACAAGTCAAGAAGGTTGGGATTCAAGCAAAGAATCTCTACAGACTTGAAGTAGATGGGATGTCTATGGAGCTTCCTACTGTTGGGAAGTGCAAGAAAGACATGCAATTGATGCTTGAGAGGGAGCAAGTTTTGCATGCAGGTAATAGTGAACCTCGGGATGTGGAGCACCCACAAGATGAGGATCATGGAGTGGAAGAAACCACTCATGCAGAGAAATTTCGTGCCAGATGGGCAGAGGGAGTGCATGCAGCTATACCACCAGGTGAGAGGTGGGGCGACATGCATGATTAATCCCAAGAGGAGATTTATGGGCAGGATTCATGAGATGGTGTGGATCTCATGAGTTGAACCTGGCTACGAGGTGCCCACAGCGCAGCAGTAGCATGATCAGTTGGATTGATGCAGGCAGATCAAAGTGACAGTGTCGGATACTGGAGCGCGAATCAGAGTTGACAGCAAGTGCAGAGTGCATGGGTGCAAGAGTTCAACAACGCAGTGGTTCCTGATGACATGTGCAGTTGGTACCAGCAGAAGTCGAAGACTTTGATGATAGATGCATCAGACTGATTGAGTTGTTTGGAGCCTATTTAGTTTCAGAGGAGTTGCAGAGCAGATGCATGGAGTTGCATGGCGCTTGTGAAGGTTGCAGGGCGAATGCATGGAGTTGCATGTCGCATGCAATGACAGTCCTTTCTTTTTGAGAGGGAGTGTTGAAGATTGCAACAATAAACAGTGAAGGAGGCATCCTGAAACATCTTTCCTGATCCTAGTTGGAAAGTGATCACCTAAACTAGGTGACGACCACACAGGTGATTTTTGTCGCAAAGTCTATTTTTAGACTATGTCTATTTTTAAACATATGGATCATGGTCTATGAGTTGCAGGATGCTATTGATGGATGATTGGTCAAGTTGGTAAAAATATATGGACCTCTATTTTTAGACATTGGGTGGAATCTATTTTTAGACTACCAGTCTAAAAATAGATCAGTCGAATATTATTAGCTCTTAATAATATTTGGACTATAAACATTATCTTATCCTCTTGCAACACTTCAGTTCGAGCTACGGATGTGGCACATGCAGCTGACAGAAGGAATTACGCTATTCCTAGGGTTTAGTTGAGCTACTGCATGGTTGACTTCAGTTAGAACTCATGTGGCAGAGTTTGGTGGAGTTGATGAGACAGTTGATGGAGTTGTGTTCGGTTTAACTTAGTTGAACTAGCTGTATTTAGTCTAACTGATAAATACACTAGTGATGAGTGGTGTGAATTAATTATTAATTAATTCACTAATTATTAACTCATAAATCAACTAAAGAATACATCAGTTAACTGCAATGCATGGACAGTTCAGTGGAGACCAGTGTTAGAGGTGGGTGAAAGGGTGAGTCTACTATTAGTTGTGACTATAGTTGTGCATGAGATTTGCACACACATTGATTGAGATTGCCAATGAGGATTGCGCAGTACAAGCCAAGGGGATTCGAACTTGGATCTAATTCATTCTCATCTTGGATTGCGCAGTAGAGGCAGGCAAACAGTGGAGGAGATTTGAACCTGTGACTTGTTCAGATCTGAGCTAGTTTGTGTGTAACAATTGGAGATAGTGCTGAGAGCTTGTGAGGAGTATTGTAATATGTATTGTTACATGTTCTCTATCATTATAATATACAGATATTTGGGGGATTTTCAGCTTTACGCTTTCCCCATTACATACTGTGTTTATATGTGTGATTGATTAATGTTTTCATGTGCGCATGCGACTGCTTTTAATTCCGCAAATTGATGATAAATGGTAGAAGATGTTATGTATTATGCATGAAGCTCAAATAGTGTGTAATCGGAATAATCTTGGTGAATAAGTGATCTATTATTCAAATTTCTACATAATACAATGTTTTATCACAGCAATAAAATCTTGCACTCCCTTGACTGTCTCACACTGATCCTGCTCAAAACGGGCTTGCAATGCGCATGAAAAATTGACAAACACTTAGCCAATTATTAGCCTCTGCTAAGCCCATCCTTACTCACACAATCCCTAGGGAAATAGGCCCCTATTAAATAGGAAAATCAGCCTTCCTTGATTGCGCAATCCATCATGGAATTCTTGTGACTTTATAATTGTGCCCGAGAAATTTTCTAATAACACAACTAATAGTTGTGTTCCCTCTAACCTTTGTCTCAACTGGATCTTCATCAGAACTGACGTGCATGAAAATATTAATAGAGAATAATAATTTATATGATTTATCACTACTTGTGAATTGAATCTAATTTAATTCAATGGACCTCTCACTAACTCATCACTCGGTTAGAACTAGTTAAACTGATTTTAACTCAATTAACTTGAGTTAACTGATTACACTCACACCACACTAGTGCTACAACTGCAAGTAGAACCCCAAAATATTAGAATCACTCTATAGGCCTCATCTTACACCCTAAAATATAAATTATTGAGCTATCTCAGTCTTCATGACTTAGTTAACTGATACAAGTTATTATGAGATGAAATTACGATTTATTGTCCAGTTTATTTAAGGGAAAAATAAATTAGACACACACATTTAGCTCTAATGTGTAACTTAATTTATCACCAATGTGTGCCTAAAATTACACACTAGTGTGTGTGCATTTTTTGTCCTTTCTGATTTCCAATTTCACTATTTCTTGTTGAAAATTTCAACAAATTGTTCCAATCCCAGGAACTAGTGCATTTGTATCTTGACACTCATTCATTCCACTGTACTATAGGTATTATTTTATTCCTTTTCAGGCTTTCGATATGAAAAAGAGCAGGCACAGGACATTACTTTCATCATTGATGGAACCTAGAGTTAGTTGTATCACCCTTGAAAAAATCACAAAAAAAAAATTAATCTCCATTTGGATGGGCTTTAGTTTTTCTTAGGAGAGCCATAACCTGGTTATTGAGTCAGTACTCCCTCGGTTGGTTATCTCTTTTAATCATATGGAGGGTTTTTTTATGCCTCTTGCATGAAAAACTTATAAAAAGTTATCATATGTTGCCTTATATTCACATTTGAGTCATGATTTTGTTCAAGGGAAGTAAAGTTGAGTCGGCCTTTCTGCAGTGTCTCTTGACTCATTTTGCAGTCGGCCATACCCAGTTTGTCAGGGTTGTGTTCTATCAAAAAATATTTTTGGTCATTTTCTCATGTTATTTAAGAAGGTCTCCATTGATTTCTTGCTGGTGACTTTTATCTTATCGAATTTGACAAATTTCTCTGAGAGTAGGCCTAAAGCCGCACCCTAGCCCTATTTCCATCATTGATAGGTGACATTGTGTTGAGCATTGATCAACATCATGGGTCTTTAACTAAGTTATTTCCCTTGTGTTTGACCTAAAATTTCATTATCACATGTTGGGATTTGTGTAGTACCTTGGTTTCCATTTGACCCTATTGGTTGATTCCTTGCCTCTGTGTCAGCTTTCATTATTGGTTGGTTCAGAGGGTTTCTTTCTTGTGCTAGGCACATTTTTTGTAAGCTGGAAATGTGCTTTGGGTTGTTTACTTCATCATTTTTTGTCTGATTCCTTCCAAATTATTGGCCCGTGGGTTACACTAGTGCTGGATTGATGTGGGATGCCTTAATTCCTTCCTTCCAGTAGATATTTTCCCATCGACTCCAAATCATTGCTTTGGCAACAAGGTCTAGAGTATTTTTTTAGTACCTTAGGGTTTTCAGTCATCATCCTTCGCTATTGACTGCGAGAATACATCAATGTATCTTGATTGGTAGATTATATCAAGTGTTCAATTTCAACTCATTTATTCGCATTTCTTAGATTGTACTAGGGTACCTTCACTCTCATCATCATTATCAGTGAGTTGTCTCACGTTTGTTAACGATATACATCAATGGCCAGTAATCAAACGATTTATCACATGGTCGACTACAACTAATTTATTCCCATAGTGTAGAAATGTACAATGGTGATCGATGAAGACCTCAGGTTTGCATTAGCATCTTTTGGTTCATTTCAGATCTCCTTTAGTTTTCTACCAATGAAACCATATGCCTTATATGTTGTAGTTCATCACAACATCATCTTATATGTTGGGATCCGAGTTGCGTGATGTACCATTATTCCACTCTATGATTTCGTACTTTGAGATTTAGTTATGTGACTGCAGTGATCAGATATCTTCGTCAACATCATTAATCAACTCTTCTATATGTGATACTATGACATGACCTTCATATGTAATTTTGAGGCTGTGATCAGATGATCCACTATGTACTTTGAAATTTCTTTTGTACTTGTATACATATTGGATCCACTCTATACTTCATATGTGGACATGCTTTACTTTCACTGAGCATGGGAATGTCAACCTCAGACATGAGCTTACTTTATGATCTCTTCCAATGGTTTTTGGGAGGCTGAAATCTGGTGAATTCCTCCCAAGTCCTCGCATAATTCTTCTTATACAGTTAATACATTTCAACCATAATGTACCCCTTCTGACCTCAAATATTAGGGGGCATCTATTATGGCATCATTTACCACCTATGCATAATTGATGCTCTTAGTCATGGCCTTGGGTAGCCCTTTCCCTTCAGACTTGGTCCTTTATCTAAAAAAAATTACTTTGAATTCCATATGTGACTATGCCCTATAAAAATCATGTGGACACGTGGGTCCAGTTACACCCAAGCTACGTATATAATTTTAAATATGAGAAAATATATAATTCCTTGTTTTATGGGCGGGGTTTACATGTTACAAAAGAAGCCTACCTATAGAAGCTCGTGGCATAAATGTATCCGAACTGAAATAATTGTTTTGGGTTGGTATAAATACACCTCATGGGAAGGCCTTAAGGGAAGAGAGAGATAGGTATTGATATTATAGCCATTTATTCCCGGATCAAGTCTGATTTATCATTGTGCCTCCTGCACTTCCCAGATTATGGAAACCCTTGTTTCCATCATGGAGATGTTCATTCCTCTTATATGAAATCCATGTGTATGCTTTTCGAAGGATATTTTTGAGGCTTGGGTTGGAGGGATCTGGAGGATGGTTTCTCTCGGAGTCATGGCTAAATCAGGTGGTGTTCCTCCACACATATTTACATTCATCAATAAAGAAGCTCTGTCATGTTCTCGATGTTCATGATGTTAAAGCTTTATACATGTTATCATCATATTATGAATGATTTCATGTTACTTTTTTAATAATATTATATGATCTAACAATAACATCTTGAACACGATTTCAGTTATTACTAGTATATGTGCTTTTCTTGAGTGAGTTGTAGGTTTTGGAGCACTAGTAGAAGCAGACGGTTTGAATCCTGCAGGATCACCTTCAAACGTAGTACCTATGTATACAACCCCTTGTTCCCATTTTACTAGTTTGAGCATTAGCACTGTAAATTTGTATGCTTCTTGTTGATGTATGGTTCTTTCTCTGTTGGGGTTATCAACCCAGAACCTAGGGTACTTCATCCCGAAACAATACAAATTCTCTTAAAAATTTATAGATAGTGGTTGTATAATTGTGCAATTAAAGACTCTATTTCAAGCAGATATTGGTTGAAGCATATGTAATTGGAGTGATAAGGAATATTTTTCCCACTGATACCATTAACTAGACACTAAAGCGATAAAGGAAATATCTCCCCCTCACATAATTAAGGAGATTAAGAGAAGATGGGATGAGGGTGATGAGATCCATCATTAGGTACATTTGGAGGGGTTAATGGTCACCTTTTTTCCTTATTAACTCTCTTTTTCTTGCATTTTAATTTTATATTGGTCTTATGTTGCTAGTGTAGATGGTGATTTAGGATTTTCATACTTAGAATGCCTAACATGAGTTAAATGCATGAAAATCATGAAGATATTTCATTTTTTATGAAGTTTTTCCATTAAGACTCAGAGTAGACAGTAAGGAGAGATTCTAAGGCAATTTTCCACCTCCTTAAATCCCAAAGGCAACAAGGGATCCTCTAGATTCCCTCCAACAGCTTGAAATCAAAGGCAGCCAAGAAAACTCATGATCAAGTGCACCAAAGCTACACTTCACTTGCAGCAAAAGTGGACTCATGACCTAATTTTTATGGAGTTGTTGTTAGCTACCCTCTAGGTTAAATAGGGTTGAGAAAGATCTCATTAGGATTCAGACTTTCGAGGACACTATTAGTCCATTAGCTCTTGTAATAGGTTTTTGAGACTTTCATGTTGATGTCATGCGACTATACTTTGAAATAAAATGATTATTCATATTGTGCTTCATTGATCTAGTTTCAGAGGGCTAGACTTGTGGTTTAGGGCCCAATCCATTGGCCTTAGTCTCTTTTGTGTATTCATTCTTCACTTTTATGTCATTTTAGCTGGTTTTTCTTATGAGTATTTAGCTACATTGCTTGCATTTGCATTCACTGTTTTAGTTTGCTTCCATTTGTATTTTCTTGAGATTTAGCTTTCTTACATGTTGGTAGAGTAGGTTATAAATGCATAAAGTTGTGTGCCAAGCCTCCATCTCTCATCTCTTTCATTGGAGCTTGAGGAGGTTAGACCTTCCCCATGGGCCAAAATTACTTTTTAGCTTATGATTTCTTGGAATGAATAAGTTAGGTTGTTGTAGATCCATGAATATGTTTACAATTTTGTGTTAAATCTCTGTTCATAGGCTAAAGTATATTTTCTTTCTAAGTTAAACTCATATTTTCCATTTCTTTTATCATGAATTTGTCCATATTTATTGCATGAACAGGTAGTTTTCTTGTAGGTTCAGGTAGCACAAGAACAAAGGACTTCAACAACACCTTCAACTTCATTTCTCACCCTTCATCACCACTCTGTTCATCAAAATCACCATCAGCCCTGTTTTCAGATTTTTTATCCCTAGCCCGTGAGAAAATCCTAGAGGTGAAACACAAGCCTCCAGAGAGGTTATGAATTTGGCCAATGGGTGGGCCACCTTCCACTCATGCAAACCCACCTTCAGTCCACCTTCCCTATAGTTTTCTCACTCGTTTTTGGCCTCATATTTCCCTTTGACTGTTTCCTATAGCAATTAAGGACTTTGTTGTAGCACTACAAGAAACATGTAGAAGCACTTGCAGTAGCAATATTGGGCCACTCCTTAAGCCCAAAAACCACCATCCACCTCATATAAACCTCCAAAAACCACCCAGACACCTTCAGCCTTTCACCCATGAGTTCAAGCCTTTCATAAGCCACCTTAGCGCTTTCTTCTCCTAGCTGCAAAACAATGTATTTACAAGTAGAGTTAGGTCATGATTAGATGCATGGTTAAAAGTATGATAGATATAACATAGAGTGAATAGACTATGTTTAGCCATTTTTCCCAGCAAAGTGTGATAAATTTAGTTTTCTTTATGCAATTTAAATTCTACAATTTACTTCATGCAATATGCCTAGTTTGCTTTCATTTCTTATCATAGTTTACTGTGTAGATTTATTTCATTGCAGAGTAGTTAGATGTAATTCCTTGATGTATAATAGTTCTATACTTGTTGATATAGGTATGGATTTGGGTCATTTGTAGCCTTAGGCATAAATTCATAAGTGTAACAAACTTCATCTAGAAACCCTAGAAGTAGCACCCTTTCGTAGAGCTCAGAAGAGGATGACATGAGTATAATGCATCTACTGTGTATATACGACTGTAACCTCCAAGTTTGTATGAACCTCAGGTTGATCAATTATAGTAGGGCAACCTCTGGGAGTTGTTACATTCTTGGTGCAATACTAGGGCTCACCACTTTTTGGTGTCGTTGCCGAGGAGGTGTCTAGTAGATTCTTCTATTTTGTTTTAGCATTATTTTCTACTTTAATTTTACACATTGTTTCAAAAATATTGAAACAGTACAAAAAAAATCTGATTTTCATGCCTCATAGGAGTAGGGATACTCAAGGAATTTTTTTATCTAAAACCCCCACATCACCACATAGACACCCTTCACTCTTCTTAAGTGGCTGCGAGGTTGAACAAACCATAGGTGAGCCTTCTAAAAATTTTGAAGAACCTTTTGGAGAAGAAGAATATATTGTTTCACTTGAGGAACCTTCTTCACCTATTCAAACCATGCCTACAATTGAAGCCCACGGAGCCTTTCCCATTAGAGAGGAAGATGGGTAAACTGAAATGAAGAACATTAGCTGCTGAGTCCTTCCACACTTTCAAGGAGTTACCTCTAAAGAACCTGACACATTCATGTTTGAATTTTTTATTGTCTGTAGGACCTATGACTATGCCTCAGATAATTAAAAGCTAAATTTATTCCCATCTACCCTTAAGGATGCATCCTTGTGCTAGTTCATGGGTCTACCTAGGAACAACATCACTACCTATGCAAAGATACACAAGGCCTTCAAAAGAAAGTACATGGATTACTGTAGGTCCAAGCAAACTAAAGATGATATATTCGAGATGAATCGAGGGCCTAATGAATCCCTAGAAGACTATGAAGGGAGGTTTCAGTTAAACTATAAAAGAGCCAATTGTACTCTTGATCTTGGATCACTTAAACTAGTACTTCTCCGAGGGATCAATGAGGAGGTAATAGAAACGCTAAATATGTTATTACGAGGAGATATCTACCAACTACCTTATTGAACAATCAAAATTGTCTCCAGGAACCATTCTAGGGTAGTTAGGAAGAAACATAGAGTTGGCCAAAGTACAAACAACACCCCTTCCTCTTCCACCACCAACAAACATGAGATTGGAAATATGCTCAAGGACTGCAAGAGTGACATGTTTCACACCTTTTCCTTGCAAATGGACACAATGCAAGTCAAGAGTAATGAAGAGGAAGCATAAAGGGTCTTGGCTATATTTTTCCTTAGATGTACCAGAAAACACTCTAGAAATTAATGTGCATTAAATGTCGTAGAGGTTTGCTTCATCTATGAGGAGAATCATGCCACAGAGAAGTATCCCTCCTTACCTAAACTCAAAGCTATATATCAAGGTGGGGAAGTAGGACCAGAGGAACTCAGTTTCATCAAACAGACAAGGCCTCAAGGCCCTAGGTCATATCAACAGGGTATGCAAGGTGCACATTACTCTTACTATCACAATAATTAGAATACACCCATGCAACCTTGGTACACCCCCACTCATCCATCATGGCCTACACCTCCTACTTGGCCTTACAACCCTCCATATCATTCTCAACATGTGAAATAACCATTTCAGTAGTATGTTCCTCAACAACCTCAGTGGAACAATCCATCCCAATAGTGGAGGCCTCAACATAATAAACCACCTCCTCTAATGCCTCCACCCCAATCTCAACCTCAACTTACTCATGCTGCTCCATCCAAGTTGCCTCAGATCCCTGCATAGGCAAATCTGAACCCGAACAATATACAGGTACAATAGGTTTATAGTGGAGAGACATCCTATCCAGCTTATACTGTGGAGATACATGAGATTAATCTTAGGTCGGGAAGAGTACTTTCAGACAATCAACATCCATCTCCACCGATAGAGGTTGAGGAGGAAAAGGAAGAAATTAACACTTATATCCAACAACCTCCCTCTCTCCTGAGTGCTTGATCCATTCTAGTCAGCACACCGTAGAGGAGACCAAACTTATGGGAGAACTGAAAAATATTTGTAAATATACTGCATATCTAGGACATTAATTATGTACCTATTTACAATAGGCTCATCAAGGAAAATTGCTTCAAGAAACCCGGGAGAAAGAAGGAAGATACCCCCACCATCAATGTAGTAGGACAACTATTCGACTTAATGTTGGGAAGGGTGATATTTCCAAAGTATCTCGACCCTGGTACTCCATTTGTAGATTTACACATGGATGGTGTCATAATCCCCAATACTTTGATTGATCTTGGGTCTGCCATCAATTTCATGACCAAGGAAACTATTTTGAATCTCAACCTCCAAGGGAATTTGAGGAAAACCACAACGGTTTTGCAACTTGCAGATCGGTCCATAGTAACTTCGGAAGGAATTGTTGAGGATGTTATGGTCTCAATTGAATCTTGGGAGTATCCTATAGATTTCCTAGTTCTGCAGCCAAAAACCAAGTTCAATGGATATCCTCTCATCTTAGGGAGACCTTGGTTAGCCATTGCTGATGCTTATATCAGCTGTTGGGCCGGAAACATGATTATTAAGAATGGGCCCTTGTCTAAACAACTAGTATTATATCCTCCAGCCCAGCCTTCCATTGATCATGATATACCTATATGGTTGGAGGATGAAGAAGATGACGTATACAACACTACCACCATTTGTACCATAGATGTTGCTCTTAGAGGGGGGAATCTTGATGAAGATGAAATCATCAACCATGTCATTCAAAAGCAGTCCCCCACTAACAGCCTGCTTGAAAACCTAGTCAAAGAATCTGAGAGCAGCCATTAGATGTAATTTCATTCAGCCGATTCAACCTCTGAAACCACCAATGCTATAGAGTTTGGCCCATACAGATCTCTGAAAATTTACTCAAACCTCTTAGATAAAGAAGAAAATTAGCTATGCTAGCTTCTGAAAGAAAACCTAGATGCATTCTTAGGATTACAAGGACATGAAAGGGGTGCATCCATCAGTATACAGACATCATATTTACATTAAGGAAGGATGAAAGCATGTGAACCAACCCCAAAGGTGGATGAACACAGCTGTAAAGGAAATAGTCAAGGAAGAACTACATAAATTTTTGGATGCAGGTTTCATTTATCCTATATCAAACAGTGAGTTAGTATCTCCTCTTGTCCTAGTCCCAAAGATAAATGGAAATGGTGAATTTGTGTTGATTATTGGGAACTTAAAAAAGCCACAAAGAATGACCATTTTGTAGGCTTTAACCATGTATATAAATTATCTGCAAATGAATCTTAAAATAGAAAATAAACAATAGGGAGAGCATAAAACATAAAACAGATATACACAGAGATTTTTCCCTGGATCCAAAATCTGGACGACTAGCTTGATTTTTCATTATATTCCTTTTAGTGTTACAACACATATATATAAATGCCGAAGTATACATAAACTACAATCCATTAACCCTATATTAGAACATAACCGTAGTTCCCTTGACCGGATCTACAAAATACCAGGGGCCGAAAACCATCATGCCCAAAACCATGTGTTGCACTGAAAATTGTCACCTTGACATTCTGCTATTTTTATAAGCTCATTAAAAAGGCACAAGTAAACTCAAAAATTTCACTTTCAGTAATTTCTAGAAACCTCTGGAAAGAATCTTGTGGTGGCAGAACCACCATTTTGAGGTTCATGTATCCCTTGCCTTAAGGAGCTAACACCTTGATGTGAGGATCTTATCCCTTTGAAGGAGGATTATATCCCTTCATAGTTGGAACTGAAACCTCCTCTTTTGCACTATAAAAATAGGCATTGGGTAGCCTCAAAGGGAGTTCAAGCTTTAGAATTATTTTGAGCTAAAGTGATGTTGGGATTCAGACTCATTTAACTGAGATTTTGTGAGGAGAGATCACATAACTCTATCTGTCTCGGTTGGAAGAGTGCAAGGCTTGTCAAAGTAGAGGATATTCCTGCTTCAGACCCCAAGAAGGCCTGTTCAAGATCAAGGCTAAGGTTGTAAAGTTTTCTTTATTCAAAGTTAATACAAATGAATTCATTTTTCTCAATAAGCTGTTAATTAACTGTTTATTTCATGGATTCCTTGATCACCATGATAGGCATGATTTATAATATTTAATATATAGGTGCTATTTAATGTTTGCTTGTTTGTGACTGTAGGTTTATAAATATAACTCCTTCAAGTGACCGAGGGACAACAACTTCGAACAAGCATTGGATCTATGATAAGACCTTAACACCTTTATATTATTCTTTTGTAAATCGCATATGTCTAGAGAAAGATAGGTTTATTTGGCTGTTTGTTGCTATATTACCTTTTGGTACTAGGGAGATCGATCTTGTTCTCAAGATTGATTTATCCGGTCAACAAATTGGCGACTCCACTGGGGAAACATTCTTGTTTTTTGGTTTTCCTTTATTTTGACTTGAGAAAATGATTTTTCTGCTTTTTCATTGATGGATACTTGCCTGGGTAGCTTAGGTTTATTTTTATTTGAAAAGTTTTGAAGTCTTTTGTGTTTTTCTTGAACTTTTCTGGGGACTGCACTTTGTTTTCTTACACAATGCGGGTAGTTTTTCACTTTTCTTTAGTAACCAGTGCGGGACCGCACCTGTTACTTCTGGGGCTTGCGGACCCTGTTAAATTTTTTGAAAAACTTCATATTTCTTCTTCTAGTTTATGTTTAATTTAATTTAGGATTTCTAGTATCTGCCTAGATTTGTATTGTTCCTGTCAAAAGCCTCTTGTGAGTGAGTTCCAACAATATTTGTGTTTTGGTTGATTTTCTAGAAGTTTTGCATACTTGGATTGGTTTTCACTTGGTCTCTTTAGTGACTCAAAGATTGGAAGCTTGAAATACCTCAGATCACACTGGTCTTTTTGTTTTCTTGATGAGTTTGAATTGGTTGCGAAATCCATCCTTTCTTGAGAAATAGATTTAGTTGTTTCTTTGCAAATCTTTGAACAAATTTTGTTATAAATTTTGAATTTCATTTTTACAAAAGGAAACATATCTAGATGTTTTTTTATTTTTTTGTTATTCTGGAAAAATGAATCCTTAGTTTACTGAACAACTAAGTAAAACATTCTCAAAAAAAAATTAAAGCTTTAATTCAATTAGATTTTCAAAGTTTGTAGATCTCAAAATTAGTTTTTTGTAGTTTTGAGTGCTTTTTACAACTTGTAGATCTCTTTTGAAGGAAAGTTGTTTTTTGTATTTTCGAGTCTTGAAAGTGAAAAGGATTTATTGTGAGCATTGATTATTTGTATTTTTTTGAGTTCTTATTGAAAATACAAAGATATTTTCTTCCATTTATTCTTCATGTTCAAAGAAAGAATTGTCTCTTAAAAGAATTGCATTCTCGAACTCTTTCTTTAGCTAGAATTTCATTGAAAGAAAAACGAATTGTTTATCATTTTAGGTGCATTTTTTAGTGTGTTTGGAAGTCGAGTCTTCACACAATCAAAGTTTCATTTCCATACCTATTGACTTAAAAAACAGCCCATAAAAACAACACTTAATTAAAATTGATCTAGTAATCTTTTTATTTCTATGGCTCTTATCACCAATATAACTTAGGCTAGTATCTTGAAGTAGGGAGTAATTAACTCTCCAAGATAGTAAAAACAAAAAAGTAGATAAATATTGCGGTAGGAAATAAATCCAATTGTAATTGGTACAATTTGGGAAGCTTCTCTTAAAGGAGTTAATCACGAGATCATGTCCGAACCTTTGAGACAATCAATTCCGTTTCATTGGGAAAGATAGAAGATTTGCACGCATTACAAACGGTAAACCTCAGATTAACCATTGTCAAGGAGCCTGGGGTCACTTGTCAGTAAACCTCGGATTGACCATGTCGAGGAGCCTTCAAGGGGATTGAGCTTTGTTACTCTACCCTTGCGCGTGGAATCGGATCGTAGACTGTTCCCCCACTTGTATTTGTTACTGTTGGTAACCTTAGTGTCCATAATATTAAGATTATTTCCTAAAGTGACGGTGAAGGAAAGATCTCTCTGTACCTAGAGCAGACATCGACTAGACTCACTTGGCCTCTCTTGGGGGTTCTCTTCACTCGAGATGGTTTGGTGAAGAAACTTGTGTCAGTCTGTTTCATTAACCAGGTTGTCGGGGTAACTGTTCCAACCACCCTTTCTATATTAAACTTCTACTAAGTTGGATTTGATCACCAACTAGTGTTATTAGTATGGGAAGTTACTATTTGTGTGTGGTTTGAACTCTTAGATTTTTAGGCGTGTGATTCAGCTGTTTGTTTCTTTAGAGATTTTAGGTATTTTTATTGAAATTTTCTTTGTTTGCATGTGATTGATTAATATTTAATCGTGGTATAATTACCGAGACAATCCCAGAGACTTCAGGGGAAGCCCCCTGAATATACACCAAGTCAGCTTGAAGGGTTGTGTGCTCTAGTATCATCTAGTAGCAGTAGAATTAGATCAATAGAAGTCGAAAGTTCATCTATAGTTGTTCATCCTGATCATCAAATACCCACGACAGAACATATTCAAGAACCGATTTCAGTTTCTGAAGTTACTGGTAGTATTTCTCCTTCCAGTGAACTAGCTGAAGAACCTGAAATCTCTGAACCTGACACTGAGCCTTCTATTTTGGAAACATCCTCAGGATTTATTAATCCAACATCTAGTGATCCTAGTTCACCTAGGGTAAGAAACATTGTTACTGAATATCTTCCATCTGGCCTCATTTCTATTGAAGAACTTGCTAGTCCAGATGAAGAGGTATCTCTTCCCGAATCCCCTCAGTATTTGAGTCTTAGGGAACGTGAATCCATTTTCTACAGCCCTATTAGGAGTGACGATTGGTATTTATCTTTGACAATTTTTTTAGAAAACCCAGGTCTTTCTTTTTCTCCACCTCGAATTCCATTTCATCCTACGCCGAGAGGTTACTATCCTTCATCTATCATGGCAGGAGAGTCATCTATGTTTTCCAAAACACCGGAAGCATTTTTGCACGGTGGTCCTTCTGTTCCTTTGGAGTATCAGGCTCTTTCTGGTACTTTCTCAGGAGCAGCTCCTCGACTAATTGAACAAGTATTATCATCTAGTCTTAATGGAATTAAAACTGAAACGTCGAACACAAAGCAAATGCTTATGATTTCTGGTAATATTCCAAATCCTCAACCTCAAGGTGGTCAGCTACCGCCTAAGGGGCAACCTCAAGGCAGTCAGTTACCGCCTGGGGGGCAACCTCAAGGCAGTCAATTACTGCCTGGGGGGGAATTTCACGGTAATTTTTTCGCAGGATAAATTGTAGGACAATATTATTTTGGAGAACAACCTCAAGGACAATACATACCTCAAGGTTATCAACCTTCAGGACAGTACATACCCCAAGGTCAACCGCAAACTCAATATATTCCTCAAGGTCCTTATCAACCCCAAATTCAGTATGCGCCTCAAGGTTATCAACCTCAAGGTCAGTACCCAACTTAAGGTTTTCAACCACCTTCGGGTCAATCATTTGTACAAGGAGTTGGAAATTTACCACTTAATTATCAACCCTACGTTCAACCAGGCTATGGTCCTTCATATGTACAACCTTCTACGGGACAATACCCCAAAATGAACATGGTGTGGGATCCATCCAAAATTCAACAGACTATGCAACCTAATGTGTAGTTATCTACTCAACTTGGATAGCCTTTGGTTTCTTGTCCAACCCAGCAACATGTCCAGCCTACTATTCAAATCCCTGCACCTGGTTTTATTCAGCAGTCTGGGCCTAGTACATCTCAGACTCCACCTCAAACTGCTGCAACTACTGCAACATCTGTTCAACCTATAACACCTATTTCTAGAGTATCTGTAGCTCTGGTTTCTTCTATCCCTGCATCCGTGCAAATCCCTCAAGTCTCTGTACCCCAGTCAGGACCTATAGTTCAGACTTCGGTCCAGATACCTACAGGACAAGCTGGCACAAGTATGATTGTCACGAGTCAACTGCAATTCACATATTAACCATACCAGGGGCAGTATCAATTCGGTCCCATTTCACGAAACCCAGTTTATCAGTATCAACCGTACCCTGGCTATACTTATCAACAGCCTCAACAACCATAGTTTGGTCCCATTAATCCTGGTTTCCTGGGGGATTATACCATTCCTAATGAAAATCCGATTCCCAGTTATCCTGGGTATCCTCCTCTGGGAACTTCTCTTGCTACTCAAGGTTTTCACGACCCTAACCGTCAATTACCATTTATTGCAACTTTGGATTTACCTGATTTGCCACGCCTTACGAATGATCCAATTTTATATCATCCATATTGGCTGCCAATGCCCCATAATTTTCCCAGTGATATACCAAAATTCGAAGGTAAGTCAGGAGAGGATCCGTCAAATCACGTTATGAATTATCACCTCTGGTGTGCATCTAATTCGATAATTGATGATTGAATTTGCTTATGTCTTTTTCAACGAACTCTTGTTGGTCTTGCTGCCAAATGGTACATTGAGTTACCACGAGGCTCTTTTAATAATTTTAGTCAGTTAGCAACTGCTTTCTTAACTCATTTTCAGTTTGTTGTCAGATACGACAATGGCACAAAACTATTGACTTCGCTAAAACAGTTCACGTCCATATATATTTCTGATCATATTCATGAATGGCGATGTAGAAAGCGTTTAGTGAAATTTTTCATTTCGGATCAAATTTTGGCAGAATGGTTTGTTAAATCATTATTACCCAAAATCACTAAATATGTAGCTAAGGCAGGAGTTGTTCCTAAGGATCAATTCATTTCTCAAGCTCAATATCTTGACCTCGTCTATACGCAGTCAGGTACTTTACATGAAAAAATCCCCAATCTTCCAAAACAAGGTCAAATAACTGCAGCTCCTTTAGGGTCTCATGCCGCTGATGGTATGATTGGTTTAGTTAGTACTAAAAGCAAGAAGAAATATTCAAATAATTCTTCTACTATAATAACTTTACTTGATTCCTCGAAAGGAGAGTCTTCCGCTGAAATTTCTGCCGACATTCATGTCGTAGAGGCATCTACGGCCAAATCTAAATCTGGGGTAAAAAGAAGGGGAAGAATAAAAAAAAATAGAATTCCAAAGATAAAATAGATAAAACTGAATCTAATGACAAAAAACGTAAGCCTCGCTATCCTTGTTTCATTTATGATGAGGATCATTTTAGTAAAGAATGCCCGCATCGAGCAGAGGTTTCGAAATTCGTTAAAGGTTCTCAAAAACCTGCTATCTTGAAGGATCCTTTTCCTAGTCAAGATAGTAAGATGATTGGTTCTAACTCGAACGCCTCAGAAGAACCTGTTATGATGATGTCTCATGTCAGGATTGCGACGCAATCGCAAGATTATGGTAGTAAAAGTCTTGTTGGTGGTAAAGAAGCAGAATCTTCTAATTCAAACACATAAACTACACCTCCTCCTGTTTTTGATCCGCTACAGATCAAGAAACCCAATTCAGACTTAGTAATCAAATGGCCTGCTAAAAGTGTACTTCGTAAATCAGCTTTCAATCCACATGCGAGAGCTGCTCAGAATTACAACATTGTTGAGGACTTAGCTATTTCCCCTTCAGCAATGTCGGCTTTGGAAGTGATGCAATCGTGCCCAGTACAACGTAAATTACTTTTGTCTGCCATAGGAGCTGTCGATATTCAGGATTAGAACCTAATAATCTTCAATTTAGGGAATAGCACACCCTGCCTACCTCATCAAATGGCTTTCCAGATTCCAGCATTAGTAAAAAACAGACTGGTTTTCCAGACTATGATTGATGAACGGGCTTCTACATGTATTATGTCGATGCAGTGTTGGAAATCGCTTGGTTCTCCTACACTCAATCAATCTCTGAAAATTCTAAAGGCTTTTGATGGCCGAGGGTTCCATCCTTTTGGTATTTTGCAGGATTTACCTATAGGGGTTGAAGGCAAAACCATAAATCTAGATGTGGAGGTGGTTGATGCCCCTCTATATTACAACCTTCTCCTGGGTCGCAGTTGTTCTTATGCTATGACTGCTGTTGTTTCATCGGTCTTTAGGCTTATCAAATTTGCACATCAAGGAAAGTTCGTTACAATAAACCGTTGACTTATTTCTCATCCGATCCAGCCTCTACAGAAACTATCCATCATGTCGGTAAAACGGCTATCCCTTACAAGGATGTTGGGGTAGGTTTGATTAAATATTATGGTTTACTAGGAAATTTTTTCTTTCCTCCTCCTAACATATCACCTCATATCACAAATATTCATATGATTTCATCGAATACTATTACGTTTGATGATCCTTGGATCGTACCTTCCGATTCTGAGTTGGATTCATTTGATGGCGCAATCCCTTTGAGTCCATTTGAAATTTCATATCAGGATGAACAGTTTCTTTCTGATACTTCTTCAACTGAAACTGATCCAATGAATGTGATCCATGAAGAATCACTTTCTATATCTAGCTCAGCCACAACGACATTTCCCAATCCTGTTCATACTAATGAGTAGATTCGTGAACTTTTGTTTGTTGACGATTTACCATGGGAATATCTACATCACTGATCTTCATTTTTACCTGAGCCGAATCATTTTGAAAATCATTTCTCTCCTATTTTTACTGCTGAATATGTCAAAGAACCATAGAATCCATTGCAAAATCCTGATTTTGAGTTAAATTTGGAAAATATCTCTCGAACGATTCCTATTGACATTTCAGTTAAGCTAGGAATAATTGAAAACATTCATATAGGTGCTTTATGTATGGACGATGAACTCCAATCTTATAAAGCCCTATTTCAAGAATTTTGTGATGTGTTTTCCTGGTCATATGAAGAAATGCCAGGAATCGATTTGTCAATTGTTGTACATGAAATGAAGACTTACCCAGATGCCAAACCTATCCGTCAATGCTTATGTTAGATACATCTGAGAAAAGCTACTGCTATCAAAGCTGAAGTTGGTAAATTACTTCATGCAGGTTTCATTTATCCATTTCCTTTAACCGATTGGGTATCGAATATTGTTCCTGTTAACAAAAAACAAGGAACGATAAGAGTGTGTATTGACTATAGGGATATTAATCGATCTTCTCCTAAAGAAAATTACCCAACCCCCTATATCGATCAAATGATTGATGATTGTGCCGGCAGTTAAATGTTCTCCTTTACGGATGGTTTTTCCAGTTACAATCAAATAAACATACTCCCTGCTGAT
The DNA here is from genome assembly GCA_034641835.2 of Pinus albicaulis. Classification (NCBI taxonomy): domain Eukaryota; kingdom Viridiplantae; phylum Streptophyta; class Pinopsida; order Pinales; family Pinaceae; genus Pinus; species Pinus albicaulis. The sequence goes on from CM076573.1 coordinate 468,073,362, forward strand.
CAGCCTAAAACAACTTTCATTTGTCCGTGGGGAACATTTTCTTATTGCAAACTACCCTTTGGATTGAAGAATGCTGGGGAAAATTTTCAAAGGGCTATGTCTTACGCATTTCATGACATTAAGCACATTGTGCAACCTTATCTCGATGATTTACCTGCTCATTCATCACGTAGGGCCGACCATATCACTCATTTACCAGCTATCTTTATGAGATGTAGGCATTATCGAATTCGGCTGAATCCACACAAATGTGTTTTTTGTGTAGAATCAGGTCGCTTACTGGGATTTATTGTTTTGAAAGTAGGCATTCACGTTGATCTGTCGAAGGTCGAAGAAATTTTCAATCTACCTCCTCCTTTGAATTTGCGCCAACTCCAAAGTTTGCAGGGGAAAGCAAACTTTTTACGTTGGTTCATTCCTAACTACACCTAGTTAACAAAAGGATTTACTAGGTTGTTAAAACAAAACATTCCATTCTTTTGGGATGAGATCACTAATCAATCTTTTGATGCACTCAAACACATGTTTACCCATGCACCGTTATTGCATCCTCCTAATTACAACCAGGACTATTTTTGTACCTCGCCGCCTCTCATTCCACCATCGGGATGGTTTTAGTTCAGGAAAATGAATTCAAGAATGAACATGTGATTTACTATCTTAGTCGAAATCTGCATCCGACTGAGATCAAATACACACATGTGGATAAATTGGCCTTGGCAGCTGTTCAAGCTGTCCAAAGATTTCGTCACTACATCTTATTACACAAAACCATAGTAATTTCTTACTGTAACCCTATGATGTACATCTTTACCAAAAAATTTCTAGGGGGAAGGTATTCCAAATGGATAGTTATCCTGCAGGAATTTTACTTGGAATTTGAAAAATCCAAGGCAAAGAAATCTTTGTTTTTTGCCGAACTGATGTGTGATTTCCCGTCTATTGATACTGAAACTGTGGGGGAATAGACCATTGTGGACGAATCCTTGTTTCTTATCAGTACTCTTGATCCTTGGTATCAGGATATTATTGTTTATCTCCAAACCCAATATTTTCGGCTCAAAATCTCACGATCTCAGTGACAGAAAATAAATTTCAAATCCCAACAATACAATATTATTGGTGATACACTCTATCATCGTGGAGAGGATTCTGTTTTCCGACATTTTCTTACTCATGAAGAAGCTGAGAAGATTTTAAATGGCTTCCATTCTGGAGCATGTGGCGGCCATATGTCTGGGTATGCCACAGCCCAAAAGTTATTGTGTGCTAGTTATTTTTGGCTGTCCTTATTCAAATATTGTATTTATGCAGTCCGGAAATGCCACAATTGTCATGTTTTTTATCGTAAAATGCGTGCACCACCTGCTCCTCTTCACCCTATAATTGTTGTCGGTCCTTTCGCAAAGTGGGGTATTTACTTTATTACATGTAACCCTCACTCAGCCGGGGGGCATGCGTATATTATCCTAGCGGTAGATTATTTTACTAAGTGGGCCAAGGCAATGCCTACATTTTCGGCAGATGGAAAGACTGCTGCAACTTTCATGTTCAATCATATAATTTCTAGATTCGGTGTTCCTCAAGCCATAATTACAGATCATGGAAGTCATTTTTGAAATATCATGATGACTGAACTGACAGATCAACTTGGCCTGTGCCATGATAGTTCTACTTCATATTACCCGTAGGCCAATGGTCTGGTTGAAGCTATTAATAAAGTTTTAGTCACTATGATCAAACGAATTATTGGTATTCGTAAGTCAAATCGGCATTCCATGTTATTTTCAACACTTTGGGCATATCGGACCTCAGTAAAAACATCAACTGGTTTCACTCCCTTTCAACTCGTTTACGGTTTGGAAGCTGTGTTGCCGATTGAATGCGAAATTTCGTCATTGAAATTAGCCATAGAATTACTCCCAGCTACGTCTGAAGAGGAGAAGCATTTTTTGTACTTGGCTCAGCTAGATGAGAATCGACAAAATGTTGCATTAGCAAACGAGGCTCATGTCAAACGAATAAAGGCTCAGTACGATAGAAATGTCACACCTCGTAATTTTTCAAAAGGAGACCTAGTTTTAGTGTAAGATCAAGCCAATGATAAGCTAGGGGCCGGAAAATTTGTGCCTATGTGGCATGGTCCTTTCATTGTTAAGCCAAATATGGCAAAAGGAGCCTATGAGCTGATAGATTTCGACGGTGTCCCTTTAGATAAACCAAGAAATGGGCTTTATTTGAAGAGATATTATGCTTGAATTTGGTGTGGAGATTTTTGGTTAGATTATTTTCTTTACTGATGGTGTGTTTTAGATTAGAAAAGCGTGCCTAGTTTAGAATGTGTTCTTATCACTATTCCTGCTTATCTGAGTTTTACTCTTGATATTGCAGATGTCGACGTCTCTTCAAACCTACATTGGTTTTGTTGATGGTGCTTGTCATAGTACATGGAACATTTCTTCCGCATCTTGGGTTATCTATTCACCCTCTGATGAGTTACTATCCATGCATGGGGTAAGCCTCGATAAAACAATGAATAAAATTGCAGAGTATAGTGCAATGATTGAGTTATTATATGAATCCATATCATTTGGAATTCGGATTTTGATTGTTAGGTTGGATTCTGAACTTGTTGTATTACAGCTTAACAGGGTTTATGCCATTAGAAATCCAGTGTTATTACTGTTATTTTTAAGATTTCGTCTCTTGGAATGTGAATTTCATTACATTCAATATCAGCATATTCCAAGACATTTAAATACATTAGCAGATGCATTTGCTTCTAGTATGATAAATAGACATTTGCAATAATCAAAACAGTAAATTAAACAACATTCAATAACATGTACACAAATAGCCGGTAATAATTATATATCATAGCATAAAATTTTGTTTCAAAATATACATCGTCTTCGATCATAGGTTGAAATACACCTCATGATCGGCCAAAATGATAATACAAAAGGTCAAAAATATGAGTCTAAAAAATGATCATCCTATCCCTGATGATGATCATGATAAGAGACCACTGCCCGGGCCACCCTACACAGCAACCTCCTAAAAGGTCCTGGGACACCAATCACATATCTCTGTAATCTTAGTAGAATATCATCTATATCGGTCTCTGGAATGTCTACATTCAGGCGCTCTAGGTGATGCTCCAAATTAGACAGGTTCTCTACTGATTAGCCCTCTAGGGCTAGTGCCGTGGCAGCTAGATGCCTCCTCTCATAAGGCTGGAGATTAGCTGGTCGTCATGGGCCCACATCTGCATTTAAACTTTTTATTATTAGTTTTGGGAAGATTAAAATACAAAAAAATTAGAATAGAAATTTTTGAAAACGATTTTTACCTGAATCATCCCATTGTTCCCCTGTTGGGAGAGCCATCTCTAGGTCACCGCGAAAATCTATCCCGGCATATGGAAAGTCCTATATAACAAAAATTTGGCGTTCCAGCCAACGAAAATATCAAGAAGGAAATCGAACAACCTCGATGCCCTCAGCATGACGGGCCATCAGTGCAACCCAACGAACCATCCTAGGTTCTCGAGGTCGACCAACATCAACAGGAATGTTCTGTGGAGCTAACATGGGGATCCTCTCTAGAGCAAAGGTGACTACAATAGATCCATATCCAAAGTTGTTTAGATTTCCATTCTTTGCTCTGGTTAGTTGGCCTATTACATTGGCCAACACAGCTTTGCACCAGTTGAAAATGGTGCCTCGAAAACAGTCTACAACAATACTCATCTGTGAATCGGTAGCCACATGAAACGCTGCGCTCCCACACAGTCTAGTGATAGTAAATGCAATAAATTTAAGCTTGGGATAGATGATAGTTTTCATGTCAATCCGTTTGTCTTAGGGGTCTGCCCGATCATCACAGAACTCTAGTCGAAGACTAGCGACAGACTGGCCACCTGGCCTAGTCCAAAACAGAGAAATTTGTTCGCCCCTCTTGGACACACCAGTAAAAAAATAGATATCCTCCAGCTCAATTTCAAGCCGGTGGCCGCCAATAACAAAACATTGGTCCTATACATTCCATCTATTCACTAGCCACGTCAGGAGGTCTACCTGTGCCCTCATGCCCTGAATGGCCCAGAATTTATACAAATCGCATGCTCTTAACGCCTTCATTGCAGGAAAATTATTCATTGCAGCATCATCTATGTCTTCATGCTCGCGTTCTCTCCAAACAAGCATCTTGTATGTCCTACAATGCATAAAAATACATATTAGAACAAGATTATTTGAAAAATTATGGGCGAAAATTGAGAAAAATGAGTTTGAAATTTCATTGCGCGGGGTCCGCACCCTATTTTCATACAGAGTGCATAGGTACGCATGGGCACTGTGAAACAGGTGAAGACCCATGAATTTTTTTCTATGTAGAAAAAATTCGAGGTCCACAGGGCCCGCGTGTTGCACCTGCGGACCCCCGCAGGGGATTTTTTCAACCTATTTTTCTTTAAAAAATGAAATTTAAAGCCTAAAAATGAAATATAAACAAATGAAATGCAAGATAAGGAGGACATGGATTACGTGGAGCTGACAGTTCTCGATTTTTTCGGATGGATTTTCCAGAATCTTCGCAAGAACTTTTCTACCCAAAAGCTCTTACTTTTCACTCTGAACTCAAATGGTAAAAATGAAGCTAGAAAAGTCCTTTTAATAAGTGTTTTTGAATAATTGAATTTTGAATTTGTTTATTTTTCACTTTAAAAAATTAATTTTTGAAAACATTTTTATTTATCTTAAACAGGTATGTGTAATGTTTCAATTTTTTGTGAAGAAAATTGGATTTTTCGGGAAAATTGATCATTTTTCAACAAAAAGCATACTTTTATCACTTTTTTGGACTCTTTAAAAGATTTACGAAAAAGAAAAAACCTGGAGTCCTCTTTTAAGCTCTTTTTAGACTCTCGAAGATTGAAAATATTGCCGAGCACTTGATTATTCAAACTCGTTAAAATAAATGAATGATCGTCCTTTCAGTATAGGTTTACCCCTTTTACCGACTGAAATGAAATATTTACGAAAAAGGTATAAATTGACTAATTACAGTCGAAAAAGTTCTCTCTCGCATTATTTTATCCTTTTTCGGGCTCGAGAGACTAAATTTACGAAAAAATACACCCATGGAGTCTTCTTAAGTTTTTTCTTCCGACTCCCTAAAATTGAAAAAACACTGAGTTTCTCCTATACTGGACTCATTAAAATCTAACAGTAATGGACCTGTTCAATTTTAAATAGGAACGAACCACACCTTATTAGGGTTCAAATCTTAAACTAAGTTGGACTCATCCGAAGGATGAGCTTACAAACAAGCAAATGTTATCCTCCTCAAGCTTGTCAAAAATAAAGAAGTACTTGCCAGAAATGGTGGGGGAAAAGAGAAGAATGAGCCTATTTGTTGTATTTTGATTATTCGAAAATCCGTTAACCACTCTTGAACATGACACTTTTGTTCACCTGGGTTGGGAAATCCTTTGCCTAACAGTTAATCAAACCATATTGAAAGTCTTCAGCCGGTTTCTGGGTATTAGCTTTGGGTCAATTGTCACCAAGCCATCTGCAGTGTCGTTATGTGTTCAAGAGGACAGTTCAAACAAACCATTCATCTGCAAAATATTTGTCATCCATTTTGACCATCCCTGAGTCAGTCCTTGCCAATATATTTCTTCAAAACTTGATCTATGATTTCGTGTTGTGGGCTTGCCTAGGACGGATCACTTCCTATCGATGACAGCTCATTATCCAAGAAGTTGATCTAGAAATCATCAGTACCTTGAAATCTGCATGCCTCAATGCCAGGTTTCTTGCCTTTGATGACAGGTTGCATCATTGACCTTCGATCGAATGATTCCATGACATGTTCGACTTCAGCTCATTCATTCACATTTCATGGATTGTACTAAGTAATTTGAGGGCCATTGACATTACTGGTGGTTACTCTCACACTTGTTAACAATTTGCATTATTGACTAGTAATCAAGTGGTTTCTACCATGTTCGAGTTCGACACATTCATTCACATGGATAGAATCGTACTAGTTCGAGAAGCGGAAATCAAGACCCTGGATCTAGTTTCTACCATCCAGGCTACGAGGAATTTTGTTATTCATTTATACAGTGGACTATTCATAAACATATGGTTGCATCCATACTGTGTCTGCACATTTCTATATTGTTGATGTATTGAAAATCATTCCTGTATCAGAACAGTTTAAATCAGTTTTCTAGTGAGTTTTGATCTGAGTATGGGAATTCCTACCTCAGCGATGATATGTTTACATATATATATTTTGGATTGAATTTTTTTACAGGTTCTGAATGGGGTGTCCACGGGATGATCTTTGAAAAGATAAATTACTGCACTCTTCATATATGACAGACTTCATCTTCATCTATTCCAGACTTTGCACTTTAGGGGGAAATCTGTTGCACTAAAAATTGTCACCTTGACATTTTGATATTTTTATAAGCTCATTATCACTCATACTTCCTCCTTTGAAAGTCTAACACATCATTTCCTCATGTCAAGCCTTAGAAATAAGAGAAAAGTTCTCAAAAATCTCTTTAACTCTGGTATCGCACTTTCTCTTTGTCTTGCCTGCAGTCCCGCACCTAATGTTCATGACTCCTGCGTACCTGAAAGCACTTTTTCTGTGTTAAGGGTGCGGACCCCTGTAAAAGATTAAAAAGGTGCAAGTAAACTCAAAAATATCACTTTCAGTAACTTCTAGAAACCTCTAGAAATAATCTTGTGGTGGCAGAACCGCTCTTTTGAGGTTCATGTATCCCTTGCCTTAAGGATCTAACCCCTTGATGTGAGGAGCTTATCCCTTTGAAGGAGGATTCTATTCCTTCATAGTTGGAACTAAAACCTCCTCTTTTGCACTATAAAAAGAGGAATTGGGTAGCCTCAAGGGGAGTTCAAGCTTTAGAATTATTTTGAGGTAAAGTGCTATTGGGATTCAAACTCATTTAACTGAGATTTTGTGAGGAGAGATCACATACCTCTATCTATCTCGGTTGGAAGAGTGCAAGGCTTGTCAGAGTAGAGGAGATTCCTGCTTCAGACCCTGGGAAGGCCTGTTCAACATCAAGGCTAAGGTTGTAAGGTTTTCTTTATTCAAAGTTAATACAAATGAATTCATTTTTCTCAATAAGCTGTTAATTAACTGTTTATTTCATGGATTCCTTAATCACCATGATAGGCATGATTTATAATATTTACTATACAGGTGCTATTTAATGTTCGCTTGTTTGTGACTACAGGTTTATAAAGATAACTCCTTCAAGTGACCTAGGGACAACAACTTCGAACAAGCATTGGATCTACGGTAATACCTTAACACCTTTATAGTATTCCTTTGTAAATTGCATATGTCTAGAGAAAGATAGGTTTATTTGGTTGTTTGTTCCTAGATTACCTTTTGGTACTAGGAAGATCGATCTCGTTCACAAGATTGATTTATCCGGTCAACACCATGTGTAAACCCATGCAAAAAACCATGGGAGGGTCCACCCACCGGAAAATAAGGACCAAAAAAAATTTCTCGGGGCACTACTCTGGACGCCGATAGGGGGGGTTTCCGACCTCGCATGAAACCCCTATTGCACCTGACGCAACGTACAAGGGGAGCTTTCGCCCCCCCTGTGACCCTCCCATGCATGATTAGTCATGGAAAGAATATAACACAAACCCAACATTCTCCCACTTGTTTTTTTCTTTCCGCAGGGGACCACAGGAGAGCTGAGTCATTAGCCCAACTTTGCAACACCCATTGTTTCTCTACACCAAGAGAAATTCTGAGTGCTCACAGACTTCGTCAATTCATCTGTAGCATTCTTCGAGGTGTCCACCTTTACCAGCAACACCCTTTTAGCCTCAACCATATATCTCACAAAGTGATATTGAACATCAATGTGCTTTGTCTATGAATGATAAGCAGGGTTCTTAGCCAAGAAAATTGCACTTTGGCTATCACAGTCTATCCTTATAGCTTTCTACACCAACCCCATACTTGAACACAATCTCTGCAACCAAACTGCTTCCTTGCTTGCATGAGTGGCTACCATGTATTCTGTCTCTGTAGTTGAAAGAGCCACTACAGACTGTCTTTTACTCATCCAACTGACTGCACCTCCAAATAGGCCAAACACATACCCACTTGTAGATATTCTTTGGTCCAGATCTCTAGCTAAGTCTGCATCAACAAAACCAGGAATTTACAACACTCTTTCCAATCATTGTCTTCCCTAGTAGCACAAGCCATAATCACTAGTGCCACACAAATATCTGAAACCCTGCTTCACTATTTCCTAATGCTCCTTCCCTGGGTTTGACATAAACCTGCTCAATACTCCCACTGCATGCTCAATGTCTAGTCTAGTATATACCATTGCATACATTAGGATACCCACTGTACTTGAATATGGAACATGGGACATATCCTCTTCTTATTCTTGTGTCTTGGTACACTATTCAGCAGACATATTTGTACCTACAGGAATCGGAACATTCACCGGTTTACTATCCTACATATTGAACCTCTGCAATATAGTCTCAAAATAATTCCTCTGGTTTAACCAGAGCTTCCTCTTTTTGTGATCTCTCTTAATTTCCATGCCCAAAATATGGTTTGCAGCACCAAGATCCATCATGTCGAATTTGGAGAACAGTTGGGTCTTCAAATCTTGGATAATTTCTTTGTCATTTCCAATCAACAACATATCATCCACATACAAGACCAAATAAATAACATGGTCACCAAATTAATTTAAAATAAACATAGTGATCCTCCTTGCTTCTGGTGAAGCCAAGTCCCCATATATAGATATCAAATTTCTGATACCACGTCCTTGATGACTGTTTTAACCCATACAAATACTTCTTTAACCTGCATACTAGTTCTTTATTCCCCTTCACCATAAAGCATTTAGGTTGTTTAATGTAGATATCCTCTTCTATATCCCCGTGAAGAAATGTTGTCTTCACATCCATCTGTTCTACCTCAAAATCAAATGCAACAGCAAATGATAAAAGTAATATAATAGAAGTAACTTTGGCAACAGGAGAAAAAAAATCACAAAAATCAATTCCTGGCACTTGGGAATAACCTTTTGCTACCAACCGAGCTTTGTATTTCTCCACCTTGCCTTCTACATTCATCTTCTTCTTAAACACCCATTTTCTCCTGATGGGCTTCCTTCCAGCCGACAACTCCACCAGATCCCATGCCTCATTTTTATGCAAGGATGCCATTTCATCAACCATGGCCTCCTTCCAGAGTTTTCCATCCTCTGAATCTACTGCCTCCCTAATGGTTCTAGGATCATCATCAGTTATAGTTAAAGAAAAATTTGAATAGAAAGTAGATGGACTATACCTTTTTGTTTGTCTTCTTTCTTGAACTGATCTTCTCACAACTGGATTTTGTGGCACTTCCTCTTTTGAGTATTCTTCTGTTGTAGAGTCTGATTCATCCTCCTTTAGCTCAAACTCTATCTTCTAAGTTTCCTTTGGTAGGACCTCATTTTTAACAACATATTTCACCTCTCTAAACACCACATCTAGGCTATACAAAACCTTCCTTGTTTCTGGGTTCCAAATCTTGTAACCCTTTAAACCATCCTTATACCCAATAAAGATGCACCTTTCATATTTATTATCCAACTTGGTCCTTTTCTCCTTTGGAACATGTACATATGAATCACATCTAAATACCCTCAGATGTGAAAGAGAGGGTTTCTTACCATTCCATACCTCATGTGGAGTCTTATCCTCCAACGCTGATGAAGGTGTTCTGTTAACCAAGTAACATGCAGTCTCCAATGCCTTTGCCCAAAATTCTTGTCCTAACCCGGTACCATTGAGCATGCTTCTTGCCTTTTCCATCAGCATTATGTTCATTCTTTCTGCAACTCCATTTTTCTGAGGTGTGTATGGAGTATTCTTCTACCATGCTATACCACACTTCTTACAGAACTCCTCAAATTCCTTCTTGTAGAACTCCCCACCATTATCAGTCCTCAGCACCTTTATCTTCTTCTCTGTCTGGTTTTCCACCAAAGCCTTAAATTCCTTAAATCTGTCAAAAAATTCAGATTTATTCCTCAAGAAATGTATCCATGTATTCCTTGAGAAGTCATCTATGAATGAAACATAGTACACAGACTTACCTAGTGATGGAACCGACACAGGCCCAAACACATCACTGTGCACAAGCTCTAATATCTTGTTCGCCCTCTTAGCACCAAAAGGAAAACTCACTCGATTCTGCTTCCCATATACACAATGTTCATAGAAATAAAAATCCAGAGAGCTATTATACATACCTTATACCATACCATTTCCATGTAGTATCTGAAGGCCCTTCTCTCCAATATGTCCAAGCCTTTGATGCCATAGAATCGTCTTCTGTCCAGAGACCGCTAGGCTTTCCGCTCCACTTTCAGGAACCACAAAACTATTGCACCCATCAATAACAGTGCTACCCTGAAGCTTGTACAGAGTTCCAATCTAAACTCCTGGCATTAATACCAGTGCTCCTCGAACCATCTTACAGGTATCCTTCTCAAACATTGTTTTTACACCTGCATCATCCATATTGCTTATAGAAATCAGATTTCTAGCCAATGCAGGAATGTGCAGAACACCAAGAAGTGTTCTAATCCTTCCACCTTGCAACTTCAGCTTGAATTTTCCACATCCAATGATTCTGGCCTTCCTATCATCCCCTTGGAAGACGTCATCGCCATCATATTTCTCATACTGGAAAAACCACTCCCTATGGGGAGTGAAGTGAAAGGATGCACCTGAATCAATCAACCATGACTCATGATCTACTTGTGTATTTGAAGAAGAAGCCAAATAAACATCCCCACCTCCATCCAAGGTTGTTTTTTCCTCTAAAGAAGGAGCATCATCAGATCCCTTTCCTTTCTCAGGAGCTTTAGATCTGTAGTCCTTTTTGTAGTGCCCTTATTTTCCGCATTTCTAGCAAACCTTTACAAAATTTCCAGGAGATTTAGATCTCCCTCTAGATTTAGATCTCCCACTCGAAACCTTATTCTTGTTTCTATTATGGGACTTTCCTCGTACATATAAGGCATCTCCATTCTGACCCTCCATATTTCTCCGTCTCATTTCCTCCCACAATAAGGCTGAGACAATGTCATCAAAATTCAAGGTAGTTGTATTGCTACCTATTGCAATAACTAGACTGTCCCAGGAGTCTGGTAGAGAACAAAAAAAACTAATGCACTTATCTTCATCTGAGATTTTAATATCAAAAAATGATAGTTGACTTACCATAGTATTGAAGGCGTTTAGATGCTCTGTCACCAAATCTCCAACCTTCATCCTTAGGTTATATAGTTTTTTCCACAGGAATAATTTATTCACTAGAGACTTAGATTGGTACAAAGTCCCTAGCTTGTCCCACAAGGTCTTCGCCATAGCTTCCTGAGATACATTCAACAATACTAAATCTGAGACACACAACTATATTGTGCTCTTTTCCTTCTGATCTAACTTCTTCCAGTTTTCATCTGACATTGTCGTTGGTTTAGTACCCGGATCTACAACGATCCACTAATCCTTATCCACCAGCAGATCCTCCATCTTGAGCTTCCACAACTCAAAAATCTGACCATTAAATTTCTTCATCTCCATCTTCCCACCACTCGCCATCTTCTTTCACCGCAAGAATTGATCCCATAGATCTCCCACTGAACAGGGTTTACCTCAGGCCCGAGAAAAAAAAAAACCCTTAGCATCAAAGGTGTCCCCTTAAAGCAGAAAAAGCATCGATACCAAATGTATGTTTTAACCATGTACATAAATTATCTGCAAACAAATCTTAAAACAAAAAACAAACAATAGCAAGAGCATGAAACATAAACCATATATACACAGAGATTTTCCCCTAAATCCCAAATCGGGACGACCAGCTTGATTTTTCATTATATTCCTTTTAGTGTTACAACACATATATATACATGCTGAAGCATACATAAACCCTAATCCATTAACCCTGGATTAGAACATAACCGTAGTTCCCTTGACCGGATCTACAAAACACCATGGGCCAAAAACCATCATGCCTCAAAACCATGTGCAAACCCATGCACAAAACCATGGGTAGGTCCGCCCATCAGAAAATAAGGACCAAAAACTTTTTCTCGGGGTGCTGCCTCGGACCCCAACATGGGGGGCTGCCACCCCCCCTGTGACCCCCCTACTGCGCCCGATGCAACGTACATGTGGGGCTATCACCCGCCACGCGTGACTAGTGATGGAAATAATATAACTCAAACCCAACACGTTTCCCTTTACCCTTTATAGACCAAGTCTTGGATGGACTTGTAGGAAAGAAGTTCTTTTCATTCTTAGATGGGTGCAATGAGTATAACAAGATCTGAATCAGCCCTGAATACCAAGACAAGATTAATTTCACTTGCCCTTAAGGTACCTTCGGTTACTGAGTCCTACCCTTTGGGTTGTGCAATGCCTGAGCTACCTTCCAAAGAGATGTCTTGAGCATTTTCTCTGAGCTAGTCCATGACTCACCTGAAATCTACATGGATGATTTTAGACCCGATGGGGATGACTTCCAGGAAGATCTCTCCAATTTGGGATCAGTGCTAAGAATTTTCATTGATATGCATCTCTCCCTGAGACCAGAAAAGTGTGAATTCATTAAAAGAGTAGGAGTTGTATTGGGGCACTCAATCTCCCAAGAAACAATACAGGTGGACCTGAACAAAATCACCATCATCAAAAGGGTACCTGCTCCTCAAAAGTAGAGAGATGTCAGGAGTTTCTTCGATTTAGTTGTCTATTATAGAAGATTCATCAAAGACATCAGCAAATTGGCCTTGCCACTATTTGGTTTGTTGGCAAAAGATTTTGAGTTTACTTGATCTAGTCTTTGTCAAGAAGCTTTTGAGCTCATTAAGGGAAAGTTAAATATTGCCCCCACTCTTTGTAGTCCAAACTAGACTCTGCATTTCCACATCCACACAGATGCATCGGACAAAGTTGTGGGGACGTCATTGGGGTAGTTAGAATAAAATATACCTTATGAAATATAGTTCATCAGTAAGAACTTGTCTAAGTCTGAACTCCATTATACTGTCACAAAGAAGGAAATGTTAGCCATTGTGCATGCTTTAAACAAATTTAGACACTATGTAACTCGTTATCAAACCTTTGTACACACTGATGATGCATCTATAAAATATTTAATGAGCATACCAGATGTTAATGATAGTGTAATTGGATGTTTTTTACTATTACAATAGTTTGAACTAACCATTGTTGATAAACCTGGAAAAGAGAATGTTGTTGAAGATTTTTTTTCTAGGTTAGCTCTATCTGCAGATGAAGAAGGAATGGTGGATGACCAGCTGCCAGATGAACATCTTTTCGCTATCTCATCACTCTCACCATGGTTTTCTGACATAACTAACTACTTGGTTTTTGAAAAGTTACCTCATAATCTCGCATTCAAGGAGAAAATAATGATCATCAGAAAAAGCGCCCATTTAACATGTATTGGAGGAAATCTCTTCAAGCTAGGCCCTGACCAAATTCTCAGAAGATGTGTGATTGAGGAAGCAGTTTTTGATATCCTCTTTGCATGTCATGATTGCAATTATGGAGGTCACTTTGATGAAAAAATGATTGCTTTCAAAGTTTTGCAGGGAGGATACTATTGGCTTACCCTTCACCAGGATGCCAGAAGATACACTAGTAGGTACGACGAGTGCCAAAGGATAGGGAAACCTACACGAAGGGATGAGATGCCTTTGCACACTCAGGTGGCTCTTAAGCCATTTGACAAGTGGGGCATGGATTTCATTGGACATATTGATCCACCATCTGGACAAAAAAAATTATATCATAGCCTGCACTGACTACTTGAAAAAGTGGGTTGGAAAAAAGGGTGTGAAGGTAGAAACTGAGGAGAAATTAGCATAATTTATGAGAGAGAATGAGTTTTACAAATTTGGATACCTCAGAGAGGTAGTCAATGATCAATGAGAATAATTCACATCTCATCTCATTGAGAATATTGTGACGAGGCACAAGATAAAGCATAAGACTTCCATTACCTACCACCCTCAATGAAATGGCCATGTGGAAGTGACGAACAGAGCCTTGGATAATATCCTCACCAAGGTTGTGAGAAGCAGAAAAAATAATTGGGCGGACATATTCACTCCTTATGACGTGGTCTATGGCAAGAAAGATTCGCTTTCAATTGAATTTGAGTTCAACACCTTAAGGATGGAAAATGAGTTAGACCTAGATATATCAAATGGCCAACGAGAAATTTTTCTGCAATTAAATGGATTGGATGAGCTCAGGATGCAAGCACTCCTTCACAGAGAAGTGATCCGGCTGTAAAGGAAGGTCTTGCATGAAAATTATATTAAGGAAAAGGTCTTTCAAGAAGGAGATTGGGCGATGTTGTATGACTCAAGGTTTACGGATTTAAAAGGAAAACTAATAAAAACATGGTTGGGAACCTACAAAGTGGAAAAATTTTATGATAATGGTGAGGTTCATATCAAAACCATCGATGAGGAAGGAATTCCCCTACTTTTCAATGGTTACAGGGTTAAGGTTTACGAAAAGCGCCTGTCTAGGGAAGAATTTATGAATTCAATAAATAGGGCAGTGTATGTCATGGGAAACTCATTAGTTTCCAGTGACTCCCACTTATAAAAAATAAAATAAATAGGCATGGGTGAAAACCTCTCTGAGGCGCCCTAGGCAAACTCCGGGGTTGAAAACCTCCATGAGGCAATCTTGGAGAACAAAAAAAGAAAGAGAATAAAAATAGAGAATAAAACATCCTTTGGTGAAAACCTATATGAGGCACCCAAGGTAGGAATGTGGGTTGATAACCTCTGTGGAGGTAGCCCAATTTCCTTCAAAAAAAAAAAGGAAAAAAAGAAGAAAAATACCTATTCACTTATGTCTTTTTTTGTTTTGGAGGTTATTGATAAAAAATGGTTTTTTGGATTCGAGAGAAGTTTCTATTCATTTTCTCTTCTCCTTTCCTTGCACACTCCATAAGCCACTCCAAAATACACCCCTTCATCCATTTCACCCCTGAGATAGGCAATTTTTTTTTTCCTGAACTATAATTGCAACACACAAGTCCAGCAGCTACAGGATTCTTGTAGCACTACCAGAAACTCTTGCAAATGCTACAAGAATATAATTCATGAATGAAGAAGCTCTCTTAGGGATCTTTGAACTTCAAGGAGAGAATGATAATTTATTTTTTTCCTATACCTACCATTCCCAAACCTTTATTTCACTCCATTCACAAGGATTCACTCTCTAAACCCTATGTTGCACCATTAGTAGCTAGATCATTGGAAACTTAGCATGAGACACTTTCACTTGCCTATCGTCCACTCAATTCATTCGATGACTCTGTCCATATCCTCCATGAACCATATCCCTCCATTTTTTAGCACACTAAAGTAAGAAGAGGCAAGAAAAAGGCTATTACAGGCATTGGAAATTTCCATGTAGAAAATTAGTGTGTGGCAAAACAAGGCGAAGAGATGAAGGAAAGTTGATGAGGATGACTCCAAAATACCACCAGCAGATCCCAAGAGGGAAAGCACACTATCCATGGCACCTGAATACCTCCATGCATCACCTACAAAGAAAACAAAATATATTAAGGAGCTCACTCAGAAAAGACAAGCAACTCACTTAGAAAAATCTCCTCACTAAGAAACTAAATAAGAAGTGAAAATACGGTAGAGAAGAGATCATCGTTGCAAAAACCAGCTCAAGATACTTGCACCAGTTCATTCAACACCACACCAACACTAGGTAGGCTCAAGTCTGGCCCTTCACCTATCGTTATGCATCCATAATGACCAAAATGGTTTAATGTCAAGTTTTAGAAATTTAAAAGGAAAAAAGGTGGCTAGTTAACTTGGCCATCTTCATAAAGTTAAACTGGAGGAAAAGTGAAAGTGCATGCCGCTTGAGAAAGTAAAATAAATTCAAGGGTAAGTGAACGGGTATGAAGAGGGTGATTACAAGGCTCAACAATCATTAACTGGAGTGGGACCAACAATCTCAAAGAAGAAAAATTGTATTAAGTACGAGTCAGCACAACGCTCCAAATATAGTTAAAAATGAGATAAAGGTGAGATTTGTCTCATTTTAACCATTTCGCTGAGAATTTCAAAGAGCAGCAAGAGCAGGAGAGAAGTGGGAGCCATTAGGAGAGAAACATCAAGGTTTGATCTTGCATCACCATCATGCTACAGGAAACATATTTTTGCTACAGGTAACTTCAGAGGTAGATCAACAAGGGTATAGAAGGAAACATAGAGTCACCTATGGGTGAATTCTCTTCTGAAAGCCACCATCTCTCAAAAAAATTCACCAGAGGACATATTAAGTGCTTTCCATCCTCCAGCACTAAAATTTCTCAATGAAATTTACACACGGTAAGTGAAATTTGTCAATTGAAGGGTAAAAGAAAAACTTTCTTGCATTTGTTTGAAAACCTCCATCTCCAAGACATAACTCTCAAACATCTCACCACCCTCATATCACAACCATTAAAATGGGAGGGGGATTTAACAGAAGGGAGACCACTGACATTAAGAGAATTAAGTAGCATACTCAAGTCACGGAAATCTTCATAAATCACCAATGGATATGGTTCTTTGAGCTTTTGAAAGGGTTTGATGAAGAGATAGCTCGATACTTTGCAGTGGCTCTGCAATCACACTTAGTTGGGTCAATTTACTAGGTAAACTAACAAAAGTATTTAATCATCAATACGTGCTTGTATAACTTAGAAGCATATCCAAATATATGGATTTCATCTATAGTAATGTTTAGAAGATGAATTATTAATAATAAAGGAATTCCATATTACAAATATAAATATTAACTAAATAATTTCTAACTCAATTATGTAATAAGCAGTAGAAGAAGCTCCTAACTTAGGAGAACTTTTTTGTCCTTCTCTACAAAAATATTTCATGAATCTCAAAACCAAAAACCACTAATGAAAACTAGATCAAGATACCTGAAATATTAACTAAATATGCTCCTAACTAAGGATATGCTATATGTCCTTCATTACAGATTCATTCATCATTAATTCCATTGTTAGAAAACAAGAACTTCAGACAATCACTTAAAAGCAAGAAAGATGAATTCTAGTTCTAGTTCTTGATCAGATAGAAGGAAAGTTTAAATTAAACATTGGGTTTCCCTTCATATGCAGAATATAAATTAGAATTAGATTCATCAGCAATCATAACACATAATAATAAATCTAATTAATATATTAAGCATAAAACAAAACTACTTTAGGAAATTGCAACTAAATTAACCAGAAAGTGCACTTAGCTCAACGTCGGGGCCCTCCAACCCTTGCCTCGCACACTGTGAGTATTTTCATCTATTGAAACTCAGTCAAGAATTCACCATATAGAAAAACAGAAAAGGAAATAGAACAGGTTCTTCAATTAGCTCCCAAAGTTTCAGAAATATCAAATTTAAGTTATACAAATTCTACATGTTTCAATGGTTCACAAACTTGGTGTAAATAGAGAAATAATAAAAAAGATATGCTAAAATGTCTCTAACAGACTTATCTTACCATAATCCCATCCATATAGGTCGAACTCATTAAATTAGTTACACCAAATCTGGAAAAATCCCAAAATCTACTATTTCTGCCCTATTTTCTAGCGATTCCTGAAAAATAGGTAATGTTTGACCAGCTTTGACCGAGCCTCTTTGAGATTAGTTTGATCGAACCAATAGGTGTAAATCTAATATTATTTCCCAAGATTTCTAGCAATGTATTCATATTGAGCCCATGCGTCCTGCAAGTATGACATCAATGAAGCCATTACGAGAATTTTTGGTGCAGCCAAGAATTACTCTTAAAACTGAATTTTTACTAAAATTTCCAAAAAATTGAAAAACTTCATTTCATTACCTGAATATGCATAATAAGGCTAAAATTATACATATATGAGCGAAATAATATGGAATATGGTGGTAAATATATGGATTTAGGATACGCAAAAATTACCAAAATTGAGGGCCAACATCTCCTCCTTTCTTACTCTCAAGCATGTCCTCATGCTTGCCTCTCTCTCTTTGACCTTCTGCTTATGTATGATGACTGACTGTTATAGCATCATTTTTCACCCTCAGGTGATTCATGATTGTCTTTATGGCTTTGGGAACCCATTCCTACAGACTTGAACAAATTCACTAAAAAACAGTGTTAAAATTCCCATACACGGTTATGCCCAGACTTTTCCGCGTGTATACGCGAGTCCACATGTACTTTTCCGCATATGCCATTAAAACCATTAAAAATATATATATATATTCCCTATTTTTGGGCTGGGTTGATGGTTAATCCAGTAGTTCAACCACCCCAGCACGTGGCCAACTGTTTCCAACTGACTGAAACTACTTTGAGGGAGTATAAAAGCCCCTCATGTGCATGGCCTAAGGGAGAGAGAAATTTTGTAGACATTATACTCTGTTGGAATCCTAACTCAAGTCTGATTCCCCGTGCCTCCTGCACTTTCCCAGATTTATATAGGAAACCCTTGTTTCCTGGAGATGTTCATCCATTTATATGC
This sequence comes from Pinus albicaulis, assembly GCA_034641835.2. NCBI lineage: Eukaryota > Viridiplantae > Streptophyta > Pinopsida > Pinales > Pinaceae > Pinus > Pinus albicaulis. The sequence goes on from CM076573.1 coordinate 468,092,044, forward strand.
CATCTTGAGTGCACAACTCTTGAAAGTTTCTTAGTGAGGCAAGGGCAGGACGAATCCGGACGACGGTCTGCTCGAAGATCATGGAAGGATTCAAGTGATCTCTCCACTCTTTACTTCTGTACATGCTGTTCATAATAATGAAGAACCATCTTGTTCCTAAACTTCTGTGTTAGTATCTATTTTTATATGTGGAAAGATTGATTATTAAGCAGTTGTTATCGTTTATATCATCTTTTACATGGATTACACTAATGCTTAGGAGAAATATATGTTGTACAACTAGGTTTCCGTGCACTTTCTTTCTTGTTTTCCAAGTTGAAGGAGGAAGAAAGGTTGCTGGGGGTTTGGAATCCGCGGGATCTACATCGAACGTAGGACTACGAGTGAGTTCTGCTATCGTTGTTATCTAGTTTTTTGCATTCAAGTATGGTTGTGTGTGAGTCCTTCTAAATGGCATGCCCAGCTCTGTGGAGGTTTTGACCCAACAAACCTCTAGGGTGATTTTCCTCGAAACAGAACTGGCGACTCCGCTGGGGACCACATTCTTGTGATTCCCTTGTTGGGTGGTTTCAGTTGTTTGATAGGTTTCCAACAGTTTTAACTTTTATTTTCAGTCCAGTTAACTCTTTCTCAGTCAGACTGAAGTCCTGGTTCCTGATCTAGGCTTAATCTTTTTTATTTTTCATTATTTACATTTTCATACACGAGTTTTTCTGCACACAGACGTGTATACATGCAGTTTTTTTTAAAGGGAGCCTCGTATACGTGGGTTTCCTTTAGCACAGTCGCGTATGCACGCTTGTTGCTAAACTATCAAGTAGCATATATTTGGGTCAATTTTGAAATTTTAGGTTTCTTGGCTTTTTAGTCTTGTCTGACTGTGGAGACCTATTCCTGCAGTGTCTTTGTATCCTCTGGATTCTGTTCAAAGTGGTCTTTGATCTTTTCTCTCTCTAGTTTAGTTGAAAACTAGCTTATTTGGAAAATCTTGTTTCTTCCGCTGGCATTTCTGGTTCGAGTACCAAGATCTCTTTCTGGGGATTCTTGGTTGTTCTGCTTCATCAGAACAAAGAGATTCTGCTCATTTACTCTTTCCTATCTTTGTTTCTTGCTTCGCGTTGCGATTTTTCCCATTTATTGGTTGGTTTTCTTGAGTTCAGTTGACTAGATCTTGTTGCAATTTTTGAAGAGATTTTCTTGGTTCTTTGAAGTTTTTGTTTGCAGCAAGGTTGTACTATTTTTCTTGGCTGAGTCATTGAATTTCTTGTCTTCTTTTGCTCATATAAATCTTGCTATTAGCTAGCCCTATAAGGTTTAGAGCATTTTTGAAGTTTTTGCTTGAAATTCAGAGTTGTTTGGCTTGGGATTTGATAGTTTTTCTTGGTCTTTTCGAGCTCTTCCTTTTTATAAAACTCAAAAGCTCAAAAAACATTTTGTTTTGTCATTTGCTTTTGTTTTTGAATTTTTGGTTTTGTTTTGTTATATCTGTTGAAGCTTTGTTGAGGTTTCTTGCCTTTGGTTTTTGGCTCGGTTTTGGAAAGGAATTGTCATTGGTTTCTTCCTCTTGTTTCAAGCGTTTTTGGTGTCTTTATATTAAGATTTTCTGACTTGGGGAACTAGCTTTCTGGACAACCAAAAAGAGATAAAACTGAAGGATCTTTGGGAAATGTCTCTCTGCTTTAGTAGATTCTACATCTTAGAATTTGCATGCTCTTAGTGATTTGCATCAGGTGCACTTAAGCATTTAGTCATTTTCATAGCTTTTGTGAGTGTGAAGTTTGTTATTTGAAAAGAAAAATAAAATTTTTAGTCTTGTAGAACTTGTTTAGAAGTTGCTTTTCATCGAAAGAAAATAACTGCATTTGCATGTAGTTTGGTTTTTATTAATTTCTTTTTTGTGTCAAAACACCACAAGTTTCATTTCCGTATCCCTTTGACTTAACATAACAGTTGATTAAAATAAGCGATATAATTTAAAAGCAACTAGCAAGTTTTTTAAGTGTCATACACCAACTAGCTAGGTTGTAGGGCCTTGGATTAGGTGAGTGGAGAGTTAACTCTCCAAGGCCGCTCAAACAAAACATAGAAGTTGATTAATTGAGCGAAATCGAACTCCGTTAGGTGGACCGAGAAAGCTCTCCTCCAGAGAGTCAAGCGCGAGGGGAAGTGAAGGCTGAGAAGAGAGATACCCCCTCTCTGATTTTCCGAATCTGACCTCAAGACCATTCCGCCCAGCTTCTGACACGGATTGGTGCCCATAGTTTCCACTCCTAGGTTCCACATAGGTGACTGCGGGGGCGAATACCCACGGTACCTGAGGCAGACGTCGCATCACTTCCAGCAGTACTTCTGGGGGGTGCCCTTGCGAAGCTTGGGTACTTGAGCCGGAAAAGGATGTTGTTAGCAGGTCGGCGTAACTGTTTCTGTTACATTCGCTAGTAGGCCTGGGCCATAATTATCCTAGACTAATTTCGAGAGGTCCTATATTTCACATTCCTATATTTTGTTGTCCAATCCTAATCACCCGGAGCGGAAATACTTGAAGGCTGTTTGCTTGGTTGTATCTCAGGGATTTTTCTTGTAGTGAGTGCTCTTTGCTCCTAGCTTGCTTAGCTTTACATTTTTGAGTCTAATTAAAATTTGTTAAAGTGGCTGATCAAGCACCTCGTCGATTGAGGAGAATCTGGGGGTTATCTCCCGCGAGTCTAGAGCCTTCTTCAAGAAGGCGTAGGAGTATTTTAGCAGGTGAGCATCACCCTGTGACGTCTGACGGAGTGGAGAGAGATCCTCCAAAAGGGTCTGAAGGTTTCATAGCTGATTCTGGTATTGGTTCCGAGAGGAGCATTCCGCTCACCTCGCGAGTTTTATTTCCGCAAGAAGAAGATTTTCAAATAGAGGAAGTACCTGAACCCTCTGTGTCACTTCCATCTCCTCTTCCTCCTGATTATCCGTTCGTTGTTGAATACATCAGACCTGAGTCAGAGAGACCGGAAGATCCTCCGTATTATTCATACCTTTCGATGGCCATGACTGGGAACGCGGCTTCTACTGTGAGTGTTGTAGGCATTCAGACTCCTGCTTCTGTTGAAGGAGGAAGCACTATTGCTATATCTTCGATTACTTCTAGTGCTGCTGTGTTTGGCTCTGGTTTCACCCAAGCACATGCTTCTCATTCTGGTCCCTTCTGTTTTGCAATGCCCACTAGTGGGATTCCTTCTTTTTCCTTTTCCGTTGTTGTAGCTGGATCTACACCCATGTCTTCCATGGCTAGTGGATCAGCTTCTTCTCAGGGATTCCCCTTTGGAACTGGGCACATTCCTAGTTCCAATCCTTCTTTAGGGTTCTTTCCGTTTACTTCTCAGACCCAGAGTTTCAACCGTTGGTCTGGAGGTCAGAATTCGACCACTTTTATAGGTCCGAACCCTGTATTCACTACAGTGGGGGCAGGGAATCAGTTTTACATTGGTCACCAAGGGAATACTTATTTCCCTTCGTCGAGTGCTTATCAGACCTTTTCTCCTCTTTCTAATGCCTATAACCCCTATCAGGGGCTTTCCTCTTCATTTAATACTTCTGGGGGGGGAACTGGTCTGGGCTTTGGTAACTCGGCGTTGGGAGGAGGTCCTTCTCCTTTTTCTACAAGTTCTTTTTGGAAACCTGGTGCCTCATCAAATCCAGGGTATTCTTTTCAGAATGTCGGGAATCCATCCCATCAAGGATGGAATCCTCAGGGTCCACCTAGTTTACCTTTTCTGGCAACGTTAAACTTGCCAGATCTGTCGAAATTGACGAATGATTCGATTCGGTACAGTCCGGGGTGGTCTCCGGTCCCGACCAAACTACCTTCAGACATTCCAAAGTTTGAAGGTAAGAATGGAGAGGATTCGGCTGACCACATCACCACTTTTCATTTATGGTGCTCTTCTAACTCCCTGATCGATGATTCGATTAGGTTGAGATTGTTTCAACGCACCCTAACTGGAAACGCTGCCAAATGGTATATTAAGCTAACTGGGGGCAGTTTTGCTACATTTGGAGATCTGGCTGTTACATTTCTAAACCATTTCCAGTTGCTTGTCCGATATGACGCTAGGACTGAACTCCTAGCTAATTTTAAACAGGACGACGCAACCCACATTTTTGACCATATTCAGGAATGGCGGAGAAGGAAGAGGCTTATTAAAGCTCATATTCCAGGAGAATTCCTTTTGGAATGGTTTCTGAAATCTCTACAGTTATATATTTCGAAAGATGTATCCCTCTCAGGGGTATTTTCCGAGGAGCAGGCCATTTTTAGAGCCCAACAGCTAGAATTGATATATTCTCAGTCTGGGGTCCTCCATAAATATTTGCCCAACGCTCCTCGCTCCAAATTAGATTTATCAAAAACTAAGCCTGGTCCTCATGGTGACGAACTGATTGGATTGATCAATAGTGGTGCAGCTAGCCTGCTTACTCAATTGCAACAGTTGTCTTTACAATCTGCTCCTTCTGGTCAGGCTGTGCCTGCTAAGTCATCACCTTCCCAATCTTTGTTCATAAATGTTGTCCAAGCTTCTGATCCCAAAGGAAATCAACAATCCGAAGGGAAGAAGAAGGGACGAAATAATAGGAAAAAGAGAAAGAATGGGAAGGGTAATGCGATTAAAACCAATGAGCATGTTGGTGAGGGTCCAAAGGATAAGAAGAAGGTGAAGTTTCCATGCAAGTTGTGTGCTGGAGACCATCTCACGCACCTTTGCCCTAAAATTCAGGATGCGCAGCGCTTGTTAGCTCAGCAGGGTTCTTCTAGCTCCCAGGCTGTGTTAACAAACCCTTTTCCCCAAGGGCAACAACTAGTTGTTGGCGCGAATAAAAATCCTGGGGCTACCTCTGGGGGCACCCAGGAAGGGGAAATTCCATCGAACATATTCATGATGAGTGCTCATGTGGATGTCGCTACGAGATCCCGTGATTATGGCAGAGAAGAGTCTTCGAAACCTAAGGATGCTCCTGATGCTACTGAGCCGCTTCACATTACAAGGCCTACTGTTGATTCTATACCTCGGATGCCCAAAGCATCTACCAAGCGGTCGACAATTAATCCAAACACTAGGGCTGCCCAGAACTACTATATTGTGGAAGATCTGGCGCAGATTCCTTGTGCCATGTTGTCTTTAGAGGTGCTCCAGTCTTTTCCGGCTTAGTGCAGTGATTTTATCACTACCATTGGGGCTATTGATCCGAAAAATTCTCTTCTGATTACATTTCATATGACTAATTTTAAGAAGAGACTCCCCCATCATATGGCTTTTCATATTAAATCATCGTACTGGAAGTGCAATATATTTCGAACGGTTGTTGATGAGGGTGCTTCCACATGCGTGATGTCTCTCACTTGTTGGAAGACGATTGGATCTCCCAAAGCTGTTCCATCTACCACTCTCTTGACTACGTTTGATGGTCATTCTCACAGAACGCATGGTATTGTCCCAGCTTTTCCCATCTGTGTTGGGGGAAAACTGTGAATATAGAGGTTGAGGTAGTTGATGCAACCTTGGACTACAACCTTCTGTTGGGGAGAAACTGAATTTATGAGATGGATTCTATTGCATCCTGATTATTTCGGATTACTTGTTTCCCTCACGAAGGGAGGATTGTTACAGTGGATCAACTGGACTGTCCTCCTGTAGACCCGAATGCGTATACTGACTCATCTGTTCCAAAGTTGGATAATACTAAGGCGCCTGTTGAGAATTTGGGGGTTTGAATTATTCTTCCTTGATGGGTACTTTCGATATTCCTCCTCCTATGGTTCATATTAATGCAATTTCATCCTCCAAGGCTCCTCTTCGAAGAGAGTTCTTTAGAACTCATTATTTTTCAGACCCTTCGACCTTACCTTCCCCTACTGCCACATTAGCGAAAGGTCAAGTGGGTGGAATGGCATTTCCAATGTCTACAACTGAGATTGCTTATCAGTCTATTGTTGACTCTGTAGAATCCATCCTAGCTCCTCTCTCACCGGAAGAGTTGGATGGAGATGTGGCTCCAGCTTGGGCACTTAGTTCTTCTTCTGCCCAGGATTGCCTTGATACCACTCTTCCATCTAAAGAGGCCATCCTGGAAGTTATGACTGGTATAGATAGACCGTGGGATGATTTGCATCATCGGTCTTACTTTTTACCTGATTTGAGCGAAGTTGAAATGAGTTTCCAAGTCCTCTGTCTCCTGGTCCTGTTCGCCCAGTCCTGAACCCTTTAGCACCAACACAGGTTTATGCTGAAGGGAACATGGCTGTGATTTCTCCTACTATCCCAGTGAACATTTCCAGGGATCCCAATATTATTGAGAATGTCTTCATCGGAGCTAAATGTTCCCGTGAAGAGATTCAGATTTACACCGAGCTCTTTAAAGAGTATAGGGATGTATTCGCTTGGTCTTATGAGGAAATGCCTGGTATAGACCCATCTATTTTCCAGCATGAGATCAAGAGTTACGAAAACGCTAAGCCTGTGAGGAAAAAAATTCGTCCGGTCAATCCTAGGAAGGCAGTAGCTATCAAAGCTGAGGTGGAGAAGATGCTTAAGGCAGGATTCATTTTCCCTGTTCCTTTGACTGAATGGGTTTCAAATCCTGTTCCGATAGATAAAAATCAAGGAACAATTCGAGTTTGCATTGATTTCAGAGACGTCAATAAAGCATGTCCTAAAGATAATTACCCCACACCATTTATCGATCAGATCATTGACGAGTGTGCCGGTGATGATATTTTCTCCTTCATGGACGGTTTCTCCGGATATAATCAGATTACTATCCGTCCTGAAGATCAGCATAAGACTGCCTTTATTTGTCCCTGGGGTACTTTTGCATACACGAAGATGCCTTTTGGTCTTAAAAATGTTGGGGCTAACTTTCAGTGAGCCATGTCCTATGCCTTCCACGACATCAAAAAGATTATCGAGGCGTATTTGGATGATCTGGCTGCTCATTCTCGAAAGAGGATGGATCATCCTGCTCACCTCCGTCAAATATTTGAACGATGTCGTTTCTATAAGATTAGGTTGAATCCGAACAAGTGCGTTTTCGCGGTTACATCCGATCGGTTATTGGGATTCATTGTGTCTAGGGAAGGGATTAGGATAGATCCCTTCAAGGTTGAGGCAATACTTCGGTTGCCTCCCCCGCCTTTGTTCGTCAACTTCAAAGTCTACAAGGAAAGTCTAATTTTCTTCGGGGATTTCTCATAAATTATGCTGAAGTTACCAAGGGATTTATGAGATTGTTGAAGAAGGGTGTTCCATTTCTTTGGGATGACTTCGCTCAACGCTCATTCGATGCTTTGAAAAAAGCTTTAACTTCTGCTCCTTTATTGAGTCCACCTGATTATAGCAGGGATTTCCTTTTGTATCTAGCAGCAACATAATCTACTATTGGTATGGTTCTGGTTCAGGAAGATGATGCTCTTGCAGAGCATGTTATATACTCTCTTAGTCGAGGCTTGGTAGGACCTGAACTCCGGTACACTCCGATAGAAAAGTTAGCTTTAGCAGCAGTTCATGCTGTGCAGCGACTCTGGCATTACATTATTCTACGAAAAACTTATGTTTTGGCAGCAGCCAATCCATTTCAATTTGTCCTCAGTAGGCAAGTGATTGGGGGCAAATACAATAGATGGATTGTGATTTTGTAGGAATTTTATCTTGAGTTTATGTCTGGAAAATCCAAGAAATCATTGGTTTTCGTGGAATTGATCTCCGAGTTGCCCTGTGGGGAAGAGATGATCTATGATGAATCCTTCCCGGATGAACATTATTTCTTATATCTTCACAGGATCCTTGGTATGGAGATATCATTGTGTATCTTCAGACTGCGAAGTTTCCCTCTACTTTTTCAAAAGATGAGCATCGTAAGTTGCATCACTTGGCTAAGAATTACTTGATTATTGGTGATGCTTTATACCATCGAGGGGTTGATTCAATCCTGAGACGCTGTTTAACTCTAGAAGAAGCTGAGGCTGTGCTGAATGATTCCCACAGTGGAGCTTGTGGGGGACATTTATCTGGGCTTGCTACAGCCCAAAAGATCTTGTGTGCTGGGTACTTTTGGCCTTCGATTTTCAAATATTGTATGGAGTCGGTCAAAAAGTGTCATCCGTGTCAAGTTTATACTCGAAAAATGCGCGCTCATCCAGCTCCTCTTTTTCCAGTCATTACTGTCGGTCCCTTTACAAAGTGGGGTATTGATTATACTACTTGTAACCCGCCTTCGGCTAAAGGTCAAAAGTACATTATTGTAGCAGTAGACTACTTTACGAAGTGGGTCGAGGCTATGCCTATTTTTGGGAATGATGATGAGACTGCAGCTCTTTTTCTTTTCAACCAGGTTATTTCTCTTTTTGGTATTCCTAGAGAGATTTTCACTGATCATGGCAGTCATTTTCAGAATAGCATGATGGCTGAGTTGGCTCTCAAATTGGGTTTCCGGCAGGAGCATTCATCTCCGTATTATCCTCAAGCCAATGGGCAAGTGGAAGCCATGAATAAATCCTTGAAGAAAATTCTTCAAAGGACAATTGATAAACCTAGATCCAACTGGAATATTATGCTCTATCCTGCACTTTGGGCATACAGGACGTCAGTGAAAACTGTAACTGGCTTTACTCCGTTTCAGCTAGTGCACAGGTTGGAATCCGTATTTCCCATTGAATGTGAGATTCCTTCTCTTAAATTAGCTGTTGAAATTCTTCCTGACACTTCTAGTCTTGAAGAATGGCTCCTTCATCTGGAACATCTCGATGAGCAGCGTCGGGATGCCACCATGATGAATGAAGCACATAAAAGCCGAGTTAAAGCTTAGTATGATAAGGCGGTCAAGCCCAGGGTTTTTTCGGAAGGTGACCTTGTTTTGGTCTATGCCCAAGAAAAAGATGCCCTAGGGGCAGGAAATTTTAAGTCTATGTGGTATGGCCCCTTCATCGTTAAAAAATTCCTTAAGAAAGGAGCATATACCTTGGTTGATTTTGAAGGGAACGAGTTGCAGGAGCCCAGAAATGGGCTCTATTTGAAGAAGTATTATGCCTAGGCTTTGGCCTGGCATGTTGCTTTTCTATATAGTAGTTTTGCTTTGTACATATCTGTTTGATGTTCGATCTTTGATGGGTTGGTGATGTTTTTGATCTACTTTGGCAGGTTGTGTTGGATGTCATGAGTCATTTTGGTTTCACCGATGGTGCTAGTAGACACACCCAGAACTTAGCTTCCGCGGCTTGGGTACTTGATTATCCATCCGTTCAGCTGTTAGTATCAAGAGGGGTCTGCATTGGTCCTGCTTCCAATAACATAGCAGAATACATTGTAGTTGTTTATCTACTCTCGGAGGCAATATCTTTGGGTGTTGATTCGTTGGTAGTTTTCTTGAAATCTCAGCTGGTGGTGTCGCAGTTGAACAATACTTATCGGGTTCGAGATCCATTTTTACTCCGGTTGTTCTTGAGGGTACGTTTGTTACAGAGATCATTTCAATTTTTAACTTTCATTCATATTCCTCGAGCTGACAATTGGATGGCAGACTCATTAGCTAATAAAGCAATTGATTGGCATATTAATCATTCCATACAATAAAATTTAATCATCAAAAACATCATACATTTGTTACATCACATCAAACATCACTGTATATATATCATCAAAGTGTTCAAAACTATCCAAAAATTTGGATCCATAAGTCATACAAAACTTGGGCTTATGCCCGATCATTTTCAGTCTCAAAAATATACAGTCATCTGATACATCATATCTATCTACTACTGAGGTCCCTGCCCAGAAGTTGTGTTCCTATAGAACACAATCGCGGTGGCAACTTAGTGGAATAACCGTACCCAGTCGCGAGGTACTCCTACCACCTTCCTCTGGATAGCTTTAGGCAGATCTTCCACTGTAGCCATAGGTACCTGGCGGGTTAACCCCTCCAAGTTCCTCTGTATAGCCTGGAGGGTTCTGTCTGGATCCACTGTATCCGCTTCACCTCTGCGACGCTTATGTCGTGGGTATCCCTCAGGTCAAAATGGTCCAATATCTGTTTCATGATCATTTTAAAATTGTAATTCATTTGACTCCAATCAAAAACATGTTTCTTTTTCACATTTTTTCATACATATTGAAAAAATCCAAAAAATTATATAAGTCGAAAATTGTGAACTTATCGACTGTACCCCATGTTGCGCCTGGTGGAGGGACAAGATCTGGATCTCCACGAAAGTCCATCCCGGCATAGGGATAGTCGTCCACAGCGATGATTTGTTCTCTCCACCATAAGAAGAACTCATCATCCCAAGTGGTCCGACGAACTTCACTTCCCCCCAATCTCTTAATCATGTCTGCCCAGCGGGCAATTATTGGGTCTCTCGGGCTGTTGATGGTAGAGATCACTCTAGGTCTTAGTGCTGGTATCTTCTCGAAGAAGAATGTCATAAAAATTGTACCATATCCAAAAAAATTTGTCTTTGCCTTTCGGATTTAAGTCAATTGTTGCTTCATGTTCATTAGTAGAGCTGTGCACCAATCATATACATGAGTTAAGCATTCCACTACTATACTCATTTGCGTCCTGGATGCCTGGTGTAGAGAAGTTGATCCTGCTACTCTCCCAATGGTAAAAAGGAGGATTTTTATGTGCAAGTCTCTTAAATGTTTGATTGCAATTTGAGTTCCCACTTTCTTGGAACCATCTACGCAGTACACGTGGACGTAATCTTCCACGGTTAGCCCTCCCAAAGGCTTCCCGTGCAAGTCTAATGGCTCCCCCCTCCGGGAGAGTCCAGTAATAAAATATATATCTTCCACTTTGATGTGTATGGGCATCTGATCTATGATGAAGCAGTCTTCTTCCGGTTCCCAATAGTTCACGAGAATTTTGAGAAACCGGACATTACTCTTCATATTTGTCATTTTAAAAAACTTGAGCAATCTGCAATTTCGAAGAATATTTAGCGATGCTCGATCTCGCATGACTTCTTGATCAATTGCACTGTGTTCACGCTCTCTCCATGATATGGTCATCCTGCAAAATTTCAATAATTCCTTCATCAGCTATGCATTTTTTCATTTGGGACTGCGCATACGCGACTTTATTTGTGCACAGTCGCGTGTATACGCGACTTTGTCATTACCAACCCGCGTATGCGCAAACCCGTTATTTTTAGCAATTGATTCTTCGATGAAAATTCCTAAATTTTAATTTATGAATGGACAAAATGAATAGCAAGGATGGTTGATGAGCTTACCTGACAATTTCGGTGCGATTTGACGGTCGGTTGCTCCTGTTTTGACGAAAGAATTTTTTTGATCCAGAGCACTTTTTCCAAATCAGCAATGTAACAATGAACCAAATATGAGGTAATTTTTCTATTTATGTCCAAAAAGTTGAAAATTTTCGCAAAAATTTGTTATGCTTATTGTTTCAATCTATCTTAAGCCGTATAACCCGGATGCTTGGAAGTGCCCAATTTGGTATGTTTTCAAGCACATTTTGACGAATTTGAGATTTTTCCCGGTTTTTGATCCATGATTGCTGACTCGTCATGGCAGGTATATGATCTTCACTGGCATATAGGTTAGGGAATTAACTTTCTGTTGCATCTTGTATACTAGCCTCCATACTGATCACTTGCCATAGGGTCGATCCCATCAGGTCATGAGTATTACACCTATTTCACTCGCTGATTATTTAATCATGACTTGGTGGTAGAGCCTTCCTTTACATGGGCTTCCTAGTTAGTTCCTTGCTATTACTTGTTGCCCATGCTGCGTTTTATGTAGGCTCGGGAGTCCTCTTTAGTCCCGCCATGACTTATGTGTTGAAGCTTCATTCTTCTTCTTCCTCACTATCATTTTTTTTGGCTATTACCCTAGAGGCTCCCTGGTGTTGTTGAGTTGTATTACTGCATTGCATATTGGCTACTTGTTTATCCTGGCCTTTAGTCGACTTCATTTGGACTCAATGTTTAAGCCAACTTTTGACCTTGACTATCTTTACAAGTTAAACCGTTGCATGCACTTAGCTATCGCGACTTGACACCCTTTTACCCATGGATGGAACATTCCTCTGAGTATCACTTACTAGTTTCTGCCACCTTGCATTGAGCATAGGATCGTTCCAATCCCAGGAACTAGTGCATCTCGTTCTTGATACTCGTTCTATCCATTGTACCATAGCATTCTTTTATTCTTTTTCATGCTTATTATATGAAAAAGACAAAAAAATCAAATATAACAAAAAGAGAGGGAACGGGATATAACTTCGTTGTTTGATGGCAGTACAGAGTCAGTTTGTCGCCCTTGAACAAAGCACATATACTTATATATATTTCCTTCATTTGGGATGGTTTTAGTTTTGACCTAGGTTCAGCCTTAACCTTATTTCACTTATCAGTCCTCCCTCGATTGGTTATCTCTTCCAATCATATGGAGAGTTTGTTCTGCCTCCTGCATAACAAACTTATACAGTGTCACTTTTTACTGCCATGGTCATCACGAGTCCTGCTTTTGTTCAAGGGAAGTCTAACCAGAGTCGGCCATTCTGCGGTGTCTCTTGACTTATTATTCAGTCGGCCTCCCCGGTCTTGTCAGTATCTTGTTCTATCACATCAGATGTTTTGGTCTTCTGCTCGTGCTGGTTTGAGAGGGTCCCCATTGACTTCTTGCCGGTGGGTTTGTCTCTTATCGACTACGACATATTGCTCTGAGAGAAAACCTAGAGTCGCACCCTGGCCCTATTTCCATCATTGATAGGTGACCTTGTGCTCAGCATTAGATCATCATTATGGGTCTTTGACTGAGTGGTTTCCCCTGTGTTCGACGTCAGCACACATTATCACACTTGGGATTCGTGCAGTATCTTGATTTCCATTTGACCCTATCGGTGGATATCTCGCCTCTGTGTCAGCTTTCATTATTGGCTGGTTCAGAGGGTTTCTTCCGTGCGCTAGCTTCATCTTGTGCATGTTGGAAATGTACTTCGGTTTGGTTCCATCACTCTACTTCGTCCGATTCCTTCCAAATCTTGGCCTGCGGGTTACACTCGCGCTGGACTGATGTGGGATGCCTTAATGCCTTCCTTCCAGCAGATCTTTTCCCATCGACTCCGACTCATTTCTCTGGGAACAAGATCTAGAGTCTTTTGTCAGTACCTTAGGGTTTGCAGTCATCAGTGGCAGACTCTTCGCTATCGACAGTGGGGATTCATCATTGCCTCCTGATTGGTAGATTCTTTCAAGTGTTCGACTTCAACTCATTTATTCGCACTTGTTAGATTGTAATGGGGCACCTTGACGCTAATTTTCATTATTGGTGGGTTGTCTCGTGTTGGTTAACGATATACATCATTGACCAGTAATCCAATGATTTCTCACATGGTCGACTTCAACTCATTTATTCCCATTGTGTAGAATTGTGCCATAGAGATCGGTGAAGACCTCGAATTGCATCAACATTTCTTGGTTCACTTTTGACAGTCCATTCAGTTTCTGCCAGTGATGTCGTTCACCCTTATATGTTGCAGTGTCAGTACAGCAGCATTCTATATGTTGGCTCCCGAGTTGCGTGATTGTACCGTTTGTTCCACCTCTTATGATTTGGTACTTGGAGATTCAGTTACGTATATATGATCAGACGTCCAGTTTCAGCATCATTGATCAGCTTTCTATATGTGATACTTGGACATTGATTCAGACTTATACTTCCGGGCCATGCTCAGATGATTCATTGTGTACTTTTAGTTCAGCTATACTTGTATACATTTTGGATCTCTTATATACTTTCCATATGATGTATTTTTTACTGAGCATGGGTATGCCCGCCTCAGCATGAGTTGACTCTCTGTTTCTTTCATTGGTTTTTTGGCAGGCTGAAATCTGGTGAAGTCCTCTCTTGTCCTTGCGAAGTTCTTTCTATGTGCATAATACATTTCGGCCATCATGTACCCCTTCTGACCTCATATATTAGGGGGCATATGTTATAGCATCATTTTTCACGCTCAAGTGATTCATGATTGTCTTTATGGCTTTGCACACCCATTCCCACAGACTTGAATAAAATTCATTAAAAAACAATGTTAAAATCCCCATACGCGGGTATGCCTAGACTTTTCTGTGTGCATACGCGAGTCCACATGTACTTTTCCGCGTATGCCATTAAAACCATTAAAAAATATATAAATTCCCTATTTTCGGGCTGGGTTGATGGTTACTCCAGTAGTTCAACCACCCCAGCACGTGGCCAACTGTTTCCAACTGACTGAAACTACTTTGAGGGAGTATAAAAGCCCCTCATGTGCATGGCCTAAGGGAGAGAGAAATTTTATAGACATTATACTTTGTTGGAATCCCAATTCAAGTCTGAATTCCCATGCCTCCTGCACTTTCCCAGATTTATACAGGAAACCCTTGTTTCCTGGAGATGTTCATCCATTTATATGCCATCTCGAGTGCACAAGTCTTGAAAGTTTCTTAGCGAGGCAAGGGCGGGACGAATCCGGATGACGATCTGCTCGAAGATCGTGGAAGGGTTCATGTGATCTCTCCACTCTTTATTTCTGTACATGCTGTTCATAATAATGAAGAACCATCTTGTTCCTGAACTTCTGTGTTAGTATCTATTTGTATATGTGGAAAGATTGATTATTAAGCAGTTATTATCGTTTATATCATATTTCACATGGATTACACTAACATTTAGGAGAAATATATGCTGTACAACTAGGTTTCTGTGCATGTTCTTTCTTGTTTTCCAGGTTGAAGGAGGAAGAAAGGTTGCTGGGGGTTTGGACCCCGCGGGATCTACATCGAACGTAGGACTACGGGTGAGTTCTGCTATCGTTGTTATCTAGTTTTTTGCATTCAAGTATGGTTGTGTGTGAGTCCTTCTGAATAGCATGCCCTGATCTGTGGAGGTTTCGACCCAACAAACCTCTAGGGTGATTTTCCTTGAAACAGAACTGGCGACTCCACTGGGGACCACATTTTTGTGATTCCCCTGTTGGGTGGTTTTAGCTGTTTGATAGGTTTCCAACAGTTTTAACTTTTATTTCCAGTCCATTTAACTCTTTCTCAGTCAGACTGAAGTCCTGGTTCCTTATCCAGGCTTGATATTTTTTAATTTTCATTATTTACCTTTGTATACGCGGGTTTGTCTGCACACAGACGCGTATACATGCATTTTTGGTTAAAGTTAGTCGTGTATACGCGAGTTTCCTTTAACACAGTCGCGTATGCATGCTTGTTTCATAAGTCTCAAGTCGTGTATATTTGGGTCAATTTTGAAATTTTAGGTTTCTTGGCTTTTTGGTCTTGTCTTCCTATGGAGGCCTGTTCCTACAGTTTATTTGTATCCTTTGGATTGTGTAGAAAGTGGTCTTTGGTCTTTTCTCTCTCTTGTTTGGTTGAAAACTAGCTTATTTGGCAAATCTTGTTTATTGTGCTTGCATTTCTAGGTCGAGTACCAAGATCTCTTTCTGGGGATTCTTGGCTATTCTGCTTCATCAGAACAGAGAGCTTCTGCTCATTTACTCTTTCCTACCTTTGTGTCTTGCTTTGTACTTTGATTTTTGCCCATTTCTTGGTTGGTTTTCTTAAGTTCAGTTGACTAGGTCTTGTTGCAATTTTTGAAGAGTCTTTCTTGGTTCTTTGAAGTTTTTGTTTGCTGCAAGGTTGTACTATTCTTCTAGGCTGAGTGTTTGAGTTTCTTGTCTTCTTTTGCTCATATAAATCTTGCTACTAGCTAGCCCTATAAGGTTTAGAGCATTTTTGAAGTTTTTGCTTGAAATTCAGAGTTGTTTGGCTTGGGATTTGATAGTTTTTCTTGGTCTTTTAGAGCTCTTCCTTTTTATAAAACTCAAAAGCTCAAAAAACATTTTGTTTTGTCATTTGCTTTTGTTTTTTCATTTTTGTTTTTGTTTTGTTATATCTGTTGAAGCTTTGTTGAGGTTTCTTGCCTTTGGTTTTTGACTTGATTTTGGAAAGGAATTGTCATTGGTTTCTTCCTCTTGTTTCAAGCGTTTTTGGTGTCTTTATATTAAGAGTTTCTGATTTTGGGAACTAGCTTTTTGGACAACCAAAAAGAGATAAAACTGAAGGATCTTTGGGAAATTTCTCTCTGCTTTAGTAGATTTTGCATCTTAGAATTTGCATGCTCTTAGTGATTTGCATCAGGTGCACTTAAGCATTTAGTCATTTTCATAGTTTTTGTGAGTGTGAAGTTTGTTATCTGGAAAGAAAAATAAAATTTTTAGTCTCGTAGAACCTGTGTAGAAGTTGCTTTTCATTGAAAGACAATAACTGCATTTGCATGTAGTTTGGTTTTTATTAATTTATTTTCTGCGTCAAAACACCACAAGTTTCATTTCCGTATCCCTTTGACTTAACATAACAGCCAATTAAAATAAGAGATATAATTTAAAAGCAACTAGCAAGTTTTTTAAGTGTCATACACCAACTAGCTAGGTTGTAGGGCCTTGGATTAGGTGAGTGGAGAGTTAACTCTCCAAGGCCGCTCAAACAAAACATAGAAGTTGATTAATTGAGCGAAATCCAACTCCGTTAGGTGGATCGGGAAAGCTCTCCTCCAGAGAGTCAAGCGCGAGGGGAAGTGAAGGCTGAGAAGAGGGATACCCCCTCTCCGATTAGCTGAATCTGACCTCAAGACCGTTCCACCCGGCTTCTGACACGGATTGGTGCCCATAGTTGCCACTCCTAGGTTCCACACAGGTGACTGCGGGGGGGAATACCCGTGGTACCTGAGGCAGACGTCGCATCACTTTCAGCAGTACTTCTGGGGGGTGCCCTTGCGAAGCTTGGGTACTTGTGTCGGCAAAGGCTGTCGTTAGGAGGTCGGTGTAACTGTTTCTGATACCTTCGCTAGTAGGCCTGGGCCGTAATTATCCCAGACTACTTTTGGGAGGTCCTATATTTCGCTTTCTTGTATTTTGGTGTCCGGTCCTAATCACCCGGAGCGGAAATACCTGAAGGCTGTTTGCTTGATTGTATCTCAGGGATTATTTTTTGTAGTGAGTGCTATTTGCTCCTAGGT
The DNA here is from genome assembly GCA_034641835.2 of Pinus albicaulis. Classification (NCBI taxonomy): domain Eukaryota; kingdom Viridiplantae; phylum Streptophyta; class Pinopsida; order Pinales; family Pinaceae; genus Pinus; species Pinus albicaulis. The sequence goes on from CM076573.1 coordinate 468,109,107, forward strand.
TGCCTAGCTTTATACTTTTTGAGTCTAATTAAAATCTGTTAAAGTGGCTGATCAAGTGCCTCGTCGATCGAGGAGAATCTGGGGGTTATCTCCCTAGAGTCCAGAGCCTTCTTCAAGAAGGCGTAGGAGTGATTTAGCAGGTGGGTACAACCCTGTGGCGTCTGACACAGTGGAGAGAGATCCTCCACAAGGGTCTGAAGGTTTCGTAACTGATTCTGGTGTTGGTTCCGAGAGGAGCGCTCCGCTCACCTTGCGAGTATTCTTTCCGCAGGAAGAAGAAGTACAGGTAGAGGAAGTGTCTAAACCCTCAGAGTCACTTCCATCTCCTCTTCCTCCTGATTATCCGTTCGTTGTTGAATACATCGGACCCGAGTCAGAGAGACCGGAAGATCCTCCTTATTATACATACCTTTCGATGGCCACGACTGGGAACGCGGCTTCTGCTGTGAGTGCTGCAGGCATTCAGACTCCTGCTTCTGTTGAAGGAGGGGGCACTATTGCTATATCTTTGATTGCCTCTAGTGCTGCTGTGTTTGGCTCTGGTTTCACCCAAGCACATGCTTCTCAATCTGGTCCCTTCTATTTTGGAATGCCCACTAGTGGGATTCCTTCTTTTTCCTTTTCCGCTGCTGCAGCTGGATCTACACCCATGTCTTCCATGGCTAGTGGATCAGCTTCTTCTCAGGGGTTCCCCTTTGGAACCGGGCACATTCCTAGTTCCAATCCTTCTTTAGGGTCCTTTCCGTTTACTTCTCAGACCCAGAGTTTCAACCCTTGGTCTGGAGGTCAGAATTAGACCACTTTTACAGGTTGGAACCCTATATTCACTACAGTGGGGGCAGGGAATCAGTTTTACGCTGGTCACCAAGGGAATACTTCTTTCCCTTCGTCAAGTTCTTATCAGACCTTTTCTACTCTTTCTAATGCCTTGAACCCCTATCAGGGGCTTTCCTCTTCATTTAATACTTCTGGGGGGGGGGACTGGTCTGGGCTTTGGTAACTCGGCATTGGGAGGAGGTTCTTCTCCTTTTTCTACAAGTTCTTTTTGGCAACCTGGTGCCTCATCAAATACAGGGTATTATTTTCAGAATGTAGGGAATCCATCCCATCAAGGATGGAATCCTCAGGCTCCACCTCGTTTACCTTTTCTGGCAATGTTAAACTTGCTAGATCTGTTGAAACTCACGAATGATCCGATTCGATACAGTCCGAGGTGGCCTCCGGTCCCGACCAAACTACCTTCAGACATTCCAAAGTTTGAAGGTAAGAATGGAGAGGATCCGGCTGACCACATCACCACTTTTCATTTATGGTGCTCTTCTAACTCCCTGATCGATGATTCGATTAGGTTGAGATTGTTTCAACGCACCCTAACTGGAAACGCTGCCAAATGGTATATTGAGCTAACTGGGGGTAGCTTTGCTACATTTGGAGAACTGGCTGTTACATTTCTAAACCATTTCCAGTTGCCTGTCCGATATGACGCTGGGACTGAACTCCTAGCTAATTTTAAGCAGGACAACGCAACCCACATTTCCGATCACATTCAGGAATGGCGGAGAAGGAAGAGGCTTATTAAAGCTCATATTCCAGGAGAATTCCTTTTGGAATGGTTTCTGAAATCTCTGCAGTCAGACATTTCTAAAGATGTATCCCTGTCTGGGGTATTTTCTGAGGAACAGGCTATTTTTAGGGCCCAGCAGTTGGAACTGATATATTCTCAGTCTGGGGTCCTCCATAAATATTTGCCCAATGCTCCTCGCTCCAAATTAGATTTATCCAAAACTAAGCCTGGTCCTCATGGTGATGGACTTATCGGGTCGATCAATAGTGGTGTAGCTAGCCTGCTTACTCAATTGCAGCAGTTGTCTATACAATCTGCTTCTTCTGGTCAGGATGTGCCTGCTGAGTCATCGCCTTCCCAATCTTTGTCGATAAATGTCATCCAAGCTTCTGATCCCAAAGGAAATCAACAATCCGAAGGGAAGAAGAAGGGATGAAATAATAAGAAAAAGGGCAAGAATGGGAAGGGTAATGCAAATAAAACCAACGAGCATGTTGGTGAGGGTCCAAAGGATAAAAAGAAAGTGAAGTTTTCGTGCAAGTTATGTACTAGAGACCATCTTACACACCTTTGCCCTAAAATTCAGGATCCGCAGCGCTTGTTAGCTCAGCAGGGTTCTTCCAGTTCCCAGGCTGTGTTGACAAACCCTTTTCCCCAAGGGAAACAAATAGTTTTTGGCGTGAATCAAAATCCTGGGGCTTCCTCTGGGGGCACCCAGGAAGGGGAAATTCCATCGAACATATTCATGATGAGTGCTCACGTGGATGTCGCTACGAGATCCCGTGATTATGGCGGAGAAGAGTCTTTGAAAGCTAAGGATACTCCTGATGCCACTGAGCCACCTCACATTACGAGGCCTACTGTTGAGCTTATACCTCAGATGCCCAAAGCATCTACCAAGCGTTTGACGATTAATCCAAATGCTAGGGCTGCCCAGAACTACTCTATTGTGGAAGATCTAGCGCAGAGTCCTTGTGCCATGTCGGCTTTAGAGGTGCTCCAGTCTTGTTTGGCTCAGCGGCGTGCTTTGCTCACTGCCATTGGGGCTATTGATCCAAAAAATTCTCTTCTGATTACATTTGATATGACTAATTTTAAGAAGAGACTCCCCCATCATATGGCTTTTCATATTAAATCATCGTACCGGAAGTGTAATATCTTTCGAACGGTTGTTGATGAGGGTGCTTCCACATGCGTGATGTCTCTCACATGTTGGAAGACAATTGGATCTCCAAAAGTTGTTCCATCTAGCACTGTTCTGACTGCGTTTGATGGTCATTCTCACAAACCGCATGGTATTGTCCCAGCTTTGCCTATCTGTGTTGGGGGAAAAACTGTGAATATAGAGGTTGAGGTAGTTGATGCAAGCTTGGACTACAACCTTCTGTTGGGGAGAAACTGGATTTATGAGATGGATGCCATTGCATCCTCATTATTTTGGATTATATGTTTCCCCCACGAAGGGAGGATTGTTACAGTGGATCAACTGGACTGTCCTCCTGTAGACCCAAATGCGTCTACTGACTCATCTGTTCCAAATTTGGATAATACTAAGGCGCCTGTTGAGAATTTAGGAGTTGGAATGTATTCTTCCTTGATGGGTACTTTCGATATTCCTCCTCCTACGGTTCATATTAATGCAATTTCATCCTCCAAGGCTCCTCTTCGAAGAGAGTTCTTCAAAACTCATTATTTTTCAGACCCTTGGACCTTACCTTCCCCTACTGCCACATTAGCAGAAGGTCAAGTGGGTGGAATGGTATTTCCAATGTCTATAGCTGAGATTGCTTATCAGTCTATTGTTGACTCTGTAGAATCCATCCTAGCTCCTCTCTCACCGGAAGAGTTGGATGGAGATGTGGCTCTGGCTTGGGCACTTAGTTCTTCTTCTGCCCAGGATTGCCTTGATACCACTCTTCCATCTGAAAAGGCCATCCTAGAAGTTATGACTGGTATAGATAGACCGTGGAATGATTTGCATCATCGGTCTTACTTTTTACCTGATTTGGGCGAAGTTGAAACGAGTTTTCCAAGTCCTTCGTCTCCTGGTCCTGTTCGCCCAGTCCTGAACCCTTTAGCACCAACACAGGTTTATGCTGAAGGGAGCATGGTTGTGATTTCTCCTACTATCCCGGTGAACATTTCCAGGGATCCCAATATTATTGAGAATGTCTTCATCGGAGCTGAATGTTCCCGTGAAGAGATTCAGATTTACACCAAGCTCTTTAAAGAGTATAGGTATGTATTCGCTTGGTCTTATGAGGAAATTCCTGGTATAGACCCATCTATTATCCAGCATGAGATCAAGACTTACGAAAACGCTAAGCCTGTGAGGCAAAAAATTTGTCTGGTCAATCCTAGGAAGGCAGCAGCTATCAAAGCTGAGGTGTAGAAGATGCTTAAGGCGGGATTCATTTTCCCTGTTCCTTTGATTGAATGTGTTTCAAATCCTATTCCGGTTGATAAAAAGCAAGGAACAATTCGAGTTTGCATTGATTTCAGAGACGTCAATAAAGCATGTCCTAAAGATAATTACCCCACACCATTTATCGATCAGATCATTGACGAGTGTGCCGGTGATGAGATTTTCTCCTTCATGGACGATTTCTCCGGATATAATTAGATTACTATCCGTCCTGAAGATCAGCATAAGATTGCCTTTATTTGTCCCTGGGGTAATTTTGCATACAAGAAGATGCCTTTTGGTCTTAAAAATGCTGGGGCTACCTTTCAGTGAGCCATGTCCTATGCCTTCCACGACATCAAAAATATTATCGAGGCGTATTTGGATGATCTGGCTGCTCATTCTCGAAAGAGGATGGATCATCCTGCTCACCTCCGTCAAATATTTGAACGATGTCGTTTCTATAAGATTAGGTTGAATCCGAACAAGTGCATTTTCGCGGTTACATCCGGTCGGTTATTGGGATTCATTGTGTCTAGGGAAGGGATTAGGATAGATCCCTTCAAGGTTGAGGCAATACTTCGGTTGCCTCCCCCGTCCTCTGTTCGTCAACTTCAAAGTCTACAAGGAAAGTCTAATTTTCTTCGGAGATTTATCGTAAATTATGCTGAAGTTACCAAGGGATTTATGAGATTGTTGAAGAAGGGTGTTCCATTTTTTTGGGATGACTTCGCTCAACGCTCATTCGATGCTTTGAAAAAAGCATTGACCTCTGCTCCTTTATTGAGTCCACCTGATTATAGCAGGGATTTCCTTTTGTATCTAGCAGTAGCATAATCTACTATTGGTATGGTTCTGGTTCAGGAAGATGATGCTCTTGCAGAGCATGTTATATACTATCTTAGTCGAGGCTTGGTAGGACCTGAACTCCGGTACACTCCGATAGAAAAGTTAGCTTTAGCAGCAGTTCATGCTGTGCAGCGACTCTGGCATTACATTATTCTACGAAAAAATTATGTTTTGGCAGCAGCCAATCCATTTTAGTTTGTCCTCAGTAGGCGAGTGATTGGGGGAAAATACAATAGATGGATTGTGATTTTGCAAGAATTTGATCTTGAGTTTATGTCTGCCAAATCCAAGAAATCATTGGTTTTTGCGGAATTGATCTCCGAGTTTCCCTATGGGGAAGAGATGATATATGATGAAACCTTCCCGAATGAACATTTATTTCTTATCTCTTCACAGGATCCTTGGTATGGAGATATCATTGTGTATCTTCAGACTGCGAAGTTTCCCTCTACTTTTTCGAAAGATGAGCATCGTAAGTTGTGCCACTTGGCTAAGAATTACTTGATTATTGGTGATGCTTTATATCGTCGAGGGGTTGATTCAATCCTGAGACACTGCTTAACTCTCGAAGAAGCTGAGGCTGTGCTGAATGATTCCCACAGTGGAGCTTGTGGGGGACATTTATCTGGGCTTGCTACAACCCAAAAGATCTTGCGTGTTGGGTAATTTTGGCCTTCGATTTTCAAAGATTGTATGGATTCGGTCAAAAAGTGTCATCCGTGTCAAGTTTATACTCGAAAAATGCGCGCTCATCCAGCTCCTCTTTTTCCATTCATTACTGTCGGTCCCTTTACAAAGTGGGGTATTGATTATACTACTTGTAACCCGCCTTCGGCTAAAGGTCACAAGTACATTATTGTAGCAGTAGACTACTTTACGAAGTGGGTAGAGGCTATGCCTACTTTTGGGAATGATGGTGAGACTGCAACTCTTTTTCTTTTCAACCAGGTTATTGCTCATTTTGGTATTCCTAGAGAGATTGTCACTGATCATGGCAGTCATTTTAAGAATAGCGTGATGGCTGAGTTGGCTCTCAAATTGGGTTTCTGGCAGGAGCATTCATCTCCGTATTATCCTCAAGCCAATGGGTAAGTGGAAGTCGTGAATAAATCCTTGAAGACAATTCTTCAAAGGACAATTGATAAAGCTAGATCCAACTGGAATATTATGCTATATCCTGCACTTTGGGCATACAGGACGTCAGTGAAAACTGCAACTGGCTTTACTCCGTTTCAGCTAGTGCACGGGTTGGAATCCATATTTCCCATTGAATGCGAGATTCCTTCTCTTAAATTAGCTGTTGAACTTCTTCCTGACACTTCTAGTCTTGAAGAACGGCTCCTTCATCTGGAACATCTCGATGAGCAGCGTCGGGATGCCGCCACGATGAATGAAGCACATAAAAACCGAGTTAAAGCTCAGTACGATAAGGCGGTCAAACCTAGGGTTTTTTCGGAAGGTGACCTTGTTTTGGTCTATGCCCAAGAAAAATATGCCCTGGGGGCAGGAAAGTTTAAATCTATGTGGTATGGCCCCTTCATCGTTAAAAATTCCTTAAGAAAGGAGCATATACCTTGGTTGATTTTGAAGAGAACGAGTTGTCGGAGCCCCGAAATGGGCTCTATTTGAAGAAGTATTATGCCTAGGCTTCGGCCTGGCATGTTGCTTTTGTATATAGTAGTTTTGCTTTGTACATATCTGGTTGATTTTCGATCTTTGATGGGTTGGTGATGTTTTTGATCTGCTTTGGCAGGTTGTGTTGGATGTCATGAGTCATATTGGTTTCGCTGATGGTGCTAGTAGACACACCCGGAACTTAGCTTCCGCGGCTTGGGTGCTTCATTATCCATCCGGTCAGCTGTTAGTATCAAGAGGGGTCTGCATTGGTCCTGCTTCCAATAATATAGCAGAATACACTGTAGTTGTTTATCTACTCTCGGAGGCAATATCTTTGGGTGTTTATTCGTTGGTAGTTTTCTTGGACTCTCAGCTGGTGGTGTCATAGTTAAACAATACTTATCGGGTACGAGATCCATTTTTACTCCGGTTGTTCTTGAGGGTACGTTTGTTACAAAGATCATTTCAATTTTTAACTTTCATTCATATTCCGTGGGCTGACAATTGGTTGGCAGAATCATTAGCTAATCAAGCAATTGATTGGCATATTAATCATTCCATACAATAAAATTTAATCATCAAAAACATCATACATTTTCATACATTTGTTACATCACATCAAACATCGCTGTATATATATCATCAGAGTGTTCAAAACTATACAAAAATTTGGATCCATAAGTCATACAAAACTTGGGCTTATGCCTGATCATGTTCAGTATCAAAAAATATACAGTCATCTGATACATCATATCTATCTACTACTATGGTCCCTGCCCAGAAGTTGTGTTCCTATAGAACACGATCGCAGTGGAAACACGGCAGAATAAACGTACCCAGTCATGGGGTACTCCTACCACCTGCCTCTGGATGGCTTCAGGTAGGTCTTCCACTGCAGCCATAGGTACTTGGCTGGTTAATCCCTCCAAGTTCCTCTGTACAGCCTGGAGGGTTCTGTCTGGATCTACTATATCCGCTTCGCCTCTGCGATTCTTATGTCGTGGGTATCCCTCAGGTCGAACTGGTCCAAAATCTGTTTCATGATAATTTTAAAATTGTAAGTCATTTGAATCCAATCAAAAACATGTTTTATTTTTACATTTTTTCATACATATTGAAAAAATCCAAAAAATTATATAATTCAAAAAATTGTAAGCTTACCGACTGTACCCCATGCTGCGCTTGGTGGAAGGACAAGATCTGGATCACCACGAAAGTCCATCCCGGCATAGGGATAGTCATCCACCGCGATGATTTGCTCTCTCCACCATTGGAAGAACTCATCATCCCATGTGGTCTCGGGAACTTCACTTCCCCCCAATCTCTTCATCATGTCTGCCCAGCAGGAAATTCTTGGGTCTCTCGGGCTGCTGATGGTAGAGATCACTCTGGGTCTTAGTACTGGAATCTTCTCAAAGAAGAATGTCATCAAAATTGTACCATATCCAAAATGTTTTGTCTTTACTTGGCGGATAGAGGTCAATTGCTGCTTCATGTTCATCAGTAGGGTTGTGCACCAATCATATACATGAGTTAAGCATTCCACTACTATGCTCATTTGCGTCCTGGATGCCTGGTGTAGGGAAGCAGATCTTGCCACCCTGCCAATGGTGAAAAGGAGGATTTTCATGTGCAAATCCCTTAAATCTTTGATTGCAATTTGAGTTCCAACTTTCTTGGAACCCTCTACGCAGTACACATGGACGTAATCTTCCACGGTTAGCCCTCCCAAAGGCTTACCGTGCAAGTCTACTGGCTCCCCCCTCCGGGAGAGTCCAGTAATAAAATATATATCTTCCACTTCGATGCGTATAGGCATCTGATCTATAATGAAGCAGTCTTCTTCCGGTTCCCAATAGTTCACAAGCATTTCGAGCAACCGGACATTACTCTTCATATTTGGCATTTTGAAAAACTTGAGCAATCCGCAATTCCGAAGAATATTTAGTGATGCTCGATCTCGCATGACTTCTTGATCAATTGCACTGTGTTCACGCTCTCTCCATGATATGGTCATCCTGTAAAATTTCAATAATTCCTTCATTAGCTACGCATTTTTCATTTGGGCCTGCGCATACGCGACTTTATTTGTGCACAGTCGCGTGTATACGCGACTTTATCATTACAAACCCGCGTATGCGCAAACCCGTGATTTTTAGCAAGAGATTCTATGGTGAAAATTACTAAATTTTAATTTATGAACGGACAAAATGAATAACAAGGATGGTTGATGAGCTTACCTGACAAATTCGGTGCGATTTGACAGTCGGTTGCTCCTGTTTTGACGAAAGAATTTTTTTGCTCCATAGCACTTTTTTCCAAATCAGCAATGTAACAATGAACCAAATATGAGGTAATTTGTCTATTTATGTCCAAAAAGTTGAAAATTTTCGCAAAAATTTGTTATGCTTATTTTTTCAATCTATCTTAAGTTGCATAACCCGGATGCTTGGAAGTGCCCAGATTGGTATATTTTCAGGTACATTTTGACGAATTTGAGATTTTTCCCAGTTTTTGATCCATGACTGCTAACCCGTCATGGCAGGTATATGATCTTCACTGACATATAGGTTAGGGAATCCACTTTCCGTTGCATTTTGCATACTAGCCTCCATTCTGATCACTTGCCATAGGGTCGATCCCATCAGGTCATGAGTATTACACCCATTTCACTCGCCAATTATTTAATCATGACTTGGTGGTAGAGCCTTCCTTTACATGGGCTTCTTAGTTAGTTCCTCGCTATCACTTGTTGCCCATGCTGCGTTTTATGTAGGCTCGGGAGTCCTCTTTAGTCCCGCCATGACTTACGTGTTGAAGCTTCATTCTTCTTCTTCCTCACTATCATTTTTCCGGCTATTACCCTAGAGGCTCCCTGGTGTTGTTGAGTTGTATTAATGCGTTGCATATTGGCTACTTGTTTTATCCTGGCCTTTAGCCCGCTTCATTTGGACTCGATGTTTAAGCCAACTTTTGACCTTGTCTATCTGTACAAGTTAACCATTGCATGCACTTAGCTATCGCAACTTGACACCCTTTTACCCATGGATGGAACATTCCTCTGAGTATCGCTTACCAGTTTCCGCCACCTTGCATTGAGCATAGGATCGTTCCAATCCCAGGAACTAGTGCATCTATTTCTTAATACTCATTCTATCCATTGTACCATACCATTCTTTTATTCTTTTTCAGGCTTATTATATGAAAAAGAAAAAAAAATCAAATATAACAAAAAGAGCAGGAACGGGATATAACTTCGTTGTTCGATGGCAGTACAGAGTCAGTTTTTCGCCCTTGAACAAAGCACATATACTTATATATATTTCCTTCATTTGGGATGGTTTTAGTTTTGACCTAGGTTCAGCCTTAACCTTGTTTCACTTATCAGTCCTCCCCCGGTTGGTTATCTCTTCCAATCATATGGAGAGTTTGTTCTGCCTCCTGCATAACATACTTGTACAGTGTCACTTTTTACTGCCATGCTCATCACGAGTCGTGCTTTTGTTGAAGGGAAGTCTAACCAGAGTCGGCCATTATGCGATGTCTCTTGACTTATTATTCAGTCGGCCTCCCCGGTCTTGTCAGTATCTTGTTCTATCACATTAGATGTTTTGGTCTTCTGCTCGTGCTGGTTTGAGAGGGTCCCCATTGACTTCTTGCCGGCGGGTTTGTCTCTTATCGACTACGAAATATTGCTCTGAGAGCAAACCTAGAGCGACACCCTGGCCATATTTCCATCATTGATAGGTGACCTTGTGCTCAGCATTTGATCATCATTATGGGTCTTTGACTGAGTGGTTTCCCCTGTGTTCGACGTCAGCACACATTATCACACTTGGGATTCGTGCAGTACCTTGATTTCCATTTGAACCTATCAGTGGATTCCTCGCCTCTGTGTCAGCTTTCATTATTGTTTGGTTCAGAGGGTTTCTTCCGTGCGCTAGCTTCATCTTGTGCATGTCGGAAACGTACTTCGGTTTTGGTTCCATCACTCTACTTCATCCGATTCCTTCCAAATATTGGCCTGCGGGTTACACTCGCGCTGGACTGATGTGGGATGCCTTAATGCCTTCCTTCCAGCAGATCTTTTCCCATCGACTCCGACTCATTGCTCTGGGAATAAGGTCTAGAGTCTTTTGTCAATACCTTAGGGTTTGCAGTCATCAGTGGCAGACTCTTCGCTATCGACAGTGGGGATTCATCATTGCCTCCTGATTGGTAGATTCTTCCAAGTGTTCGACTTCAACTCATTTATTCACACTTGTTAGATTGTACTGGGGCACCTTGACACTCATTTTCATTATTGGTGGGTTGTCTCGCGTTGGTTAACGGTATACATTATTGACCGATAATCCAACGATTTCTCACATGGTCGACTTCAGCTCATTTATTCCCATTGTGTAGAATTGTGCCATAGTGATCGGTGAAGACCTCGGGTTGCATCAACATTTCTCAGTTCACTTTTGACAGTCCATTCAGTTTCTGCCAGTGATGTCGTTCACCCTTATATGTTGCAGAGTCAGTACAGCAGCATTCTATATGTTGGCTCCCGAGTTGCGTGATTGTACCATTTGTTCCACCTCTTATGATTTGGTACTTGGAGATTCAGTTACGTATATATGATCAGACATCCAGTTTCAGCATCATTGATCATCTTTCTATATGTTATACTTGGACATTGATTCAGACTTATACTTTCGGGCCATGCTCAGATGATTCATTGTGTACTTTCAGTTCAGCTATACTTGTATACATTTTGGATCTCTTATATACTTTCCATATGATGTATTTTTTACTGAGCATGGGTATTCCTGCCTCAGCATGAGTTGACTCTCTGTTTTATTTCATTGGTTTTTTGGCAGGCTGAAATCTGGTGAAGTCCTCTCTTGTCCTTGTGAAGTTCTTTCTATGTGCATAATACATTTCGGCCATCATGTACCCCTTCTGACCTCATATATTAGGGGGCATCTGTTATAGCATCATTTTTCACCCTCAGGTGATTCATGATTGTCTTTATGGCTTTGGGCACCCATTCCTACAGACTTGAACAAATTCACTAAAAAACAGTGTTAAAATTCCCATACGCGATTATGCCCAGACTTTTCCGCGTGTATACGCGAGTCCACATGTAATTTTTCCACGTATGCCATTAAAACCATTAAAAAAATATATAAATTCCCTATTTTCGGGCTGGGTTGATGGTTACTCCAGTAGTTCAACCACCCTAGCACGTGGCCAACTGTTTCCAACTGACTAAAACTACTTTGAGGGAGTATAAAAGCCCCTCATGTGCATGGCCTAAGGGAGAGAGAAATTTTGTAGACATTATACTCTATTGCAATCCCAACTCAAGTCTGATTCCTCGTGCCTCCTACACTTTCCCAGATTTATACAGGAAACCCTTGTTTCCTGGAGATGTTCATCCATTTATATGCCATCTCGAGTGCACAACTCTTGAAATTTTCTTAGCGAGGCAAGGGCGGGATGAATCCGGACGACTGTCTGCTCAAATATCGTTGAAGGATTCAGGTGATCTCTCCACTCTTTAATTATGTACATGCTGTTCATAATAATGAATAACCATCTTGTTCCTGAACTTCTGTGTTAGTATCTATTTTTATATGTGGAAAGATTGATTATTAAGCAGTTGTTATCATTTATATCATCTTTTACATGGATTACACTAACGTTTAGGAGAAATATATGTTGTACAACTAGGTTTCCGTGCACGTTCTTTCTTTTTTTCTAGGTTGAAGGAGGAAGAAAGGTTACTGGGGGTTTGGACTCCGCGGGATCTACATCGAACGTAGGACTACGGGTGAGTTCTGTTATCGTTGTTATCTAGTTTTTTGCATTCAAGTATGGTTGTGTGTGAGTCCTTTTGAATGGCATGCCCTACTCTGTGGAGGTTTTGACCCAACAAACCTCTAGGGTGATTTTCCCCGAAACACAGACCTATGGATGTGCCTATGACTCTGGCTCCTAATGTTGAATATTTCTAATAAGATACATCTAAAGGGATTTCAATACCCCCATTTTTTTCTCTTTTATAAATATATGCTTTCACCTTCTATTTCTCATACTTAAATTCTCATTGTTTACAAATGATAGTAACAATGAGCTTTGAAATGGAATCGCAACAATTAGTATTAATTATGACCATGTGATGAACTCTTTGGAAATCAACTAAAGTGTGAATATAAATTACATAGAATTAATATGAGATTCTCAATATGGTTATGGTCATAATCAATAATGATTTTATTTCAAAAATCCCAACAATGTGACTTACCAAGGCTTCATCTAGACTTTTAGACACTTTCTGTGATGAGAGAAAGAAAATAATACTTCTGATATTTCACGTCTATTTTAATTTCTTGTGGAGAGAATGATTTTATTTTAAAATTTTAAAATAACCTTTCTGGAAAGTACTCTGTCAAAATTCCTCTGAGAACAATCTTCTTATCACTACTGCTTCTGAAAATAAATTCACTTTTGTCTCAGCCCAACTATCTCGCCCTTCAACAGTTTTTCCGCCGTGGAATCATTTTGTTATTTTTCTTCCTTGGGGAATATTTGGGTACCTTCGTCCTAATTTTTTTATGTATCCACGGTAGCATAAAGGCCACATGCTTTGATCAGTAGTTTTCTGAATGGGGGTATGTTTATTATCAAAATTAGGGCAACAGTGCCCTTTGCTATCACCATAATGGACAATAGTTGGATCATCTTGGATCATAGATTCCCATTTTTGAATTGAATTCAAACAAATATCAATTAGTAAACCTTTTTATTTGAATAAATTCCAAACCCACATGGAATGAAGCTACTTCAAAAAAATTTCATTAATCCAAGAAAAAATGGTTTCATCACCTGTGCCTCCGTTATATGTTTGGAAACTCCGACCAGTTGTCTTTGTAGCAAGAACCAACACAAACCAAATATTTTCCAACCCAAAAAATGCAATCACAATGTTCTCTGGTATCTCGAAATCTACATGTGGTAGAGTACACATCCACATTGCATAGAATGATGACAGAGTATATAAATGATAATCGATGGAAGAACATTGCACATCCACAACGGGCATTCCATTTTCCTCTGATTGTGACACATCTCAACAAAATTTTTGAAATCACCCAATTATTGATGAAATTCCGGTTTTAGCTCTTACCTGCCATTTGTGAAATGCATGGAATTTGTTGGAGAAATAGTCAACTCGGTGCAAAGTAAATCTCACTCCTTCTTCCCCTTATTTCTCCATGCAATTTCCTCCATATCTCCGCCCAAATTCTCTTATTTCTCCGCCCAATTTCGTACTCTAACTCATATTTTTTCCTACACAATTTACTTTGTGTTCTTCAAATTCTTCACTGTATGCTCTCAGTGAATTCATGTTTCTCACTATATCTCAGCAACTGGAACCTTAAATGAATACACAGTCTGTGTATCTCGGTATTTTTCCCACTCTGTTTCCCTTCAACTGTGGGTGAATGCTTTGGCAATAAAACTTTTCTTCGTAAGTGTGGGTGAATGCCGAGCTATGTTTAGTTGTGATTCATGTGAAGCAAGCAAAATTTATGTGAATGCAGAATGTTTTTCTCAGAGAAAGCAACGTTTGGGTGAATGTTGAATTTTTTTCTCAAAGAATGAAACATCTTCCGCTTTTCCAATTTCATTCCAAAACATCTACATTCCCCCAGAACTTCTACTGTACCCCTGGCTTCCACTTGGTGTGATTCTGTGCTAGTTGATCACCATGTATATACCTGTTTTTATACTTTGTACAGCCCATGCCTTCTAATTATTCTTTCTCTAGCTTTTATTTAATCATGTGTTGTTATCTATTGGTAGTGCGTTATATTTTCCCTTTGTATTTTTATTTTCTATTTTTTCCTTTTTTATTTGATATTAATTTTTTTTAAATGACCAAATCCTAAGGTCATTTCAAATCAATTTTTTTCATAATAACACTAACTCCTTTTGCTTTGTAGGAAAATCAAATTTTTACCATGATAACACTAACTCCTTTTGTTTTGCAAGTACTTTAAATTTTGGCCCCAAGAGGAGATATGGCCATAGTTTGGTAAAAAATTATCATGAACAATGATTTTGGGATGATGATGGGGTTAAATGAACTATGTCAAAAATTCTCATGAATGATGATTTTGGGATAATGATGGATATATTTAATGTAGCATTATGTAGGATATAGGTTATAAATGATATATAAGGTTTTTAATGTAGGGTATAGGGTATATTGCGTATTCAAGTTTTTTAAATTAGTCTACCAATCTTAGAAAAAATTCCAAAATAAAATGTGCTAAGAATACTTTAAGCTCACAGTACTTCCCTTCCACTTAGTAGCTCATTGTCAATGCTTGTTTTGCTGATGATGACATTTTCTCTTTTGTCAAAATTTGACTCATTTTGATGATGATGGTCCTTCAAAGATGAATTTTGATGGAATATAAACACTTGTTCATGCTTATTTGGTCCTTTGGATGTTGTTGCCTATCTTTGCATCTAATATTTATTCATGTCCCTTCTAGAGTTTGTGTTTTATGTTTCAGGTCCCTTCTAGATGATGTTCTTAATGATATATCAGGTCCCTTCTACACAATATTTTCAATGATGTATCAGGTCCCTTTGTAATTTAGGTTCCTTCTTTAATTCAACTTCTAAAACTATTTACATAGTATTAATACAAGCTTCCCCCTTGCTGATGTTAAGACTTTTCCTCAAGTCTTGGATTTCTTAGAGGATTATTTCTGCAAAATAAAACTAATGTAAAAAAAATATAGAATTCATATTGGCAAAAAAATTTGGTTATCTGATATGAATGAGTTTGTATTGTGCCAGCTTCCGGGATTTTCACAACCAAACTCCTTTATTATTTTTATTATTTTTTTTTATTTTTTTATTTTATTTTCCGGATGGAGGTGGAGTATAATGGAGTTGGAAATTATGGAATGCTTATGAAATTAAGATAGGTTGAAGTCATAATATAAGAGTAGATGGATAGATATATAGAAAATAATTCTAGACTTCAATATGCATGATTGCGTAACTTAACATACAATATGGCACACTACAAGGAAAAGACCCTCTAGCGGAGGTTATAAAGGAGGTTTTTAGTGTCATAAAATTGGCCAAAATTGTCCAAAAAACATATGCTACCACATCCGTTTCTGTAACAAAGATTTTGGCGGAGATTTTAACGGAAATTCAACACAACTAAAAAAAATGGGCGGCCGGAGGTTATTACAAATGTTTTTTCATCGGTGCTCTTATCAGGTTTTAATGCACCAGTGCGTATTGGTAGACAGCGCACTGGGGCGGTCGAAGGAGAATGCACTAGGCCATTAAGGAAACAACAGCACTGGGCCTGGTGTTGGTGATACAACGCACGGGGCTGTTCTAATTGGTCTTGGGATTTAAGTGGTGTTCATAGGTCGTATAAGCGCACCAGTGCATGTATCTTTATGAGGCACTGGTGCCCCGTATCACAGAAACGAACCGAGATTTATAATTGGTGTCAGTATTCGTGCGGTGCACATGGCATCTACAAATGCACTGGTGCTTATAGATACATAAACGCCCCGGTGTGTAGTATCACACAAACGCACCGATATTTATAACTGGAATCGGTATTAGTGCGGTGTCCATAGAATCATAAACGCATCGGTGCGTATAGACACACAAACACACCTGTTTTCATTTTTTTTTTTTTAGAAACATCCACCTCTGACAGTCCAATGATTGTGATTGTTTTAAATTCATTATTCATCAAAATTCGACACATCTTTTAACAATATTCATATTAGTTACATTTTTATTAATGCATTTGAATGTGTCGTTTGGATTAATTTGTTATATCATATCAGAATTATTGTGGTATTTTTAAATTCATTATTCATCAAAATTCGACACATATATATAATCTTATAACAATATTCATATCAATTAAATTTTTATTAGTGCATTTGAGAACGACAATGGAGAATGCAATATAATAAATTAAAACATATTTTATGATTATATATATAAAATGAAACATCTTCCGCTTTTCCAATTTCATTCCAAAACATCTACATTCCCCCAGAACTTCTATTGTACCCCTGGCTTCCACTTGGTGTGATTCTGTGCTGGTTGATCACCATGTATATACCTGTTTTTATACTTTGTACAACCCATGCCTTCTAATTATTATTTCTCTAGCTTTTATTTAATCATGCACTGTTATCTATTGGTAGTGCATTATATTTTCCCTTTGTATTTTTATTTTCTCTTTTTTCCTTTGTTATTTGATATTAATTTGTTTTTAAATGACCAAATCCTAAGGTCATTTCAAATCAATTTTTTTCATAATAACACTAACTCCTTTTGTTTTGTAGGAAAATCAAATTTTTACCATGATAACACTAACTCCTTTTGTTTTGCAAGTACTTTAAATTTTGGCCCCAAGAGGAGATATGGCCATAGTTTGGTAAAAAATTATCATGAACGATGATTTTGGGATGATGATGGGGTTAAATGAACTATGTCAAAAATTCTCATGAATGATGATTTTGGGATAATGATGGATATATTTAATGTAGCATTATGTAGGATATAGGTTATAAATGATATATAAGGTTTTTAATGTAGGATATAGGGTATATTGCGTATTCAAGTTTTTTAAATTAGTCTACCAATCTTAGAAAAAATTCAAAAATCAAAGGTGCTAAGAATACTTTAAGCTCACAGTACTTCCCTTCCGCTTAGTAGCTCATTGTCAATGCTTGTTTTGCTGATGATGACATTTTCTCTTTTGTCTAAATTTGACTCATTTTGATGATGATGGTCCTTCACAGATGAATTTTGATGGAATATAAACACTTGTTCATGCTTATTTGGTCCTTTGGATGTTGTTGCCTATCTTTGCATCTAATGTTTATTCAAGTCCCTTCTGGAGTTTGTGTTTTATGTTTCAGGTCCCTTCTAGATGATGTTCTTAATGATATATCAGGTCCCTTCTACACAATATTTTCAATGATGTATCAGGTCCCTTTGTAATTTAGGTTCCTTCTTTAAATCAACTTCTAAAACTATTTACATAGTATTAATACAAGCTTCCCCCTTGCTGATGTTAAGAATTTTCCTCAAGTCTTGGATTTCTTAGAGGATTATTTCTGCAAAATAAAACTAATGTAAAACAAAATCTAGAATTCATATTGGCAAAAAAATTTGGTTATCTGATATGAATTTGAGTTTGTATTGTGCCAGCTTCCTAGATTTTCACAACCAAACTCCTTTATTATTTTTATTATTTTTTTCTATTTTTTTATTTTATTTTCCGGATGGAGGTGGAGTATAATGGAGTTGGAAATTATGGAATGCTTATGAAATTAAGATAGGTTGAAGTCATAATATAAGATTAGATGGATAGATAGATAGAAAATAGGTCTAGACTTCAATATGGATGATTGCGTAACTTAACATACAATATGGCACACTACAAGGAAAAGACCCTCTAGCGGAGGTTATAAAAGAGGTTTTTAGTGTCATAAAATTGGCCAAAATTGTCAAAAAAACATATGCTACCACATCTGTTTATGGTAACGGAGGTTTTGGTGGAGCTTTTAACAGAAATTCAACACAACTAAAAAAAATGGGCGGCCGGAGGTTATTACAGATGTTTTTTCATCGGTGCTCTTATCAGGTTTTAACGCACCAGTGCGTATTGGTATACATCGCACTGGGGAAGTTGAAGGAGAATGCACTAGGCCATTAAGGAAACAACAGCATTGGGCCTGGTGTTGGTGATACAACGCACGAGGCCGTTCTAATTGGTCTTGGGATTTAAGCGGTGTCCATAGGTCGTATAAGTGCACCAGTGCGTGTATCTTTATGAGGCACTGGTGCTCCGTATCACAGAAAGGAAACGAGATTTATAATTGGTGTCGGTATTCGTGCAGTGCACATGGCATCTACAAATGCACTGGTGCTTATAGATACATAAATGCCCCGGTGTGCAGTATCACACAAATGCACCGATATTTATAACTGGAATCGGTATTAGTGCGGTGCCCATGGAATCATAAACGCATCGGTGCGTATAGACACATAAACACACCTGTTTTCATTTATTTTTTTTTAGAAACATCCACCTCTAACAGTCCAAATATTTGTGATTGTTTTAAATTCATTATTCATCAAAAGTCGACACATCTTTTAACAATATTCATATTAGTTACATTTTTATTAATGCATTTGAATGTGATGTTTGGATTAATTTGTTATATCATATCAGAATTATTGTGGTATTTTTAAATTCATTATTCATCAAAATTCGACACATATATATAATCTTATAACAATATTCATATGAATTAAATTTTTATTAGTGCATTTGAGAATGGCAATGGAGAACGCAATATAATAAATTAAAACATATTTTATGATTATATATATATATATATATGATTATATATATATATATATATATATATATATATATATATATATATATAAGACAGTCTTTATCATACAAAATGGGAAAATTATTCGTATCCCTTTATCTTTCAATTGAGACACTATGTCCATCACATTAAACAAAATGTCTGATTTCACAGACATATTTCAAAAACTAAAACTCCTTGCTTTGATATCCAAATTACATAGTGATCATCATTCTTCGCTTGAACTGCTATCACTGCTAGAGCTACTTCCATGACTTGGGTTATTTTCATGAATGTTGTGTTCATGGCGTTGATTGTTTTCTTCTTCTTCACTTTCCACCTACAAACATAAAAATAAACTGAAATGAGTGTATATCCATTGGTGAGAATAATGAAAATTCAAATATTAAATAATATACATCAATGTAAATCGAAAAGAAAAATGACGTACCATAGCAAAAATTGACTCATAAACTATACAAATTATTTCAAAACCATGTACCATGCCATCTTTCAAAATTTCATCTATTGGCACAGTTCCATACTTTGTTTCCTGCAAGTTTTATACCCCATAACAAATCATATATTTAATATAAAAGTTTTTTTGTTCTATTAATTATAGATGGAGCTAATTAAAACAAGATCGATAGATGCTTACAAATTCCACAATTAAATTATGATATGCCAACATATACTCAAAACCCATATTTAACCCAATTTCAATCAATTCGTCTCATGGTTCTTCTTTGTATGTTAGCACCTGTTTGAAGACATTCAATGATGATTTTTGTAAAACAACTTAAAAAATACAAAAATGAAATCTAATTAAGTTGTTATCAGGAAGTAATAATTACTCAAAAACTTAGAGATCAACCATTTTCTTCCTTGTCGTTCTGTTTTATGTGTTGAATGGGTTCCATTTTCATTTCTTTTCTGCAAGAAAATTCTTGAAAATTAAATTTTAATGCTAAATTGTTTATTTATTGTACCTAATGATTGAAAAATTCAATGATTACATATTACCTTTGAAGCACGTTGTTGTATTCGTTCCACTAGATCCCTCAAAATTTTGTAAAAGTTTTTCCCCCTTTCGTTAACTTCCAGCACCACTCTAGATGAGCCAAGGAGAAATTAATTTTCATTTGCATGTATTTTTTTCTTTTCTTAGAACAACATTCATTTTCTGAGTTGTTGGTCCCTGTAGAACATTAAACAGATGTGAATTAGTAGACTGTTTGACACATGTTATCTAATAATTTTAAGTATATTATTAATGATAATTAAAAAAAGAAACTCATATTGGATCGATAGTATTGTTTCATTCACCCGATTCATCTTTTTGCAATTTTTCCATTAAACTTTTATGCTCTTCTATTAGTAGATCAGAAATAATCATATTAAGCTTTCTCATTTTGTGGCTCTACATGATACACAATAAAAAATACATATTAGTTAAAGTTACATATAATTCAAAAATAATATTTTTTATGAAGAATCTACAAAGAAATTGCCTTTTTTTCTTTTCTTGATGTGTTAACAGTATTTTTGTTAATTGATGTCTTGTTAGTCATTTCGTTATCAATATGAAACATGTAGCATATCATTCATTAATATATTTATAAATAAATTCTCAAATTTTCAGGTAGAAAATAAATCTCGAGACACGGGTGCGTCTTTCATGAAATCCGAACCACGGCGGTGCGTGGATATATTAACAACGCACCGCAAAACAGTATAATACACCGTACGATGCGTTCGGTATTATAAACGCACCACAAAACAGTATAATACACCGTACGGTGTGTTCGGTATTATAAGTGCACCATAAAATCAATGTAATAGATGTTACACCATTTTTTGGTCATCTAACCTATTATCATTAGATGGACCCAAGTACACCATGTAAGACCAATTTTACCCTCAGTAAAATTGCTTTCACTATGTAAAATAACTTAATAAAACACATTTATTAGGTTGTTTATGGGCTAAATAGGAAACCCCTAGGGGAAATATTAAACAAATCTATATTTGTTTGGTTTTCCTCATGGAATAATTAATTAAACAGTAATTTAATTGTTATTCCTGGTCATATTTAACCCAAAACAAGGAAATTAATTAGATAAATCCTTATTTATCTTATTATTTTCTAGGAATAATTATTTAAATATTATCTAAATAATATTCTTTTTTAAATATGACTAAATCATTTATAAATAATTAAATAAATCATTATTTATTTAATTATCATTCAACCACTTGCTTAAAATGATAAATAAATCATTTATTTATTTATTATTTACAAATAAAGGGATTTGACCCAAGTCAAATTCCTTTCCCCTCCAACAAATATAATAAAATATTCCATAAAAGGTGGATCTAGATTTGGTTAATATTATTTTAATCATGCGCCAAGATCTAGAATGACCTAATATTTTGTTATAGATAGAAGTGTTTTTCCTACCATTCAGGACATTTTGTTGCCTCTTAGATCACTCTGGATCTATACTCTTGGTCTCACTTTGATCCATTATCATTGTCATATTTTCTATTATTTTCTTTGTGAGCTCCCTTTGAGTTCTATGTTTGTCTAGGTTTTCTACACCAACAAGAGAGAGAAATTCTAGATCTGAAGTGCTGAGGACTTCCAAGAACCCATCCCATTGACAAGAATTGGAAACACCTTTCTTGTTTTCCTTCCAAGTGCCATTAATATAAAATTCTTCAAAAAATATTGTTCTTGTCTTTTCTATTGGATGTATGGAGAAAAACCTTATTTTTACTGCTTAATGTCTTTTTATGCATAGATCTAAATTTTTGTAGCATTTGTGTTGATCAACTAACTGCAGATATGAAGATATTAGCAATCATCTTTTGCTGTTAGGGTTGTTTGTTATACACAGCTAAAAGGGTATTTTTTCATACACTTACACTAAAGATTCATCCTAAAAATAGATCTAACGGTGCGTGGGGTTTTATAAATGCACCGCAAAAATGGTGTAATGCATCGTACGGTGCCTTCCTAGTTAAAGAGAGCATCGGTGCCCTATTTCAGATTTGGCACACGGATTTAAAAATGTTTTTAATTTCTTATGACACAGAACTTGCGCGGTGCACTGTAATAATATAGATCACTGGTGCGGTGGCATATGCAGGGCACACAGATAAAAAAAAACAATTTTTTCAAAAATTCACGCAATGGCCGAATGGATTGGGATCTGACTATGCAAGTCGTCCCGTGGGTTGGACGTCAATATAAAATGAAAAACCCTAATTTTTAAATCATAGGAAGAGAGAGAAGAAAGGGAAAAAACAAAAAAATGAAGGGTTCAGGGTAAAAATGTATAAAACTGTAGGAAAAAATAAAAAACTGCAGAAAAAAGTAAAAAAAAGGAAATAAATTTAATCACGAAATTGTTTGAAATTCTATGATAAAGGGCTCGAATCACCAGAGTTTTGGTTTCTGATTGTCTAAATACTTTTGTTCGAACGTATTTCGCCATCCACAGTGCCCTCGTGCTCTCTTGCTCTAGGTCTGTCTCCTGCAAAAATCTAACTGAAAATTTTTAGAAAAAAAATTGAAATAATGAAAAGTGTTTCGTATTTAAAGAATTATTTTATCAAATTAGATTTTTGAAAAATATTTTTCCGC
The DNA here is from genome assembly GCA_034641835.2 of Pinus albicaulis. Taxonomy (NCBI): domain Eukaryota; kingdom Viridiplantae; phylum Streptophyta; class Pinopsida; order Pinales; family Pinaceae; genus Pinus; species Pinus albicaulis. The sequence goes on from CM076573.1 coordinate 468,131,633, forward strand.
CCATTTTTCAAATTGCCTCTTTTTTTTAACTTAAACAAAATACAGTTGCGGTTTTTTTGTTTGCGTTTATTCGTTTCCAGTGCGCGGAAATGTGATGCACTGGTGTGTTGTATTAATACGATTCATCGGGACCTGTTAGGATGAAAAGCGCACCGGACTTTTTAAAGTTTTTTTTTTTTGTATGTAAGATCATAATATAATAAGGATAATTATAAAGTACTTGAATTTATTTTCATTATTTTCTAAACTTTATATATGTAAGAGCATAATAAAATAATGATAATTATAAAGTACATGAATTTATTTTCATTATTTTCTAAACTTTATGTTACAGAAATTCATATTATTCTAGATTTGTTTGCAAACTTACAAATTTAAATATTTTAATAAAATCATTTCACATTAATACAATTAAAATTTTCACATTAATAGAATTAAAATTTTACAAATTAAAATTTTACATACAATTACATTAATTAAAATTACAATTACAGTTAGAATTAAAATTACAATTACAATTTTACCATAATTTCACATACATGAATTACGATTAGAATTACAATGACAATTTTAATTTTACATACAATTACATTTACAATTTTACATATAATTACATTTACAATTACAATTACAATTTTACAAATATGTTACAGACAATTCAATTAAAATTACAGTTAGAAATACAATTACATTTACAATTTTACATAGAATTACATTTACAATTACAATTACAATTTTACAAATATTTTACATACAATTCAATTAAAATTACAATTACAAATACAATTACAATTTGTGAAATTTACATACAATTAGAATTAGAATTACAATTTTACAATTTTTCATATATACAATTACAATCATTTCAGAATAAATTAAATATTACAATTACAATTAAAATCTTACATTGATAAATATTTTACATACAATTACACTTAAAATTACAATTAGTACAAATACAAATACAATTTTACAATTTTACATAGAATTAAAATTTAAATTACAATTACATTCACAACATAATATTTAATAAATATCATGGTCATTTAATAATATTAAATTAATTAATAAACATCATCACGATCATGATAACCATCGTACAAACATCATATTCGACTAATAAACACATTCAATTAACATCAAATTAACATTATATATTAACATCATCACAACACAAACATCAAAAATACATCTCAATATAATGTCAAATAACTCATGCGCCTATCACGTATACACATCTATCTGCAAGCTAAACATTAAATGAACATATCTAACATGACTAATAATATGGGCCACATCATGATGATCATCAACATGAAAATTAAGTACAACTGCAACATGAACATAAAATACATAGACCATATATCTATATATATATATAATGTTAAAAATATACAACTCTAATATAAATGTCATGGATCAGGCGCTGGTGGTAGTATAAAAACATCAATAACACTAGTATAAGTGGATGCAGCCTGCTCAGTAAAGCTGGGTGCAGCCTTGAGAGTCGATGGTCGACTAGCTTTCTCACAATCATGATGATCACTAGTACTGATGGATGCATCTGGTGGTGGTAGTACAACATGATCAATATGAGGTGTAGTAGTAGTGGAGGCTTGCTCAGTCAATAGTACTGCACCCTAGACGGTCGATGGTCCAGCTTGCTCATGATGATCGTGACTAGTACTCATGATGGATGTTACAGGCTGCTGACTGGACTTGGCCGATCGTCCAGCCTCATATCCATGATGACTAGTGTCAGATGCTGCCAGTGGAGCCTCATGATGATCATCAAGCACGCCGCGAGGTGAATGATCATGAGATGCATTTGAGTCACTACTAGTGGACTATCCATCACATGCCGCAGCTTGACTATGCCTATAGCTACGGACAATCCTCCTCAATTGCATAACAGCTGTCGTAGCTCCTATGACATGCCGCATCAGGCTATACATGTCACGCGGAATTCCTCTCAACATCCATAACATTCTATCATCACCCTGTATATCTCTATAATGAGTGAGCCTGATGCCCGCATCTGAAATCAATCCAAAAAGTTGGCTACCCAATTCCATCCGATATCTGGTCTCAGGTCGACCACGCCTAGAAAAAGGCGGTACCGGTGCACCATGAGGTGCAGGATCAGCACATCTCTCTGCTGCACCACCGGCCTCATCCTCTGGTGCATCAGCCATCTCTTGATCGTAATCATCAGGATCAACACTTAGATCATGTGGTGGATCCAGCATCTCATCACCATCAAAAGAGCCAATGTCTGCAAAATATATACAAGTACACAACAATAATTAGAAAATTTCATTACACAATTTAATAAAAACAAGTTAAAGAACATGTTAGAATAAATATAAATAAAACAGTAATATTACCTCTATCATCTGGCTTCTCATCAGGAGTGAAGAGGACGTTGGGACACCCTCGCCAATCTAGTCTAGCATAAGGACATGGGACCATAATGAAGGGATGCAACTCACCAAAAATGGCTAGTAAGTCCAGCGAATCATGTGATATCCTCGCTTGAAACATGGTGTCTCCCCTCTTGGGCATCATCTGCCCCCACATGCACATTCGGGCCTCAAACATCGGCCTACGAGGCTGTCGAACAAAACTAGTTCTCATCTCTGGAAACCTCTCAAAAATTAAACAAAACAACTCTGAAGCAAAAGGGAAGTTGACCCTCCCTTGTCCATGAACATGAAATCTATCTAAGGCCGTACAAAATTGTCACAAAAAAATGGCAGACCACCTGAAAATTTGTGGCTGTTGTACTAAAGAATCAACGTAATATAAAAGAGAGAAACTAATGCGTTGCCCGTCACTGGTGTTGTGCGAAATGATCGAAGCGATGATAGAGAGGCATTGCACGTCCTGTCTACCAAAGAACCTATACGTAACTGACCTCCAGGTACCTCAAACTCTGAAGGAGATATCACATGTGCTCTAATGTATCTCTGGGAGTAAACTAACTGACTCCCTACTACACAACCAACTAGCATGTCTGGGAATGAGGGAAAATCCACCCCTCTCCTCGATAGTCCTGTAATAAAATAAATTCCCTCCTCAGTGGGTGTGTACCACTGGTCAGGACCAACCTAAAACTCATATCAGTGGGAATTCCACCTGCCGATAAGATGTCTCATAAGCACACTATGGGCCTTTACGCCGGAAATAGCCTCCTCATAGAACTTGAGGAGGCCTACCTGCATAAGGATCTCATGGGTATCTGCAGTAATAGGGCGAGGGCATCCATCTCTCTCCCTCTCTCTCGCCTCCCATTGTCGAATCATGTCATATTGTTTTGCTTGTTTTTGCTGTTGTTGCTCCTATTCTCTCTGAATCATTGCCATATTAAATAATTTTTTTTTATTAAAACATAAATGTGTTTATAAATATACATATATAATTAAAAAAAAAGAAAACAAACATACAAGTCGGTGCTCCATAAAAACAGTCATGCACCGGTCCTAATATTTTAGCGCACTGTCCCCGGGGCCCCTAATGAAACAGACCGCATCGGATTTGGTGCAGATGTCTATTTTTCAAGCACCGTGGATTGTATACAATTCAGAATAGTGGTGCGCTGACTGAAATATACACCCCAGCGTGTATAGTCGTGTCAACGCACCGACTTCATGACAATGACATAGTTGACGGTGTGGTCTTTTACCCGGCCGCACCATTGACCCTCTAGAAATGCAAAATGCGGTGCGCTGACATAAACCAGGGCAGCAAATGAAGTCAGCGCACTGCACTGTGATTGTCGGGGTCAACGGTGCACCTGGATAAATGAGTGCACCACCTTTTTTCTTTTTTAATTTTAGTTTAAAATTATTCGGGGCACCTTCCGGCACCGCCTCGGAAACAATGTGGTTACTATTAGCACCAATAGCGGTGTTTCCTGTAAATTTTACAAGTAGCACTGCTATCCAGTGCGAGCCGAACAGCTCAAGCGCACTGCGCGACAAATTTTTTTTTTTTTAATGGTTATTTTTAAGTTTATTTCAATTTCTAATCCGCTAAAAGGCTTAATTATAGAAAAACTAGAAAAATAACTGTACATTTCACCATCGAGGAGGCATATTGGATGTAAAATTTGGAAAATAAAATTTTCCCATTGTTTTTCAAAATGCAAGCTAGAGATTGGTGGCCAATGTAGAGCAGTAGTGCGTGCAATGGGTGCAATGAGAGCACCAATGTCAGGGCAGCTCAGAAATAAGCAAATAGCACCAGGGCTTGAGAGCTCTGGAGCACTGAGGAAAATGAATAACGAAGTTTTTTGGCCGTAACTTTTTTTTAATTAACCCTATTTTGGTGCGCGGGGTTTTATAAGTGCACCGGTGCGATTAAATAAAACCGCACTGGGTAGTATCAATTTTGGCGCATTGTTTATAACGCACTGGGGCGTTTCCCTAACCGCACACTGGGATGTTTCAGTTTTAGTGTGAAAATTTGATGATGTACCAAGGCGGCATAATGGTAAAGCACCAGTGTGTAATAGTCGCAAAGCACCAGTTTTTTGGCCTTAATTGTTTTTTTTATATAACGCTATTCCAGTGCGTGCAGTTTCTGGTGCACCAGTGCTCTTAGAGAATAATGCACCGAATCGTTTCTGTTTCAGTGTGGTGTTTTATGATGCACCGGTGCAGAAGAGTATTGACGCCCCGTTGCATTACAGTAATTGGATGCCCCGATGGTGTGTGTACTTTTCACATGTTGTCCGGTGTGCCAATGTTCAGTGCGCACCGGTGCGTTCTATGGTATCATGTGCACCGCTAATTGATAACTTAGGAGCACTAGAAAACTGAAAAATACGGGTTTTTTTCGTAAATATTTTTTTAATTTAACCCTTTACCGGTGGGCATTGTTTATAGGCACACCGGTACTGTTTTCTACAAAAGCACCGGTTGGTTTGTGTTTTGGCGCGTTTTTCATGATGCACCGGTGCGGTTTCTGTCTACCGCATCGGGTGGTTTCGTTGTTGGTGTTGTGTTTTATAATGCACCAGCACAGACAAGTTGTGAGGCACCGGTGCTCTATTATATTATGACGCACCACGTGGGTGTGTACAGAATACACAGTGTCTGGTGTGCCAATGATTTTATCCGTACTGGTGCTTTCTTTTTTTGAGAGCACCAGGGTGAGTTTTAATGATAAGAGCACCGATAGGAAAACATCCGCAAAACCCTCCACCCGCCAACCTCCTCTAGTAACCTCCGCTAGAAAAAGATGTATGGGGTATTTTTCTTTGTGGTTCCTCAAAAACATCCGCTAGAGGGTCTTTTCCTTGTAGTCATAGATGAATGACATCATGAACAATATGGTTTATGAAAGGCTTCTTCGAAAATGGATGTGGCTTGACATGGTAAAACTTGAATTCCTGTTTTTATTATTAACTTCATGTCTTTTTCCTCGATCTTGATCTTCTTGTAGGGCTGTTGGTGTTGTTAGTCATCCACTGAAAGAAAGCTTCATGAGTTTTGACTTTCTTTAGATGAACTCAACATCAAGTGAATTTTCAATTTTATTTGACTTGAACATTTGTATTCATATTCTGAAATAATTTTTTTTTTTAAATTGACTCTGAAAAGTCCTTTGTCCATGGAGTTCTCTTAAATATTCTTATGACGTGCAAAAATATAGAATTTTCCTACAATACAATATTAGATGATGGAGGAATGGATGTGTATAGTCTCTCTTCTTCCAAAGAATATGTAAAATAATTACAAACAATTCTTGAAAATAAGTCCAAATATGATTTACAAACAAAATGCATTTGTTTACCCCTTTGAGGAATGGTGGCCAATCTAAACCTCCTAGCAGTGCTTTGGTCACAAAATATTCATTGTATGTCCAGTTAGAGTGATTTAAAAGGAAATTTAATTTTAATTAATATGGCTATCTCCAGTATCAACAGGTTTTCAAAATGGTACGGAAAAAATGATAAGGAGTACCATGTTTGATAAAGCTGCATATAAATGTTTTACTAGACCAACAATCACTATTTTAAGTGTAACATTTTCTTGAAAGATCAGATCGACGTGATTCCACTTGGGGATTAAAGTAGATTGATTTTTGGTTTTCTAGTAGAAACAATTTTTTAAAATCTCTAGGCTTCATATCACAAAATTGCTGATGAACAGACCTAAGAGGTAGAGTTTTATTATGCTGATTTGAAGACATGCAGTCACTAAATGTGACATAAAGTTTTCATTTGACCTTCAAATGGGATGATTCAAATTTTGTCTTAAACTATACTTGAATATATATCTCCCATATAAATAGGCTTTGAAAATAATATGCTTTGGTATATCAAATATGCCAATGAACAGTCAAGATCTGAAATTGTCACCATGCAGAGTTTTGGACAAGTAGTTAGTATTGTGAGAATAAATTTTTCATATGATATCCGATTGAGTTGATTCAAATATTTTTACAAACTATATTCCAAGGGCTATCTTCACTATGAATATCAACTAAATTTTTTTCCGTTAGAAACCTTAAATCTACACTGTAATAACTTTGTCTTCCAAAATTTCTCTTGAGATCTAGTGTTTATTTTTACCTTGTCTTTTTTTATTTGTGATCCAAATTGAAAAATAAGTTTAAAACTAGTTTTAAAAATATTATTTACTTCATTTTTCCATAAAGTCCTTCCAAATGAGTATTGAACAATTATTTTAATAATTATTCATGAGTGTTTGAAACAAAATTATTATGGAAGTCTTATTGTGAACTCATTCTACTTATTTATTTATTCTATTATATCCTATTCTATTGTAGAAAAATAAGTCATTCTCTCAAGTATAATAAAATTTCAAATGCATCCATTTGTTCAGTAAGATCACAATTAAACTCATATCCAAAAAATATACTTTAATGAGTGCTTGGACATGAAAATTTATCTGATCATAAATATTTGATGCGAAGGAATATTGAAAAATGGAGTGGTGTTGTAACCTAATGATTAGTTGAAACCGCGTTTTAAGATGATCTTTGTTTGCTTGGATCTCTTTAGTTGTCATATCACAAAGTTATTCGTGTAGCACTTGTTCAAAATCTTGAATGCACAAGGGATCTTGTGATATACATGCTAGAATTTCTTCAATTTCGGGTTCAAATGTTTGATCTTCATCGCATGTGATCCATGACTCGTTCATCTCCTTACAAAGATAACTAGAAGAATATTCTAATTTTTCTTCTTGTGGATCCTCTTCATGAATGGTTTGTTCCTCTTCTAACTTCTGAAATGAAGATTCATCCCTAATGATCACTCTAAATTATGGACAAGGATTTAAGAAGATCCTTGTGGTGGGATACCCTCCTTCTCTAAATGGCTTCTTTAACATCATTTTTTTAGATCTTGTTTTGCAAATGGATTTTGTAGCTCTCTAGTTTTTTTTTTGTTGGGGTTTTTTTTAAGGATCTACTTTTCTAATTTCTATGTTTAAACATGAGTAACCAAAATGAAAAGTGTTTTTGTTTTTATGTTTTGTTGGTTGTTTTATGTGTTTTCTAAAGAATCTTCCTAATTGACTATATTGAATTTTTCTTCCCCGGAAATGACGAAGAAATGTTGGGTCAATTTACTAGGTAAACTAAGGCAAGTATTTAATTATCAATCCGGGCTTGTTGAATTTAGAAGCATCTCCAAAATATATGGATTTAATCGATAGTCAAGTTTAGAATATGAACTATTAATAATGAAGTAAATGCATATTACAAATATAATTCTTAACTGAATAATTTATAATTCAATTATGTAATAAGCAGCAGAAGAAGCTCCTAACTTGGGAGAACTTGTTCGTCCTTCTCTACAAAACTACTTCATGAATCAAAAACCAAAAACTACTAATGAACAATAGATCATGATACATGAAAGAATAAATGAAGAGGATCCTAACTAAGGAGATCCTGGTTATCATTCATTATAGATTCATTCATCATTAATGCCATTTTTAGAAAACAGGAAATTCAAAATATCATTTAAATGCAGGAAAAATGAATTCTAGTTCTAGTTCTTGATCAGAAAGAAGGAATGTTTAACTTAAACATTGGGTTGCCCCTTCATATGCAGAAGAGAAATTAGAATTATATTCATGAGAAATCATAAAACATCATCATACATCATATTAACAGATTAAGCATAAAACAAAACTATTTTAGGAAATTGCAACTAAATTAACCAAAAAGTGCACTTAAATCGGTGTGGGGGCCCTCCACCCTTGCCTCACACACTGTGAATAATTTTAGATATTGAAACTTAGTCAAGGACTCACCATATAGAACAAAAGAAAATGAAACATAACAGGTCCTTCATTTAGCTCCCAAAGTTTCAGAAATATCAAAGTTAAGTTATACAAATTCTACATGTTTCAATTGTCCACAAACTTGGCATAAATAGAGAAATAATAAACAAACTATGCTAAAATTTCTCTAACAGCCTTATCTTATCCTAATCCCATACATATAAGTTGAAATCATCTAATTAGTTACAGAAAATCTGGAAAAATCCAAAAATCTACTATTTTTGCCCTATTTTATAGGGATTCCTGAAAAACAGGTCATGTTTGACCAGCTTTGACCAAGCTTATTTGAGCTCGATTTGACCAAAACAATAAGTGTACATCCAATATTAGTTCCAAATATTTTTAGAAATGTATTCATCTCGAGCCCAGGTGTCCCACAAGTATGACATAAATGAAGCCATTACGGGAATTTCTGGTGCAGCCCACAATTACTCTTAAAACCCAATTTTTACTAAAATTGAAAAAAATTAAAAAACTTAATTTAATTACCTGAATATGCATACTGAGGCTAAAATGAGACATATATGAGAGAAATAATATGGAATATGGTGGTAAATATATGGATTTAGGATATGCAAAAGTGACCAAAATTGAGGGCCAACCGACCTCCATCTCCAAGACATAACTCTCAAACATCTCACCACCCTCATATCACAAGCATTAAAATGGGAGGGGGATTCAATAGAAGGGAGACCAATGAAATTAAGAGAAATAGGTAGCATCCTCAAGTCATGGAAATCTTCATAAATCACCAATGGATAAGGTTCTTTGAGATTTTGAAACGGTTTGATGAAGAGATAGCTCGAGAATTTGCAGTGGATCTGAAATCAAACTTAGAGGAGAGAGCCACCACAGTGGTTAGAGGCCTAGCCATCACATTATATCTTGAAATGATAAGAAAAATTACAATTTTTCCCTTAGTAGTCAAATGGGTTAAGGAAAAAAGGCCTAGCACTGCAGCCAAGAAGAACATCTTTATACTGGGAGAAGAGTACATTGAAGACAAAAATGGAGTGAGCAGAGAAATCCTTCCATACCCCTGGGATGAAATAGTCTTCCATATCATGAATTTTATTTCTTTTGAAGGAAGACTTAGTGTGGTCTATCGGTATCATTTCATATTTTTGAATTGACTTAGGTTTTAAGGAAAAATGCCTTTAGAAAAAAGATTAAGCATCCCCCACTTCCTCCTGAACTCCATAACTGACATGAATAATAAGGTGAGGCAAATTAAATATCAGTACTTGTCTCATCATGGCCTCATCAAGCTAATTGTGAATGATGCCTTGAGAAGATTGAACCTACATATACCCTAGTATTCTTTCATATAAATTGATAGGGAAGCCTTCATAGATACCCAAACAGGGAAAACCTCTACTTCTAGCTTTAGAGAGAGGGAGGTAGAAGAAGAAGAAGAAGAATATGCTGAAGAGGAGGTAGAAGAAGAAAAATAGGAGGCCAAAAATAAGGAAGAAAAAGAAGAAATGGAGATTTGAGGTAGAAAACACATAGACAACAGAGACAAAGAAATAAAAATCTGAGGGGGAGGAGGAAGATAAGACTAAGGAGAAGAAAGGATTGGACCCTATCCTAGGTAGTGAAACCTCCACTCAAGACACCATCATGTCACTGGACACCATAGATCAATAAGTGGCTAACACCCTAACCACTTTTATCAACACCTGTCAAAAAAAAAAGGAAGAGGCTGATGCCTATCTATTTTAGGACTAGGAAGAGTCAGATGGTGAGGCAAGGGAATCCCCAAACTCCCACAAGGTGCCCTATTTCCATTAAAGAATCACCAAATAAAGTTGAGGAAATAAGATTAGAGGAAGGAAGGGTGCAAGAGGTCACTTCACCTGTAAGGACCCATGTAACATACATGAGAATACATTCAGCAAGATTAGCATCCCATAAACCTCATGCAACCACCGCAGACCCTCCAAGGACTAAAAAGAGTTAAAAACAAGAAAAATAGGGATTATAGCAAGAAAAACATAGTTTGCTATAGGAAACTATATTTTTACTACAAGAAACTCTAGCAAGCCTAGATTTAGAGAAAAAGGCCCTGGTTGAGGAGGAAAATACATCCACATATGGGAGAGAGGTCAAAGAAGTTGAGGACAAGGTACAAAAGGGAAAACAAGATGAAAATGAGGGAGGAAAGATGACAAGGAAGAGCTCACATCACCAAAACCAGTCCTCAAAGATGTAGCAGTAGTGCCAAACCCTAGCCGTCAACCCAATCTTAGATCCTACTACACATACATTGAGGGGGGGCAAATTAATTCTTCAAAAGTTCACAATGACTTTGTTTTATCAAATAGAAGAGGAGAGAGCATGCACTCATTATTGGATGGAGCTTGCCACATCTAAACATGTGCATGACATAGGGGTCATGGACAGAAAAGTAGATGAGCTAGGGAAGGATATATCTGATGTTAGGCTCATAGAGTCAGTGTTGAAAGAGTAGCTTCAGAAGGCCCAAGAAGAGAATGTAGCATTATAGCAGCAGCTTCAGCAAAAGGAAAAAAAGTTTCCACCATGGAAGATTTGTGCATGGAGGCCATTCAACACAGATATCACTCATATTACTATGCATTTTTACCTCAAAGAGCCGTGGATCCTATTTCAAATTAAAATATTAGCCTCCCATGGCTCCCTAGCTTTTCAAAACTATAGAGAATTAATTTATTTTTGGAACCAATCAAGTATGACAGATAAGGGGAAAATGGAAGAGTTCTACATGCATAACCTTATGTTGTCAGACTTGAACCTTTGGGATGCCAATCCTAGGATGGGAGACATGAAATTAATGGCATTGCCATCATGTATGGTTAATGAAGATACCAGAGCACAAGAAATGAGAAGGGTTATGTGGAGAGAAAACAAAGAACCCTTACACATTAGGGAAAAACTATTCAGCCCTAAGAGAGTCATCAATAACCATCTTAAGATTGCAAAGGATTATGAACGTGCAGAAAAATACCTCCACACACAATCTCAACAAATGGCTTACTTTGATGATGTTTCTAGGTTGTTGGGAGATGAGTGCATAATGGGTAGCCAAAGGAGCATGGAAAATTTTAGGGACTAATATTCGCAAGTGGGCTAATTATCCATGTTTTTTCCAAAAAAAATATTCGCCAAGTTCCATTTTTTATAAAAATGTTTCGCCCAAATTTTACAATATCAAACTATTCTAACTTAAAAATCGCCAACATTATATAGATATTATATCTAAAATCATTATCAATTTTAATAATTTTACAAATATATCAATAAACATTTTATAGTTTGCATATTAGGGACTAGTGAGATTCGCCAATGTTTTAAACTTAAAAATAATTTCCTATCCTTAAAATTTTCCCCGCAAAGGAGATAGAAGAACCTCCCTCATAGCCTTAGAAACATGGAGTACCACACAACATAAAGATTGATGGGTGCCTTGGAGAGAGAACCATTGTGCAAGAGGGCCATGCGGGCCAAAAAATGTTGAGTGGCTTGATTTGAAGCTCATTCCACCCTTGCTGCTAGGCCTGAGTGATGGAAAGGACCAAGATGAGAAAAACATAGAATGGGAGGAAGTAGAAAAAAATTACGGTTTTTACTCTCTTGAAGTTTCTCCCACACTTCTTCCTTGGGAAACCAGAGTGTCCATCAAAGCTTTGAAAGAAATGTAGAAGGAGGATTAAGTTTCTGAGAGGATGAGCAACCATTTGGTAGCGGGGTGATGATGAACTCCATCATTAGTTACATTTGGAGGGGTTTATGGTGACCATTTTTCCTTATCACGTATATTTTTCTCGCATTTTATTTATATTATGGTCTTATGTTGCTAGTGTATATGGTGATTGAGGCTTTTCATACATCAAATGCCTAACATGAGTTAAATGCAGGAAAATCAAGAAGATATTTTATTTTGATGAATATTTTTCAATTAAGACATGGAGTAGACAACAAGGAGATATTCTAGGAGGATTTTACGCCTCCTTAACTCGCACAAGCATCCAAGGGATTCTCAATATTTCCTCCAATAGCTCGAAATCAAAGGCAAACAAGCAAACTCAAGATCAAGTGCACCAAAGCTACATTTCATTTGCTGGCAAAGAAGACTCATCACCTACTTTTTATGGAGTTGTTGGTAGCTACCCTCTAAGCTAAATAGGGCTGAGCAAGATCTCATTAGGATTCAAACTTTGGAGGAAGCTATTAGGCTCTTAGCTCTTGTAATAGGTTTTTGAGACATTCATGTTGATGTAATGAGACTATATTTTGCAATAAATTGAGTATTCAGATTGTGCTTCACTGATATAGTTTCAGAGGGCTAGGCTTGTGGGTTAGGACCCAATCCATTGACCTTATTCTCTCTTATGTGTTCATTCTTTACTTTTATGTCATTTTAGCTAGTTTTGCTTATGAGTATTTAGCTAGATTTCTTGCATTTCAATTCACTATTTTAGTTTACTTCCATTTGTATTTTACTGTAGATTTAACTTACTTACATGCTGGTAGAGTAGGTTGTAAACTCATAAAGCTATGTGCCAAGCCTCCCTCTCTCATCTTTTTCATTGGAGCTTGAGGAGGGTAGACTTTCCTTGCAGGAAAAATTTACTTTTTATTTTATGATTTCTTGGAATGAATAAGTTAGGCTGTTGTAGTTCCATGAATATGTTTATAATGTTGTGTTAAATATCTATTTGTATGCTAAAGTATATTTTCTTTCCAAATTCAACTCATATTTTCCATTTCATTTATCATGAATTTGTCCACCTCTATTGCATGAAAAGGTAGGTTTCTTACATGTTCAGGTAGCACAACAAAGGAGGACTTCACCAACACTTTCAGATTCCTTTCTCACCCTTCATCAACCCTCTATTCAACAAAATCACCGTCAGCCCTGTTTTTAGATTTTTCATCCCTACACCATGATCAAAACCTAGAGGTGCAAGAGAGACCTCCCAAGAGAATCTGAGATTGGACAAGGAGTGGGAAATCTTCCACTCATACAAACCTACCTTCACTCCACCTTCCCTACACTTTTCTCACACATTTTTGGCCTTAGATTGCCCTCAATCTATTTCCTATAGCAATTCAGGGCTTTCATGTAGCACTAAAGGAAACCTGTAAGAGCGCTTGTGGCAACACTATTCGGCCCCTCATTTAGCCAAGAAACCACCATCCACCCCATCCAGAGCTTCCAAAACCACCCAGACACCTTCAACCCTACACCCATGAGTTCAATACTTCCATAAGCCACCTTAACGTTTCTTCTCCTAACCAGAAAAAAATTCTTTTACCAGAAGAGTTAGGTCATGACTAGTTGTATGATTAAAAGCAATATAGATAGAGCATAGAGTGAATAGAGTGTATTTAGCCATTTTTCCTAACAATGTGTGATTATGTTAGTTTCCTTTATGAAATTTCAATTCAAAAATTTACTTCATGCAAGTTACCTAGTTTGCTTGCATTTCTTATCGTAGCTTAATGTGTAGATTTATTTCATACCAGAGTAGTTAGATGTACTTCCTTGTTGTAGAATATTTTTTTACTTGCTGATATAGCCATGGCTTTGAATCATTTGTAGCCCTAGGCCTAAATTCAAAAGTGTGACAGTTTTCATCCAGAAACACTAGAAGTAGCACCCTTTTGTATAGCTCAGAAGAGGATGACATGAGTAGAACACATCAGTAGTGTATATAGCATTGTCACCTCCAAGTTTGTACTAGCCATGGGTTCATAATGTAAAGTAGAGCAGCCTCCTGGAGTTTTATCATTCTTGATGCAATACCAGAGCTCACCAAAGGGTTTAATAGAAGTGAGCCCTTATATATCAAGAGAATCCACCTACACACTCTTGTGGTAAAATATTTTAGAGCTATTGAAGGGCTATGATGACAACCTTGCCTTTTAGTTTCCCATGGATTTGAATTCACAAGTAGAGGACAATGCCACCACTGTTGTGAGGGGTTGGATATATCTCTAATCCCTAAAGTAATTAGTAGTCTGACCACCATTCGTTTTGGAATAAAATGGAGCAGAGAATATAAAACCAGTAGTTTCACTGATAGAAAGAACTTTTTCATTTCCAAAGAAACCAAAATTGAGGAAAAAAATCTAGTTAGGAGAGAAATCCTACCTTATCGATGGGATGAGGTGGCTTACCATATTCTGAAATACATCGCTTGCAAGGCTATAATAAGTTTGGTATATTCCTACCACTTTAGGTTGCTTCATGATCTCATATTTAAGGTAGAATTGCTTATTTCTCAGAGATAGTGTGCCATACTTCCTCCTATAGTCCATCAGGGAAATGAGTCAAAATTTTGGGTCCCTATATTACTAGTTTAGTCCCTTATTTTTATTAGTGTAGCCCAATTATAGTTATTGTTGTACCCCTATAACCCCAATATTATTATTATTGTGCCCTTACATTGTTATTGTTAGGTCGGCTAGGATTATATTGTGGGACCACAAACTCCTATATATAGAAGGAGGTTTTGGTCATTTGTATCATCCAAGAACTATTCATTTATGTAATGTATTGGAGGTTTTCCCCTCGAAGTGGTTGGTTTATAAGGTGTTGATCTCTCTTTCTTCCTTTTTTGGAGTTGGTTTCATAACATTTGGTATTAGAGCTTTCGATTCTAGGGTTTAGGTGCTCTAAATAGGTCATCATTGCATTTTATCTATAACTATTTGTATACGAAGGTTCAGAAGCTAAAAGTTTTAGATCACGAAGCCAATATCCTGAGGAACATCATGAAAAAACTTTAGAGCTTGTTTCACAATATTTTCGGAGATATGATATGTGGAAGTTAGGGATTTTTGCAGGCTCCTGAATTTAACCTAAACATGTCATCACAGAATTTTCACTATAACGTTTTTTCTACGAGGATTCAGAAGCTGAAATTTTCAGAGAGAGAATTCAGAATTAGAATGGCATGAAACAATTTCAGAGATTGATTCGCATTATTTTTGGAGGTAGGAGTTGTGGAAGTTAGGGCTTTTGCAGGCTCTCAAATTTCATCTCAAAGAGGTGATCGTGGGAAAATCTTCATAACTCTCTCTCTGAGCATCGGATTGGAATTCTGTAAAGAGTGTCCGCAAGTAAACGAAATTTAGTTTCCTATCTATAAATTTTAGAGCTAAAGTGGGAAACAATGGCACGTGGAAAGTCGTAGAAGTTCGCTCTACTGAGCAAGTCCATAATTAGGTCATTGGGGGAGACTGGACATAACATTGCCTTGAAGAATCCAAATTGGGTCAGACCTGTGGCATTCGAAATAATATTTAGAGGGCTGCTTCAGGAACAAATTTCAAATATTGAAGATCATAATCACAGAGATAATTCATTTTGAATATCGAGCTCCTCAAAATCAAGAAAAAGGTGTGTATTTTTTTTCGAATTACATAAGTCTCGTTTGAAAAAAATTAGTTTAAATTTATTACAAGGGCTTATTGAAGAATATATATTAGTATTGGGTTCTAAAATGCCACCTAAAAGGAATTCAACACCCATAAAGCCTTCATAAGGCTCTACTATTACTCATGAAGACGAATAAACACAACATGAGATATCAAAATTACAAGAGCAAGTGCACCAAATTTCTCTGTCGCAAAGAGTAACAAAAAATGAAATGTAAGTTTTGAAGAAAGGCATGGAAACTAATATGGATGGTTTGAAGAAGGGTGCGGAAGCTAATATGAATGGTTTGGAAGCTATGATGGATAGCATGGAAGTGGGCATGGAAGCTAAGATGGATGGCATGGAAGCTAAGATAGATGACATGGAAGCTAAGGTCAATGAAAAAATGAAAGACAACATGGAAAACATGAAGAATGATCTAGAAGTAGACATCAAAGGTTTGTGAAATTTGATACAATAAATGTTTCCCAATGGTGAGAATATAGTAGAGGAAACTCATGATGAGAACAAAATAAATGTTAATCGTGATTTCATAAACTCTAATGTTGGATGGAAGAACCACCATATTCCAAACATGGATATGAGGAAGTTTGACGGCAAGGATCCCGTAACATGGATACTACAGATGAAGCAATATTTTGATCTCAATAATGTGCAAAACACACAAAAGGTACGCATTGCAACTTTACATTTAGAACAAAATATATTTGCATTGTATCAATGTCTTTGCTCTCGTAAAAAAATTGTGTTGTGAAACCAGCTCCAAAAATAGAAGAAAAGAGATATCAACGCCTTAGAAATAATCCACTTCAAGGGGGAAACTTCCAATACATTACATGAATGAAAAATTCTTGGATGATACAAATTACAAAACCTCCTTTCTATATATAGGAGTCCATGGGGCCACAATGTAATCCTAGTGGGGCCACAATGTAATCCTAGCCAACCTAACAATAAAAATTTAAGGGCACAATAATAACAATATGGGGGTTACAGGGGTACAATAATAACAATAAGGGGGTTATGCTAACAATAATAAGGGAATATACTAGTAATATAGGGACCTAACATGCCCCTCTCCTTCAAAAAAGTGTTGTCCTCAACGCTTGAGTAGATCTGGGTGCTTCTGTATAAAATTCTCATCCTCCCATGTAGAATCTTCAGTGGGTAAGTTCTTCCACTTGATGAGATACTCTGAAATTGATCGATTCCATAGCTGTTGAGTTATTGTTTCTGTGACCGCTTTAGGTTCCAATATGATTTTTCCTTCCTCATCAAGTTCTGGCAATATTGTTTGAACTAGAAGATTTTCACCTAGAACCTTCTTTAAGCATGAAACATGGAAAATTGGATGCACTCGTGAAGAAGCAGGAAGCTCCAATTTGGATGCCATAGTACCAATATTTTGCAACACCTTGTAAGGACCATAGTACTTCGGCAATAATTTATTATCCTTCTTAGCTTGCTTGAGGGAAATTTGTTTCTATGGTTGTAGCCATAAAAATACCCAGTCTCCTACATCAAAACTTCTCTCGCTGTGATGCTGATCTACCTGTTGTTTCATTCGATTTTGTGCCAAATTCAGGTTATCCTTTAAGAGTTGGAGAACTTCTTGTTGATGCTCGATGTGATCTTCAATTTCTTGAATCTTCGAATTTTATCCTAAAGATGATGTGATGGATGGTGGATGATATCCATAAAGTTCCATAAATGGGGTCATTTTTGCTGCAGTATGGAAGGAAGTGTTATACCACCATTCAGCGAGAGGTAACCACTTAACCCATTGTGTTTGTTTATTAGATACAAAACAACGAAGTTATCCTTCCAAACATTTATATACTATCTCATTTTGACCATCGGATTGAGGATGATAAGATGAGCTATGAGCTAATTGAGTACTCAAATAAGAAAATAACTCCGTCGAAAAAAAACGAGTAAAAATGGGATCTTTGTCGCTCAAAATAACCCTTGGGTTTCCATGTAGCTTTTGAATTGTGTCCATAAATGTAGCAGCAACTGTACTTGCTTTAAATGTATGAGATAATGCACAAAAGTGTGCATACTTGGTAAGTCTATCAACTATCTCCATGATGACACACTTTCCTTCGGACTTAGGTAAACCTGTAATAAAATCCATTGAAATCTCCTCCCAATGTTGACTTGGAATGGATAAAGGTTGTAGAATACCTAGGGTCTTAACAGTCTCAACTTTATTCTGCTAGAAAACCAAACATTCCACCACAAACTTTTGAATATCAGATTTAAGGCCATCCCAAAAAAATTCTTTCTTCACCCTGTGGTAAGTTTTTAAAAATCCTGAGTGTCCTCCTAAAGGACAAGTGTGGAATTACAAAAGAATGTTTTTTTTTAGTTGGGAATTCTTACAAATATATAAGCGATCTTTGTACCATAAGGAATCATTTTTCCAACTAAATATATCAGATGTACTAGGATCTTGCTGCAACTTTTAAATTAGTATCCACACTTCTTCGTCCTTCTTCCATTTATCTCTTGCTTTCGTTATCCAATCTAGTCGGATAATAGAAATGGCACAAAGAAATGTTTCCACCTCTTCATTCTTTCTTGAGAGTGCATCTGAAACAACATTTAGCTTCCCTTTAGTGTAGATTGTTTCAAAGTCATAACCCAACATCTTTGTGAACCATTTTTTCTGCTCTTCTAAATATCTTCTTTGTTCCAAAAAGTTTTTAATACTATCATGGCAGTTTTTACCTTGAAGTGTCTTCCCATTAGGTAAGTTCACCATTTCTTTAGTGCATGCGATATTGCTAACATTTCCTTCTCATAAATAGGTTTCTGTAAATACTTTCCTTTGATTGGAAGACTTTCAAAAGGAATGAGTCTTCCTTCTTGCATTAAACCACACCAATTCCATTTCCTAAGGCATCACATTCCACAAAAAGGTTTTTGTGAAGTCTAGCGTAGTTAAGACTAGTGCTAGGCACATTTCCTCTTTAAGATGTTCAAGGGCCTTAGTTGCTTTAGGAGTCCATTAAAATGCATCTTTCTTAAATAATGTTGTTAGAGGTGCTGTTATTCTCCAATAAGTCTTAACAAACTTGCGATAATACCCTGTTAACTTGAGAAATCCTCGCAATTGCTTTATGGTTGTGGGGACTTTCCATTCCTTAATGGATTTAATTTTTTTAGGGTCTACCTTAACACCCTCGTGAGATACAATATGACCTAGATATTCCAACTCTTGTACTTCAAAGAAACATTTAGATGTTTTTGCATATAATTGTTTCTCCTGCAATAGTTTGAGCACCCTCTCAACATGTTGAACATGATCATTCGAAGACCTGCTGTAGATTAGTATATCATCAAAAAATACTAGCACAATTTTTCTAAGGGTTTGAAAATGGAATTCATCAACCCTTGAAATGTAGAAGGTGCATTGGTAAGGCCAAAAGGCATGAACAAAAATTCATAATTGTTATAGCATCATTTTTCACCCTCGTGTGATTCATGATTGTCTCTATGGCCTTGGGAACCCATTCCCACAGACTTGGATAAAAATTCTCAAAAAACAGTGTTTCAAATCCCATACGTGGGTATGCCTAGACTTTTCCGCCTGTATACGCGAGTCCATACACACTTTTCCACGTATGCAATTAAAATCATTAAAAATATATATATAATTCCCCATTTTCGAAGCTGGGTTGATGGTTATTCTAGTAATTAAACCACCCCAGCCCGTGGCCAACTATTTCCAACTGATTGAAATTACTTTGAGGGAGTATAAAAGCCCCTCATGTGCATGGCCTAAGGGAGAGAGAGAAATTATTGATATTATACTCTGTTGGAATCCCCAATCCAAATCTGATTTCCCATGCCTCCTGCACTTCCCAGTTCATTACAGGAAACCCTTGTTTCCTGGAGATGTTCATCTCTCTATATGTCATCTCGTGTGCACAAGTGCTGAAGGAATCTTAGCGAGGCAAGGGCGGTACGGATCCAGACGATGGTCTGTTCAAATATCGTGGAAGGATTCAGGTGATCTCTCCACTTTTTATTACTGTACATGCTATTCATAATACAGAAGAACCATCTCGTTGCTGAAATACGCGTGTTAGTATCTGCTTGCATATGTGAAAATATTGTTATTTAAGCATTTATTATGGTTTATATAATGTTTCACATGGATTTCACTGACATTTTGGGTAGATATATATTGTACAACCAGATTTCCGTGCACGTTTCTTCCTGGTTTTCAGGTTAAGGAAGAAGAAGGGTTGTTGGGGGTTTGGACCTCGCGGGATCTACATCAAACGTAGGACCTATGGGTGAGTTTTACGATCTATTCTATCTAGTTTTTCACGTACAAATATGGTTGTGTGAGTCCTTCTTGAATAGCATGCCTTGATTTGTGGAGGTTTCAACCCAACAAACCTCTATGGAGTTATTTCCCGAAACAGAGCTGGCGACGCCGCTGGGGATCGCATTCTTGTGATTCCCCTGTTGGGTGGTTTCAGCTGTTTTAAAGGTTTCCGACAGTTTTAATCATTATTTCCAGTCCAGTTAGTCTTTTCTCAGTTATACTAAAGACCTGGTTCTTTATCCAGGCTTGATAATTTCTATTTTTTATTATTTACCTTTCCATATGCGAGTTTGCCTATACACAGTCGTGTATACACGCAATTTTTTTTAGAGGAATTCGCGTGTACGCGGGTTCCCCTTAACACAGTCGCGTATGCACGCTTGTTGCAAAACTGATAAGTAGCGTATGCCTGTGTAAATTTTGAAATTTTTGACTTTATGACTTTTTGGCCTTGTCTGCCTATAGTGACCTATTCCTGCAGTGTCCTTTTAGTCTTTGGATTGTGTTGAAAGTGGTTATTAGTATTTTTCTCTCTTGTTTGCTTGAAGACTGACTCATTTGGCAAATCTTGTTTTCATAGTGCTTGCATTTCTGGTTTGAGTACCAAGATCTCTTTCTAGAGATTCTTGTTTGTTCTGCTTAATCAAGACAGAGAGCTTCTGCTCATATACTCTTTCCTAACTTTATGTCTTGCTTTGCACTTTAGTCTTTGCCTGCTTTTTGGTTGGTTTTCTTGAGTTCATTTGACTAGGTCTTGTTGCAATTTTTGAAGAGTCATTTTTTGGTTCTTTGAAGTTTTTGTTTGCTGCAAGATTGTGCTATTATGCTGGGTTGAGTTGCTGAGTTTCTTGTCTTCCTTTTGCTCGTATGAATTTTGCTACCAAGTGGCACTATAAGATTTGGAGCATTCTTGTTGAAGTTTTGTTTGAAATTCAGAGTTTGTTTGGCTTGGTATTTGGATAGCTTTCTTGGTCTTTTTGAAGTCTTCTCTTTATAAAAATCAAAAGCCCAAAAACATTTTTGTTTTCCTTTTCTTTTGTTTTTCATTTTTGTTTTGATCTCTTTTCATCTTTTGAAGCTTTGTTGAGATTTCTTGCCTTCGGTTTTTGACTTGATTTGAGAAGGGAATTTGCATTGGTTTCTTTCTCTTATTTCGAGTGTATTTTGGTGTCTTTATACTGATAAGTTTCTGATTTGGGAATTAGCTTTGTGGACAACTGAAAAGTGATAAAACTGAAGGATTTTTGGGAAATTTCTCTTTGCTTTAGTAGATTTTGCATCTTAGAATTGGCATGCTCTTAGTTATTTGCATTAGGTGCACTTGATCATTTAGTCTTTTTCATAAATTTTGTGAGTGTGATCTTTGATATCTGAAAAGGAAAGAAAAAAAAATAATCTCGTAGAACCCGTGTAGAAATTTCTTTTCATCGAAAGGCAAATATTGCATCTGCATGTAGTTTGGTTTTCATTAATTTCTTTTCTGCGTCATAAAACATCACGAGTTTCATTTCCATATCCCTTGACTTAATATAACAGCCAATTAAAATAAGCGCAATAATTTAAAAACAACTAGCAAGTTTTTATTAAGTGTCATACACCAACTAGCTAGGTTGTAGGGCCTTGGATTAGGTGAGTGGAGAGTTAACTCTCCAAGGCCGCTCAAACTGAAACATAGAAGTTTATTAATTGAGAAAAATCCAACTCCGTTAGGTGGACCGGGAAAGCTCTCCTCCAGAGAGTCAAGCACAAGGGGAAGTGAAGGCCGAGAAGAGAGATACCCCCTCTTTGATTTGCTGGATCTAACCTCAATACCATTCCACCTGGCTTCTGACACGGATTGGTTCCCATAGTTGCCATTCCTAGGTTCCACACAGGTGACTGCGGGGGGGAATACTTGTGGTACCTGAGGCAGACGTCGTATCACTTCCAGCAGTACTTCTGGGGGATGCGCTTGCGAAGCTTGGGTACTTGTGCCAGCAAAGGATGTTGTTAGGAGGTCAGCGTAACTATTTCTGTCACCTTCGCTAGTGGGCCTAGGCCGTAATTATCCCAAACTACTTTCAGGAGGTCCTCTATTTCGCTTTCTCGTATTTTGGTGTCCGGTCCTAATCACCCAGAGCGGAAATACCTGAAGGCTTCTTGCTTGGCTGTATCTTAGGGATTTTTTGTAGTGAGTGCTCTTTTCTCCTAGCTTGCCTGGATTTATACTTTTTTGAGTCTAATTAATCTGTTAAATTGGCTGATCAAGCGCCTCGTCGATCGAGGAGAATTCGGGGGTTATCTCCCGAGAGTGTAGAGCCTTCTTCAAGAAGGCGTAGGAGTAATATAGCAGGTGAATATCACCCTGTGGTATCTGACGCAGCGGAGAGAGATCCTCCGCCAGGGCTTGAAGGTTTTGTGGTTGGTTCCGGTGTTGGTCCTGAGAGGAGCGTTCCGCTCGCCTCAAGAGTTTTATTTCTGTGAGAGTTAGAAATAGAAGTAGAGGAAGTCCCTGAGTCTCCTCAGTCACTTCCATCTCCTCTTCCTTCTGATTATCTGTTTGTTGTTGAGTATATCGGACTTGATTCTGTAAGACCAGCAAGTCCTTATCCATCTTATTCATACCTTTCGATGGCCACGACTGGGAACGCGGCTTCGGCCGTGAATGCTGCAAGCATCCAGACTCCTGCTTCGGTAGAAGGAGGGGGCACAATTGC
Source organism: Pinus albicaulis (assembly GCA_034641835.2). Lineage (NCBI taxonomy): Eukaryota > Viridiplantae > Streptophyta > Pinopsida > Pinales > Pinaceae > Pinus > Pinus albicaulis. The sequence continues at coordinate 468,154,424 of CM076573.1, forward strand.
TATATCTACGATTGCTTCTAGTAATACTATGTTTGGCTTTGGCTTCACCCAAGCACAGGCTTCTCAATCTGGTCCCTTTTTTTTTGGAATGCCCACTAGTGGGATTCCTTCATTTTCCTTTTCCACTGCTGTATCTACACCCATGTCCTCCATGGCTAGTGGGTCAGCTTCTTTTTAAGGGTTCCCCTTCGGAAGTGGCCATATTCCCAGTTCGAATCCTTCCTTAGAGTCTTTTCCTTTTACTTCTCAGACTCAGAGTTTTAACCCTTGCTTTGGAGGTCAAAGTTCGACTACCTTTACAGGTTGGAACCCTATATTTACAGCAGTGGGGGCAGGGAATCAGTTTTACGTTGGTCAACAAGGGAATGATTCTTTCCCTTCGTCGAGTTCTTATCAGACCTTTTCTCCTCTTTCTAATGCTTGGAACCCCTATTAGGGGCTTTCCTCTTCATTCACTACTTCGGGGGGGGGAACTGGTCTGGTCTTTGGTAACACTACATTGGGAGGGGGTCCTTCTCCAAATGCTCAGTCCTTTGGCCCAAAATTTTCTACAAGTTATTTCTGGCAACCTGGTGCCTCATCAAATCCAGGTTATTCTTTTCAGAATGTTGGGAATCCATCCCACCAAGGATGGAATACTCAAGCTCCTCCTCGTTTACCTTTTCTGGCAACATTGAACTTTCCAGATTTGTCGAAATTGACGAATGATCCGATCCAATATAGTCCGGGGTGGCCTCCGGTTCCTACCAAACTACCTTCAAACATTCCAAAGTTTGAAGGCTAGAATGGAGAGGACCCGGCTAACCATATCACCACTTTCCATCTATGGTGTTCATCTAACTCCCTAATCGAGGATTCGATTAGGTTGAGATTGTTTCAACGCACCTTGACTGGAAACGCTGCCAAGTGGTACATTGAGTTGGCTGGGGGAAGCTTTTCTACTTTTGGAGAACTGGCTACTATATTTTTAAATCATTTCCAGTTGCCTGTCTGTTATGATGCCGAGACTGAACTCCTGGCTAATTTTAAGCAGGACGACGCAACCCACATTTCTGATCATATTCAGGAATAGAGAAGAAGGAAGAGGCTTATTAAAGCTCATATTCCAGGTGAATTCGTCTTGTAATGGTTCTTGAAATTGTTGCAGTCAGATATTTCTAAGGATGTATCCCTGTGTGGGGTATTTTCTGAGGAGCAGGCCATTTTTAGGGCCCAACAACTTGAATTGATATATTCTCAGTCTGGTGTCCTTCAAAAATATTTTCCTAATGCTCCGCACTCCAAGTTAGACTTATCCAAGCCTAAACCTGGTCCTCATGGTGATGGACTTGTTGGATCGATCGATAGTGGTGCAGCTAACCTGCTTAGTCAATTGTAGCAGTTGTCTATACAATCTGCTTCTTCTGGTTAGGTTGTGCCTGCTGAGTCATTGCCTTCTCAATATTTGTCGGTAAGTGTCATTCAGTCTTCTAACCCTAAAGGAAATCAAAAATCCGAAGGGAAGAAGAAGGGATGAAATAAGAAAAAGGGCAAGAATGGGAAGGGTAATGCAAATAAGTCTAACGAGCAGGGTGGTGAGGTTCTAAAGGATAAAAAGAAAGTGAAGTTTCCATGCAAGTTATGTGTTGGAGACCATCTTACTCACCTTTGCCCTAAAATTCAGGATGTGCAGCGCTTGTTATCTCAGCAGGGTTCTTCCAGTTCCCAAGCTGTGTTGACTAACCCTTTTCCCCAAGGGAAACAACTAGTTGTTGGCACGAATCAAAATACTGGGCTTCCTCTAGGGGCACCCAGGAAGGGGAAATTCTGTCAAACATATATATGATGAGTGCTCATGTGGATATCGCCACAAGATCCCGTGATTATGGTGAAGCTGAGGCTTCGAAAGCCAAGGGTGCTCCTGATGCTACTAAGCCACTTCATATTACGAGGCCTACTGTTGAGCCTATACCTCGGATGCCAAAAGCATCTACTAAGCGTACGATGATTAATCCAAATGCTAAGGCTGCCCAGAACTACTCTATTATAGAGGATCTGCTGCAGAGTCCTTGTGCCATGTCTGCTCTTGAGGTGCTCCAGTCTTGTCCGGCTCAGTGCAGTTCTTTGCTCATTGCTATTGCAGCTATTGATCCAAAGAACTCTCTTGTGATTACATTCGATATGTCTAATTTTAAAAAGAGACTCCCCCATCATATGGCTTTTCATATTAAATCATCGTACTGGAAATGAAATATCTTTCGGACGGTCGTTGATGAGGGTGCTTCCACATGTGTGATGTCTCTCACATGTTGGAAGGCAATTGGATCTCCCACAGCTGTTTCATCTGCTACTCTTCTGACAGCGTTTGATGGTCATTCTCACAGACCCCATGGTATTGTCCCAACTTTTCCCATCTGTGTTGGGGGCAAAACTGTAAACATAGAAGTTGAGATAGTTGATTCAAGCTTGGACTACAACCTTCTGTTGGGGAGAAACTGGATTTATGAGAGGGATGCCGTTGCATCCTCATTATTTCCAATTATTTGTTTCCCTCACGAAGGGAGGATTTTTACAGTGGACCAACTGGACTGTCCTCCTGTAGACTCGAATGCATCTACTGACTCAACTATTCCAAAATTGGATAATGCCAAGTCGCCTATTGAGAATTTGGGGGTTGGGATGTATTCTTCTTTTTTATGGGTACTTTCGATATTCCACCTCCTACTGTTCATATAAATTCGATTTCATCCTCCAGGGCTCCTATTCGAAGAGATTTCTTCAGAACTCATTATTTTTCGGACCCTTGGACCTTACCTTCCCCTACCTCCACATTAGCGAAAGGTCAAGTGGGTGGAATGGCATTTCCAATGTCTACAACTGAGATTGCTTATCAGTCTATTGTTGACTCTGCAGAGTCTATTCCAGCTTCTCTTTCACCGAAGGAGTTGGATGGCGATGTGGCCCCGGCTTAGACACTTAATTCTTCTTCTGCCCAGGATTGCCTTGATACCACTCTTCCATCTGAAGAGGCCATCCTGGAAGCTATGACTAGTGTAGAAAGAGTGTGGGATGATTTGCATCATCAGTCTTACTTCTTACCTGATTTGAGCGAAGTTGAATCAAGTTTTCCAAGTCCTTTGTCTCTAGGTCCTGTTCACCCAGTCCTAAACCCTTTAGCACCAACACAGGTATATGTTGAAGGGAACATGGCTGTGATTTCTCCAACTATCCCGGTGAACATTTCCAGGGATCCCAATGTTATAGAGAATGTCTTCATTGGAGCTGAATGTTCCCTTGAAGAGATTCAGATTTACACTAATCTCTTTAAAGAGTTTAGGGATGTGTTCGCTTGGTCTTATGAGGAAATGCCTGGTATAGATCCATCTATTGTACAGCATGAGATCAAGACTTACGAAAATGCTAAGCCTGTGAGGCAGAAGCTTCGTTCGGTCAATCATAGGAAGGCTGTAGCTATCAAAGCTGAGGTGGAGAAGCTGCTCAAGGTGGGATTTATTTACCTTGTTCCTTTGACTGAGTGGGTTTCGAACCCTGCTCCCGTAGATAAAAAACAAGGAAAAATTCGAGTTTGCATTGATTTCAGAGACCTTAATAAAGCATGTCCGAAAGATAATTACCCCACACCATTTATAGATCAGATTATTGATGAGTGTGCCAATAATGAGATTTTCTCCTTCATGGATGGTTTCTTCGGATATAATCAGATTACTATCCATCCTGAAGATCAGCATAAGACTGCCTTTATTTGTCCCTGGGGTACTTTTGCTTATAAGAAGATGCCTTTTGGTCTTAAAAATGCTAGGGCTACCTTTCAGCGGGCCATGTCATATGCCTTCCATGACATGAAACATATTATTGAGGCGTACTTCGATGATTTAGCTGCTCATTCTCGAAAGAGAATTGATCATCCCGCTCACCTCCGTCGAGTATTTGAACGGTGTCATTTCTACAAGATTAGGTTGAATCCGAACAAGTGTGTTTTCGCAGTCACATCCGGTCGGTTATTGGGAGTTATTGTGTCTAGGGAAGGGATTAGGGTAGATCCCTTCAAGTTTGAGGCAATACTTCAGTTGCCTCCCCCATCGTTTATTCGTCAAATTCAAAGTCTACAAGGAAAAGCTAATTTTCTTCGGAGATTTATCGTAAATTATGCTGAAGTTACAAAGGGATTTATGAGATTGTTGAAGAAGGGAGTTCCATTCTTTTGGGATGACTTCACTCAGCGCTCATTCGATGCTTTGAAAAAAGCATTGACCTCTGCTCCTTTATTGAGTCCACCTGATTATAGGAGGGATTTCCTTTTGTATCTTGCAGCAGCAGAATCTACCATGGTATGGTTCTGGTTCAGGAGGATGATTCTCTTGCAGAGCATGTTATATACTATCTTAGTCAAGGCTTGGTAGGACCTAAACTCCGGTATACTCCGATAGAGAAGCTAGCTTTAGCAGCTATTCATGCTGTGCAGCGACTCAGACATTATACTCTTCTACGAAAAAATTATGCTTTGGCAGCAGCCAATCCATTTCAGTTTGTTCTCAGTAGGCGAGTGATTGGGGGAAAATACAATAGATGGATTGTGATTTTTCAGGAATTTGATCTTGATTTTATGTCTGCCAAGTCCAAGAAATCATTGGTTTTCGCGGAATTGATCTCTGAGTTTCCCTGTGGAGAAGAGATAGTCTACGATGAATCCTTCCTGGATGAACATTTGTTTCTCATCTCTGCACAGGATCCTTGGTATGGAGATATCATTGTGTATCTTCAGACTGTGAAGTTTCCCTCTACTTTTTCGAAATATGAGCGTCGTAAGTTGCGTCACTTGGCAAAAAATTATGTGATTATTGGTGATGCTTTATACCGTCGAGGGGTTGATTCAATCCTGAGACGTTGCTTAACTCTCGAAGAAGCTGAGGCTATGCTGAATGATTGCCATAGTGGAGCTTGTGGTAGTCATTTATCTGGGCTTGCTACAACCCAAAAAATCTTGCGTGCTGGGTACTTTTGGCCTTCGATTTTCAAATATTGTGTTGAGTCAGTCAAAAAGTGTCATCCATGTCAAGTCTATACTCGAAAAATGCGCGCTCATCCAACTCCACTTTTTCCAGTCATTACTCTTGGTCCCTTTACAAAGTGGGGTATTGATTGTACTACTTGTAACCTGCCTTCGGCTAAAGGTCACAAGTACATTATTGTAGCAGTAGACTACTTCACAAAGTGGGTCGAGGCTATGCCTACTTTTGGGAATGATGGCGAGACTGCAACTCTTTTTCTATTCAACTAGGTTATTGCTCGTTTTGGTATTCCTAGAGATATTGTCACTGACCATGGAAGTCATTTTCAGAACAACATGATGGCTGAGTTGGCTCTAAAATTAGGTTTCCGGCAGGAGCATTCATCTCTGTATTATCCTCAGGCCAATGGGCAAGTGGAAGCCGTGAACAAATCCTTTAAGACCATTCTTCAAAGGACGATTGATAAAGCTCGATCCAACTGGCATATCATGTTGTATCCTGCACTTTGGGCATACAAGACGTCAATGAAAACTGCAACTGGCTTTACTCCGTTTCAACTAGTTTACGGGTTGGAATCCGTATTTCCCATTGAATGCGAGATTCCTTCTCTTAAGTTAGTTGTTGAGCTTCTTCCTGACACTTCTAGTCTTGAATAACGTCTCCTTCATCTGGAACATATTGATGAGCAGTGTCGGGATGCTGCCACGATGAATGAGGCGCATAAGAACCAAGTTAAATTTCAGTACGATAAGGCGGTCAAACCTAGGATTTTCTCAAAAGGTGACCTTGTTTTGGTCTATGCCCAAGACAAGGATGCCCTGGGCGGAGAAAAGTTTAAGTCTATGTGGTATGGCCCCTTCATCATTAAAAAGGTCCTTAAAAAAGGAGCATATACCTTGGTTGATTTTGAAGGAAATGAGTTGCCGAAGCCCAGAAATGGGCTCTACTTGAAAAAGTATTATGCCTAGGCTTTGGCCTGGCATTTTGCCTTTGTATATAGTAGTTTTTTTTGCTTTGTACATATCTGGTTTTTAGGTTTTTGGTGTGATGGTGATGTTTTTGATCTGCTTTGGCAGCTTGTGTCGAATGTCATGAGTCATTATGGTTTCGCCGATGGTGCTAGTAGACACACCCGGAACTTGGCTTTTGCGGCTTGGGTGCTCCATCATCCTTTCGGTCAGCTGTTAGTGTCAAGAGGATTCTGCATTGGTCCTGCTTCCAATAATGTAGCGGAATACACTGCAGTTATTTATCTACTCTCGGAGGCAATATCTTTGGGTGTTGATTCGTTGGTAGTTTTCTTGGACTCCCAGCTGGTGGTGTCGCAATTGAACAATACTTATCGGGTTCGAGATCCATTTTTACTCCGGTTGTTTTTGAGGGTACGTTTGTTACAAAGATCATTCCAATTTTTAACATTCATTCATATTCCTCGAGCTGACAATTGGATGGCAGACTCATTAGCTAATCAAGCAATTGATTGGCATATTAATCATTCAATACATTAAATTTAATCATCAAAAACATCATGCATTTTTTATACATTTGTCACATCACATCATAAACCGTTGTATATATATATCATCAGAGTGTTCAAAAACTATACAAAATTTTGGATCCATATGTCATACAAAATCTGGGCTTGCAATCATGTTCAAATCAAAAAATATCACAGGTCATCTAAGATCTTATCTGTACTCCCTCAAGTCCTTCCCGGTATTCATGTTCCCAGCAGAACGGGACCCTTTGATAGTGACACGTGAATGTGCTGATGCGTAAGTACACACTACTCATCTGCGGATGGACTTAGGCGGATCTTCCCGCGGCAGCCATGTACATGGCGGGTTAAGCCCTCCAAGTTCCTGCGAGCTGACATGGAGGGTTCTATCTCGTGCTGTATCACACCTCGCCTCTGGGCGCTTGTATAGTGGGTAGCCCTCGGGACGCACGGTCAGAAATCATTATCTGATCATTATAATATTATCGTCATTGGAATCAATCAAAAACATGTTTCATTTTTTCACATCTATTGAAAAAAAATCAAAAATCATATAGTTAAAAATTGAATACGACGATTATTGCCTGTCACCTTTAGTGGAAAGGCAGGGTACGGATCACCCATGAGTCCATCCCGGCATATGGGTAGTCTTCCACTACTATGACTTGTTCTTCCCACCATAGGAAGAACTCGTCATCCCAAGTGGTTCGGGGAACTTCACTTCCCCCCAATCTCTTCATCAAATCTACCCATCGGGCAATTCTTGGGTCTCTTGGGCTACTGATTGAGGAGATCACTCTGGGTCGAAGCCCAAGAATCTTCTTGAAGAAGAATTTCATCAAAATCGTACCATACCCAAAGTGCTTGGTTTTATTTTTTCGGATGGAATTCAGTTGTTGCTTCATATTCAGTAGTAGAGCTGTGCACCAATCATATAGATGAACTAAGCATTCTACTGCTATGCTCATCTGCGTCCTGGACGCCTAGTGCAAGGAAGCAGATCCTGCTACCCTGCCAATGGTGAATAGGAGAATTTTCTTGTGCAAGTCTCTTAAATCTTTGATAGAAATTTGGGTCCCAACTTTCTTGGACCCCTCTATACAGTAGACGTGGACATAGTCATCCACTGTAAGCCCTCCCAAAGGCTTGCCGTGCAAATCTACTGGGTCTCCCCTCCGGGAGAGTCCAATAATGAATTAGATGTCTTCTACCTCTATATGTATGGCCATTTGATCTATTATGAAGCAATACTCTTCCGATTCCCAATAATTTACTAGCATTTCGAGCAACCGGACATTACTCTTCATGTTTCGCATTTTGAAAAATTTGAGCAATCCACAATTCCGGAGGACATGGAGCGACTGTTGGTCCTGCATTACTTCATTTTCAATGGCACTGTGCTCACGTTCCCTCCATGATATATTCGTCCTGAGAGAAATCATCAATTTTTTCATTAGCTACGCATTTTTAGATTTCGGGTTGCGCATACGCAGCTTACTTTGTACACAATCGCGTATATACGCGGATTGCTCCATATAAACCCACGTATGCACAGGGCCACAATTTAGAACAAAGATTTCAACGGTGAAATTTTCTAATTTTAACCTTATGAACGGACAAAATTGATGACAAGGAAGGATTAAGAGCTTACCTGACTAGTTTGGCGAAGTTTGACGGTCGATTGCTCCTGTTTTAACGAAAGAGGCTTTTTCTCCATAGCTCTTTTTCCCAAATTAGCAAGTAAAAATGAACCAAATATGAGGTAACATGTGTATTTATTCCCAAAAATTGAAAATTTTTGCAAAAAATTTGTTATGCTTATTTTTTTCAATCTATCTTAAGCTGCATAACCCGGATGCTTGGAAGTGCCCAGATTGGTATATTTTCAGGTACATTTTGACGAAATTGAGATTTTTCCAGTTTTTGATCCATGACTGCTGACCTATCATGGCAGGTATATGATCTTCACTGGCATATAGATTAGGAAATCCACTCTCCATTGCATTTTTCATACTAGCCTCCATTCTGATCACTTGCCATAGGGTCGATCCCATCAAGTCATGAGTATTTTACCCATTTCACTTGCCGATTATTTAATCATGACTTGGTGGTAGAGCCTTCCTTTACGTGGGCTTCCTAGTTAGTTCCTCACTAGCACTTGTTGCACATGCTGCGTTTTATGTAGGCTCGAGAGTCCTCTTTAGTCCTGCCATGACTTATGTGTTGAAGCCTCATTCTTCTTCTTCTTCACTATCATTTTTTCTCGCTGTTACCCTAGAGGCTCCCTGGTGTTGTTTAGTTTTATTACTGCATTGCATATTGGCTACTTGTTTATCTTGGCCTTTAGCTCGCTTCAATTGGACTCGATGTTTAAGCCAACTTTTGACCTTGACTGTTTGTACAAGTGAACCATTGCATGCACTTAGCTATCACGACTTGACACCCTTCTTACCCATGGATGGAACATTCCTCTGAGTATCGCTTACCAGTTTTCGCCACCTTGCATTGAGCATAGGATTGTTCCTATCCCAGGAACTAGTGCATATGTTTCTTGATACTCGTTCCGTCCATTGTACTATAGCATTCTTTTATTCTTTTTCAGGCTTATTATATGAAAAAGACAAAAAAATAAAATATATCAAAAAAAGAGCGGGAACGGGGTGTTACTTCATAATTTTATGGCAGTACAGTATCAGTTTGTCGCCCTTGAACAAAGCACATACACTTATATATTTCCTTCATTTGGGATGGTTTTAGTTTTGACCTAGGTGCAGCCTTATCCTTGCTTCACTAGTCAGTCCTCCCCTGGTTGGTTATCTCTTCCAATCATATGGAGAGTTTGTTTTTTCCTCCTGCATAACAGACTTATACAGTGTCACTGTTTATTGCCATGGTCATCACGAGTCGTACTTTTGTTTAAGGGAATTTTAACCAGAGTCGGTCATTCTGCGGTGTCTCTTGACTCATTATTCAGTCGGCCTTCCCGGTCTTGTCACTATCTTGTTCTATCACATCATATGTTTTGGTCTTCTGCTTGTGCTGGTTTGAGAAGGTCTCCATTGACTTCTCACTGGCGGGTTTGTCTCTTATCGACTACGACACATTTCTCTGAGAGCGAACCTAGAGCCGCACCCTAGCCCTATTTCCATCTTTGATAGGTAACCTTGTGCTCAGCATTTTATCATCATTATGGGTCTTTGACTGAGTGGTTTTCCTTGTGTTCGACGTCAGCATACATTATCACACTTGGGATTAGTGCAGTACCTTTATTTCCATTTGACCCTATCGGTGGATATCTCGCCTCTGTGTCAGCTTTCATTATTGGTTGGTTCAGCGGGTTTCTTCCGTGCGCTAGCTTCATCTTGTGCATGTCGGAAACGTACTTCGATTTGGTTCCGTCACTTTGCTTTGTCCGATTCCTTTCAAATCTTGGCCTGCGGGTTACACTCGTGCTAGACTAATGTGGGATGCCTTAATGCCTTCCTTCCAGCAGATCTTTTCCCATCGACTCTGACTCATTTCTCTGGGAATAAGGTCTAGAGTCTTTTTGTCAGTACCTTAGGGTTTGCAGTCATCAGTGGCAGACTCTTCACTATCGACAGTGGGGATTCATCATTGCCTCCTGATTGGTAGATTCTTCCAAGTGTTAAACTTCAACTCATTTATTCGCACTTGTTAGATTGTACTGGGGCACCTTGACACTCATTTTCATTATTGGTGGGTTGTCTCGCGTTTGTTAATGGTATGCATCATTGACCGGTAATCAAACGATTTCTCACATGGTCGACTTCAACTCATTTATTCCCATTGTGTAGAATTGTGCCATAGTGATTGGTGAAGACCTCGGGTTGCATCAGCATCTTTCGGTTCACTTTTGACAGTCCATTTAGTCTCTGCCAGTGATGTCGTCCACCCTTATATGTTGCAGTTTCATTACAGCAGCATCCTATATGTTGGAAACCGAGTTGCGCGATTGTACCATGAGTTCCACCCCTTATGATTTGGTACTTGGAGATTCAATTACTTTTGTGATCAGACATCTATTTTCAGTATCATTGATCAATTTTCTATATGTGATACTTGGAAATTGATTCCGACTTGTACTTCCAAGCCGTGCTCAGCTGATTCATTGTGTACTTTCAGTTCAGCTATACTTGTATACATTCTGGATCCATTATGTACTTTCTATATGCATATATTTTTGACTGAGCATGGGTATGCCTGCCTCAGATATGAGTTGACTCTCTATTTTCTTTCATTGGTTTTTGGCAGGCTGAAATCTGGTGAAGTCCTCTCTTGTCCTTGCGAAGTTCTTTCTAAGTGAATAATACATTTCGGCCATCATGTACCCCTTCTGACCTCATATATTATGGGGCATTTGTTATAGCATCATTTTTCACCCTCGTGTGATTCATGATTGTCTCTATGGCCTTGGGCACCCATTCCCACAGACTTGGATAAAAATTCTCCAATGTTTCAAATCACATACGCGGGTATGCCCAGACTTTTCCGCATGTATACGCGAGTCCATACACACTTTTCTGCGTATGCAATTAAAATCATTAAAAAATACATAAAACTCCCTACTTTCGAGGTTGGGTTGATGGTTATTCTAGTAATTCAACCACCCCAGCCCGTGGCCAACTGTTTCCAACTGATTGAAACTACTTTGAGGGAGTATAAAATCCCCTCATGTGCATGGCCTAAGGGAGAGAGAGAAATTATTGATATTATACTCTATTGGAATCCCCAATCCAAGTCTGATTTCCCATGCCTCCTGCACTTCCCAGTTCATTACAGGAAACCCTTGTTTCCTGGAGATGTTCATCTCTCTATATGTCATCTTGTGTGCACAAGTGCTGAAGGAATATTAGCGAGGCAAGGGCGGGACGGATCCGGACGACGGTCTGTTCGAATATTGTGGAAGGATTCAGGTGATATCTCCACTTTTTATTATTGTACATGCTATTCATAATATAGAAGAACCATCTTGTTCCTGAAATACACGTGTTAGTATCTGCTTGCATATGTGAAAATATTGTTATTTAAGCATTTATTATGGTTTATATAATGTTTCACATGGATTTCACTGACATTTAGGGTAGATATATATTGTACAACCAGATTTCCGTGCACGTTTCTTCTTGGTTTTCAGGTTAAGGAAGAAGAAGGGTTGTTGGGGGTTTGGACCCTGCGGGATCTACATCAAACGTAGGACCTATGGGTGAGTTTTACGATCTATTCTATCTAGTTTTTCGCGTACAAATATGGTTGTGTGAGTCCTTCTTAAATAGCATGCCCTGATCTGTGGAGGTTTCAACCCAAAAAACCTCTAGGGAGTTATTTCCCGAAACAATAATGACCCTCATGTGTTCGAAATGTTGTTTTTGGAATATCTTCAGTCTTCATTCTAATTTGATGATATCCTGAACGAAGATCCAACTTGGTAAAATAAATCGCTCCATGTAATTCATCGAATAATTCATCAATCATAAGAATGGGAAATTTATCTTTAATGATGAGCTTATTAAGCTACCTATATTCTGGAAACATGTGCCATGATCCATCCTTCTTGTGTACCAATACTACAGGAGCAGAGAAAGACTTTGACTAGGTTGAATTATACCTACCTCTAACATTTCTGCAATCATATGTTCAATTTCGCTCTTTTGGACATAAGGATATCTATAAGGCCTAATGTTTGGAGGAACACTTCTTGGAATCAAATGAATAACATGATCATGATCACGAATAGGTGGGAGTCCTTTAGGAGTTTCAAACACCTTGGAATGATTGTCCAAGAATTTTTGGAGATCTGTAGAAATAGAAGATTTTGATGTTGGAACTTCTAATGAGCATAATTGTGAAATTACGCCACGCTGTTCTTTCTTTAGAATCTTTGTCATGACATTAGAGCTTATTATCTTTCCTAGCTTCCCTGCAATACCTCGTAATTCAACTTCCTTTCCTTCTGAAAAAAAATTCGAGAAAAGTTCTTGAAAATTAAAAGCAACTGTCCCCAAAGATTGTAACGATTGTACTCCTAATAAAACATCAACACCTCCCATAGGAATGGAAAGAATTGGACTATTCAATACATATTCCCTATGGTTAGCTTGATATTATGGCATTTTCCAGAGCAATTTATAATTCCTCCACTTGCAACCATCGCTTGACATTCTGGTGCTGGGTATAAGAAACAATTCAATTCCTTGGCTACCTTGCAATGAATAAAATTATCAGTGCTACCTGAATCAATCAACACTATTACCTTTTTCTTTTTGATATGTCCTTCTATATTGAGATTTTGAGCAGTGATAATTCCTACCAATGCATTACACGATATGGTCGAACTCATTTCTTCCTCTTCTAGGGCTGGTTCCTGGTGTATCTCCTCTTCTTTTAAAGATTCTTGTTCATTTTCTTCTTCTTCTTCTTCACAATCTATGTAAAATAATTTCTTCTCAGCACAATTATGACCTTTAGTGTATTCGCTATCACAATTGTAGCAAAGAAAAGCCATCGATACCATACAAATGTATTTTGTTCTAAATGTAAAGTTGCAATGCGTACCTTTTGTGTGTTTTGCACATTATGGAGATCAAAATATTGCTCCATATGTAGTATCCATGTTATAGGATCATTTCCATCAAACTTCCTCATATCCATTTTTGGAATATGGTGGTTCTTCCCTCCAATATTAGAGTTTATGAAATCATGATTGACATTTATTTTGTTTTCATCATGAGTTTCCTCTACTATCTTTTCACCATTAGGAAACATTTCTTGTATCAACTTTGTCAAACCTTCCATGTCTGCTTTTAGATCATTCTTCATGTTTTCCATATTAGCTTCCATTTCATCCATCTTAGATTCCATGCCAGCTTCCATTCCATTAGTCAAACCGTCCATCTTAGATTCCATGTCTTTCTTCAAAAATTCCATGTCATTTTTTGTTTCTATTTGGGAGAACGAAATTTGTTGCACTTGCTCTTGTAATTTTTATATGTCATGTTGCCATTCTTCGTCTTCATGAGTCATAGTAGAGCCTCCTAAAGGCTTAATGGGTGTTGAATTCTTTTTAGGGGCCATTTTAGAATCCAATACTGATATCTATTCTACAATATTCCCTTGGAATCAATTCAACTTGATTCTTCCAACAAGACTTATGCAATTCGGAAAAAAGAAAATACACACCTTTTACTTTTTTTTTAGGAGCTCGATATTGAAATTGACTTATCTCCATACTTGCAGATCCTCAATATCTACAGATCCTCAATTGGCTTATCTCCATACTTATCTTTAGACTTGCTTCTTTCAAATTCCAGAGGTCTGACTTGATTTGGATTCTTCAAGACAAAGTTATGTCCAATCTCCCACAATGACCTAATTCTGTACTAGTTGAGTATAGCAAAATTGTACGACTTGCCACATGTCACTGTTTTCTCTTTTGGCTCTAAAATTTATAGACAGGAAACTACATTCCGTGTTCTTTTAGTCACTTTTTACATAATTCCGATCTGATGCTCAGATAGAGAGTTATGAATATTTTCCCACGATCCCCTCTTTGAGAGGAAATTCAGGAGCCTAAAAAAGACCTAACTTCCATAGATCATAGCTCCACAAATATTGTGAACCAAGCTATGAAATTTTGTGACAATGTTCCTTAGGATTTCGGCTTCGTGCTCTAAAAATTTCAGGTCCTTAATCTTCGTATAAAAAACGTTATAGCAAAAATTCCACGATGACCTTTTTAAGTGAAATTCAGGAGCTTGCAAAATGCCTTAACTTCCACAGGTCATATATCCGAAAATATTGTGAACCAAGCTTTGAAATTTTGCGACAATGTTCCTTAGGATTTTGGCTTCGCACTTTAAAACTTGCACCTTCTGAATCTTTGCAAAAAAAATGTTATAGCGAAAATTCCACGATGACCTGTTTGGAGCAGCGAAACCCTAGAATTCAAAGCTCTGACACCAAATGTTGTGAAACCAGCTCCAAAAATATAATAAAAGAGATATCAATGCCTTATAAATAAGCCACTTCAAGGGGGAAACCTCCAATACATTACATAAATGAAAAATTCTTGGATGATACAAATTACAAAACCTCATTTCTATATATAGGAGTCCTCAGTCCATGGGGACACAATGTAATCCTAACCGACCTAACAATAATAATTTAAGGGCACAATAATAAAAATATGGGGGTTACAGGGGTACAATAATAACAATAAGGGGGTTACAATAACAATAATAAGGGACTATACTAGTAATATAGGGACCTAAAAAATTGTCACTTGGTCAATTTTTACGGATGTTGTGAAACCAGCTCCAGAAATATAAGAAAAGAGATATCAACGCCTTAGAAATAAGCCACTTCGAGGGGGAAACTTCAAATATATTACATGAATGAAAAATTCTTGGATGATTCGAATTACAAAACCTCCTTTCTATATATAGGAGTCCATGGGGCCATAATGTAATGATAGTGGGGCCACAATGTAATCCTATCCAACCTAACAATAATAATTTAAGGGCACAATAATAACAATATGGGGGTTACAAGGGTACAATAATAACAATAAAGGGGTTACACTAACAACTATAAGGGACTATACTAGTAATATAGGGACTTAACATGGCCCTCTCCTTCAAAAAAGTGTTGTCCTCAACGCTTGAGTAACTCTGGGTGCTTCTATATAAAATTCTCATCCTCCCATGTAGAATCTTTAGTGGGTAAGTTCTTCCACTTGATGAGATACTCTGAAATTGATCGATTCTGTAGCTGTCCAGTTCTTGTTTCTGTGACCGCTTCAGGTTCGAATATGATTTTTCCTTCATCATCAAGTTCTGGAAATATTGTTTGAACTGGAATATTTTCACCTATAACCTTCTTTAAGCATGGAACATGGAAAATTCGATGCACTCGTGAAGAAGCAGGAAGCTCCAATTTGTATGCCATAGTACCAATCTTTTGCAACACCTTGTAAGGACCGTAGTACTTTGGAAATAATTTATTATCTTTCTTAGCTTGCTTGAGGGACATTTTTTTGTATGGTTGTTGCTGTAAAAACACCCAGTCTCCTACATCAAAACTTCTCTTGTTGCGATGTTGATCTGCCTGTTGTTTCATTCGATTTTGTGCCAAATTCAGGTTGTCCTTTAAGAGTTGGAGAAATTATTGTTGATTCTCGATGTGATCTTCCACTACATGAACCTTCTAATTTTCACTTAAATATGATGTGAGGGATGGTGGATGATATCCATAAAGTGCCATAAATGGGGTCATTTTTGCTGCAATATGGAAGGAAGTGTTATACCACCATTCAGCTAGAGGTAACCACTTGACCCATTGTGTTTGTTTATCAGATACAAAACAACGAAGACATCTTTCCAAACATTTATTTACTATCTCAGTTTGACCATCAGATTGAGGATGATAAGATCAACTATGAGCTAATTGAGTACCCAAACAAGAAAATAACTCCGTCCAAAAATTTCCAGTAAAAATGGGATCTTTCTCACTCACAATAACCCTTGGGTTTCCATGTAGCATTTGAATTTTGTCCATAAATTTAGTAGCAATTGTACTTGCTTTAAATGGATGAGATAATGCACAAAAGTGTGCATACTTGGTAATTCTATCAAATACCACCATGATGACACTCTTTCCTTCGGACTTAGGTAAACTTGTGATAAAATCCATTGAAATATCCTCCCAACTTTGACTTGGAATGGATAAAGGTTGTAGAAGACCCGGGGTCTTAATTGTCTCTACTTTATTCTGCTGGCAAACCAAACATTCTACCACAAACTTTTGAATATCACATTTAAGGCCATCCCAAAAAAAATCTTTCTTCACCCTGTGGTAGGTTTTTAAAAATACTAAGTGTCCTCCTAAAGGAGAAGTGTGCAATTCCAAAAGAATCTTTTGTTTTAGTTGGGAATTCTTACAAAGATATAAGTGGTCTTTGTACCATAAGGAATAATTTTTCCAACTAAATGTATCAGATGTACTAGGATATTGCTGCAACTTTTGAATGAGTGTCCACACGTCTTCCTCCTTCTTCCATTCATCTCTTTCTTCAGTTATCCAATTTGGTTGGATAATAGAAATGGCACAAAGCAATTTTTCCGCCTCTTCATTCTTTCTTGAGAGTGCATCTGCAACAACATTTAGCTTCCCTTTTTTGTATATTATTTCAAAGTCATAACCCAACATCTTTGTGACCCATTTTTGCTGCTCTTCTGAAGATAGTATTTATTCCAAAAAGTGTTTAAGCCTATCATGATCATTTTTTACCTTGAAGTGTCTTCCCATTAGGTAATTTCTCCATTTCTTTAGTGCATGCAGTATTGCTAACATTTCCTTCTCATAAATAGGTTTATGCAAATACTTTCCTTTGATTGGACGACTTTCAAAAGAAATGGGTCTTCCTTCTTGCATTAAAACAGCACCAATTCCATTTCGTGAGGCATCACATTCCACAATAAAGGTTTTTGTGAAATCCGTCATAGCTAAGACTGGTGCTAGGAACATTGCCTCTTTAAGATGTTCAAAGGCCTTAGTTTCTTCAGGAGTCCATGAAAATGCATCTTTGTTCAATAATGTTGTTAGAGGTACTGCTATTCTCCCATAATTCTTAACAAACTTTCGATAATACCCTGTTAACCCGAGAAATCCTAGCAACTGCTTTATGGTTGTGGGTACTCTCCATTCCTTAATGGCTTTAATTTTGTTAGGGTCTACCTTAACACCCTCGTGAGATACAATATGACCCAGATATTCCACCTCTTGTACTCCAAAGAAACATTTGGATGTTTTTTCATATAATTTTTTCTCTTGCAATAGTTTGAGCACCCTGTCAACATGTTGAACATGATCCTTCCAAGACCTGCTGTAGATTAGTATATCATCAAAAAATACTAGCACAAATTTTCTAAGGAAGGGTTTGAAAATGGAATTCATCAACCCTTGTAATGTAGAAGGTGCATTGGTAAGGCCAAAAGGCATGACCAAAAATTCATAATGACCTGCATGAGTTCGAAATGTTGTTTTTGGAATATCTTCAGTCTTCATTCTAATTTGATGATACCCTGAACGAAGATCCAATTTGGTAAAATAAATTGCTCCATGTAATTCATCCAATAATTCATCAATCACAGAAATGGGAAATTTATCTTTAGTGGTGAGCTTATTGAGCTCCCTATAATCCAGACACATGCGCCATGCTGCATCCTTCTTGTGTACCAATACTAGAGGAGCAGAGAAAGAAATTTGACTAGTTTGAATTATACCCCCCTCTAACATTTCTGCAATCATATATTCAATTTCGCTCTTTTGGACATAAGGATATCTATAAGGCCTGATGTTTGGAGGAATACTTCTTGGAATCAAATGAATAGCATGATCATGATCAAGAATAGGTGGGAGTCCTTTTGGAGTTTTAAAAACCTTGGAATGATTGTCCAAGACTTTTTGGAGATCTGCAGAATTAGATGATTTTGATGTTGGAAATTCTAGTGAGCATAATTGTGCAATTATGCCTCGTTTTTCTTTGTTTAGAAGCTTTTTCATGACATTATAGATTATTATCTTTCCCGGCTTCCCTGCAATACCTCATAATTCGACTTCCTTTCCTTTTGAAAAAAAATTCAAGAAAAGTTCTTGAAAATTAAAAGCGACCATCCCCAAAGATTGTAACCATTGTACTCCTAGTACAACATCAACACCTCCCATAGGAATAGAAAGCATTGGACTATTCAATACATATTCCCCCATGGTTAGATTGATATTATGGCATTTTCCAAAGAAATTTATAGTTCCTCCATTTGCAACCACCACTTGACATTCTGGTGCTGGGTATAAGAAACAATTCAATTCCTTGGCTACCTTACAATGAATAAAATTATGGGTACTACCTGAATCAATCAACACTATTACCTTTTTCTTCTTGATATGTCCTTCTATCTTGAGAGTTTTAGGAGTGGTAATTCATGGCAATGCATTACATGATATGGTCAGACTTATTTCTTCCTCTTCTTGGGTTGGTTCCTGGTGTATATCCTCTTATTTTTCATTTTCTTCTTCCTCTTCACAATCTATGTAAAATAATTTCTTCTCAGCACACTTATGACCTTTAGTGTATTTGCTATCAAAACTATAGCAAAGCCCTTTTGCTCTTTTTTCTTCCAATTGTTGTGGCGTCAACCTTGTAGGTTGTGGAAATCTAGGAGTAGTAACACTTCCCTCTTTATAGAAGTGAGTGGTAGGCTTCCTTGTGGACATAATTTTACATTCAATTTTTCTTGCCAACCTGAATGCCTTCTCCAATGAATCAGGTTGCAAAACGCGAACTTCATGTTGGATTTCATCCTTTAAAGTACCTATGAAGAGATCAATCTTGTGTTCCTCTGGAATATCAGTTACCCTTATATTCAATTTTTGGAAGTACTCAATGTGCTCCCCCATTAAACCCTTTTGTTTGAGATTTATCAATTGGTTAAAGAAGGTGTTGCTCTTTGTATCCTCATAATGTGCTATCATTTCCTCCGTAAAAATTTACCAAGTGACAATTTTTTACAGGAGCAAAGCCATCGATACCATACAAATGTATTTTGTTGTAAATGTAAAGTTGCAGTGCGTACCTTTTGTGTGTTTTTCACATTATGGAGATCAAAATATTTCTCCATCTGTAGTATCCATGTTACAGGATCCTTTCCATCAAACTTCCTCATATCCATTTTTGGAATATGGTGGTTCTTCCCGCCAACATTAGATTTTATGAAATCACGATTAGCATTTATTTTGTTCTCATCATGAGTTTCCTCTACTATATTTTCACCATTAGGAAACATTTCTTGTATCAACTTTGTCAAACCTTCCATGTCTGCTTTTAGATCATTCTTCATGTTTTCCATTTTCTCATCGATCTTAGCTTCCATGTCATCAATCTTAGATTCCATGCCAGCTTCCATGCCATCTGTCTTAGATTCCATGCCATCTATATTAGATTCCATGCATTCTTGAAGTGATAAATAAAGAATTTATTTGTTAATTATTTCTAAATAAAGGTATTTAACCAATTTAAATAACTTTTTCCTCCAACAAAATATAATAAAATATTCCAAGAGATTAGATCTAGATTACGGTTAATAATATTTTATTATTCTCCATTTTTTAGGATAACTTAGTATTTTGTTATAAATAAGAGGGTTTCTCCATTCATTATTCACTTTGATCATTCTCATTGTTGCTACAATTTTTATTTTGTCATCTGAGCTCCCACATGATTTCATCACATATTTCAGGTTTCCATATCATTGAGAGAGAAAGAATATGAAGTTGAAGCATTGAGGACAACCAAGAACCCATCCCATTTTAGGGGGACTCGTAACACTTTACTAATTTCCTTCACCAAGTGTTATATAATATTGAAATTATTCTTTAAACTTGCCTTGTCTATTGGTCATTTGGAGTTACTTTTTCATCAATTATTATTTCCTTTTGTTGTTTAACTGCTTTTGTTGCATAGATTTGGGGTTTTACAAGATTTGTTTTAACTTTCTATTGCAGATCTAAAGGGTTAAGCAGTCATTTATGTTGTTAGGGATATAATTCATCTGTAGCTTAAGTAAGGTCTTTTTGGTACACTTGTCGAAATATTTTACACTAACAAATGGTGACTCCACTGATGTAATTTAGATTCTTGGGTGAGAATTAGCTTCAGTGATCATGGTTTTTATCTAGCTCTTTTCAGTCTCTTGATATTGTTTTCTAGATCTTTTTCTCTAATTCAATTAAAATTATAAATTTCGAAGGATTTTTGGTGTTTTCTGCAAGTAATAGGTACCAACTGCACTGGAGACAACAATTTTTCTACAACCTACTGCCTGAGAACTCAGGAGTAGAAATCAAAATTTTCAGCCCAAAAAGTGTGATTTCTCCTAGAAATTGCATTTATCTTCCCAAAAAGTGCGATATCACCTCTTTCAAGGTCAGAATCTGCATTCTGGAATCTTTTTCTGAAACTATCAAGGTTTGCCAAGAGCATTGTTTTGGGTTGTCTAACCTCTATTTTAGCCTATCTTAGGCTTGGATATGCTCAGTTTTTCTCCTTGAAGTAGAAAAAAGCCCCATAGTGTTTCAGTACACTTCCAACTTCTTAGGAGCAGTTGGGTTGAGTAGGTAGTCTGAGATGAGCCATTTTTTTACAGTTTGATCTATCATTTTTTCAAATATTTAAGATAGGTTACTGTTTCATCCAAAAATCCCTCTTGATTTTTGTTTGGTCTTTTCCCTTAGGGCCCCCTCGTTTTCCCTAGGAATTTTACCTTTAGCCCTATCTTTTGCAACACTTTTCCCCTCTATTTTCCTGTTGTTATTTTGCATCATTTCGAGCAGCATAGAGTCATTAGATCCCAGTCCCATTCACATTAGATCTTGTGACCATTTTAGTTTGTTTTCTTCAATTTTGCCCCCATTTAGTCTAATTGCCTGAGAGCCTTGTTTGGGTTGGATTTATGCATGGTTGGTTGTTTATTTTACTATCATTTCAGCTTTATTTGCAGTTTTCAACTTTTTTCTTTTTTAAACAACCATTTGGGCTTAACTAAAATTTACACACTTATTTCACACACTCTTTGCTCGAGGGGTCCTGACCCAGGTTCAGAGGCTAAGGTTTGCCAACAAACCCCTATACTACTGGCCCTTTCAGCAGTGACCTTCTTGCGCAGGTCAAAGTCTCACCCGAAGCACTATGGATGGGTGCTGGGACCAGGTTTCCGTACCCTGAGAGAGGATGGGTAAGCGAAGCAGAGCTACGTCTAGATTTATAATGACCAGATCGCCTATCTCATAACCAGATCTATAGATATCCTTCACATCCACATGTGCAAGGTCAACTATACTTACTGTACTCAAAAAATCATATACTTCTAAAAAAGTAGTGCAACATTACAGTTATTCTCATAAAACATAAAAAAACAGACCTAGATGCAGAAGAAACACTTAACACAATACTTTCACAGCGTAACACAGAATATGAATAACACAGCAGCTATCAGAGATTCACATCAACAGTACAAATACATTCAGCTATGCAACAAACTTTCTCATTCATTAATCCTTCAGTTCCTTCTTACAATACCCAAACCCGACCTGCGCACACAACAACAAGGTCCGCACACAGCAGGACTTGGGATCTCTACGTACATAGCCAGCAGGATTCCTTTCCCCACAAAGGAAAATAGATCTACTAAGACACAATTTGCATCAAGATCTCATCATCTTCTTGCCTTACAATTCAAAATGTGTCTTTATTTATAACAATCTAGCCTAATCTTTCCTATGGTCCGCAAACCGTGGTTTTTGGACTCTAAGTCTACCCTTTGACCCATTACAATGCTTTCGGGCCTTTGACCCACCCCAAAACCCCTGTGCTAGAATAATTACAATAAAAAAATAAAAAATTGGACCAGTTTCACAGCTTGCAGGAGACCCTGTTTGAACAATCCCCCAACACAATTTTGTGACTCGTCCCGAGTCACTGTGGTGGTGCGGTCTCTACCTACGCACATAGGGCATTGATGGTTGTGATTAGCGGAGGTAACACTTCTTGACTCTAAGCGACAGAACTCTGCATGATGTCTACAAGCTTCTGGGAGGTCGGTCCCTCAGTAGTCGTGGTAACCCGCTCTAATATCTGGTTGAGTCGCTCGATCGCGCCATTGGTTTCCTGTGATAGCTGGAGGGTGGCGTCGGCCCATGCCTTCAAGCATTTGGCGAAGGCATGCTTCGTTCGTCAAACATCCTCAATCGTATCTTAGAGTGCGTTTCTAGTCTTCAAGCGTGTAAGACGCTGCGCAGGGACTAAGGAGGGCAAGGTAGCTTCGATCTGATCGAAAGCGGCTTCCTTCTATCATAAGTCCTATTTTATGTTCTGAAGAACTAGGTTGAACTGGACCGTTGTCCAGAGCTACATGGCCGATTTGAGAAACTGAGTACCCTGTGTAAGATGTACCATAATGATGTCCATAGCTTCTATTACCAGCGCAGCATGCTCGGCTCGTACCTCTGGAGGTGTGGCAGGATGTAATTGTGCCTGTAATGCAGTGATTTGCCGGTCCATTTGGGAATTGAGGGTCTGTATTTCAGTTCTAGATGCCTTCAGTGCTGCAACCAAACCTTCTATTGTAGCCCGGAGCGGAGTTGTAGCCGAGAGTTCATCTAGGACCTATTTGTCGAGTTGGTGGACCACTATATCGAGCTGTGCCGTTTGCGAGATAGCAAGGGAGATGTCTGCAGTATGTCATGCGATGATCGGCATGGCCACATCGAGCTGTTGCTGCGTGGTTTGGTCGCGATGATGGATCTCTTGAAGCATGGAAGTGTGGATACCCTGTAACACCTCGTGGTGTTGCTTTGCCAAGTCGAATTGTAGTCCCGTATCCACTAGAAGGTGGGCACCAACTAGGACAGTGTTGGGCAACGAATAAGCATGGCTTGCAGTTAGCCCGGTACTGCTGTTAGGGTGCAGCATATCTGTCTTTTTCTGGAGGTCTGGAAGCTCAACCCGCATGGCGTCGATTGCAAAATTTTGTTGTGCTTCTATAGCTTCCCACTGATCCTCTATAGCCAGAGTAAGTGAGTTCGTGATTTTCTCGAGATCAGCATCAGTCGGCGTGATTGTTGCGTCATATTCTGGGCGTTGGGTGCGCTTATTTTGCCGGGGCCCTTTTTCAAGTTCCCTGTGCTGCTTCGTACCCTGTGGGATGTAGTATCTTTGTTAGTCAGTCCTTTTGTTCATAGGACTAGCTGCGAGTCGACTGTGTCAGCTCTTATAGTGATCTGTGACAGTTGCGTAACCTTGCTCGTGGTTGCTTCCGACCTTGTCCGGCTAGATCCTGTGATCATCCCAGGTTTGGAAGGGGTGTTAACTTCCATCATATACCGTTGATGCCAATGCATGCAGGGTTCGAAGTCAATTCTCCCTGTAGGGAGCCAGAGGGCAATTAGCTTATCAATTTCTGCGTCTCCAGACCCCCTCAACATAATGTCCACAGGCTCTGGACTAGTAAGCGCCGAAGCATCCGCGGGGTTAGGGGTTGGCTACTAATGTAAGGAGGGGATCCTAAATTTGGAGACTCAAATGCAGCGGAAGTGGGTTGATTGGGTATGAACAAAATGCTTAAGGTCAAGAAAATCATGCAGCAGAACAATACATGTAGAGTACATAGATGATCTGGAACCTTGGACGGAGTTATCCTTTCTTCCTTATAGTGCCTATGGCTATCCAACGGTAAGGTGAATATTACTTGGAACTTACCATCAAGCAAACGATAAAAACTCATAAGAAATTGCCTCATTAATTAACATCCACCTGTGTTCTGTAATGGTAATATTCCCTTTTTACCAGAGTTCAGTGTTATGACTGTCATCGCTCACACCATATGGCCTTCCCACAGATCCACTGACCTTGGATGAAGCATCCATGCTACTTGCGCATCCTTAATTATAGCCGAAGTAGGGTGTGTTGTAATGCGCTTCAGGTGCAGCCTAAACAACTTGGAAACCGTGTCTATCCCATCCAGTTCTGAGTTTGGAATATTTTGGGGATCATCCTTTCCTTCCATTGTGCTGAGGCTGCAGTAGTCAACCATGTGTGGTACTTGCGTTCCCCATGATTTGAATGTGATGTACAGGCATGGTCTACCCTGCCTCAAGGCGTCAGTGTTCTGTAGAGCTGTGTCAAGCGCTCCCATACCATCCACCATCCTAAATGTTCACAGAAACTCATCCCACAAAGTCTCTCAATGGTGAGTGCATTGATGTAGCTCCGCGTTTACATACCATGCAACTGGACGCAGTCCCAGAGCATGGATAAATAGGTGGACCCATTCTCTTGGGGTTCTGTCACACCAATGTGTTTCCCATGCGAGCAAATAACTACATGGATCTTCTAACCGAAGGAACTTTTTGATCTCTCTCACAGCTGGAACTTCAAATTGTAGGATCATCTTATCCCAACATTCCTCCCAATTGCGGAATTCCTTCCCATGCGTATCCCACCAGCGCACAGGTGTTCTGTGCAGGGCTAGCTTAAGAGCCCATAGCCTGCGTCCCTTGGGAAATTTTTCCTCGAATGCGTGTAAAAATTCCCTAATGTTATCTGAATCCCCAAAGTAGGGCAATTATGTTACCTTAGAGGAGATGCAGTAGAAGTTCCTTGTGACCCAAAGACATCACAGTGCCGAAACCTTATGGAACCGGCCTTGCCAATTCTCTAATTCCCCATCAGAGTCGGAAAAGCATTCACTACATTTTTCCCAGCAGAGTACTCCTTCTGCCGTGGGGTTAATCCAATCTTCATCCTGTGTAGTCAACCTATAAATGTGATCTACATCCTCCTCATCGCGTGCAGGCTCTGTATTCCGTGCACCTTCCGCAGGATCCAATGGTACTTTTACTCGTGTACCTTTATTCTCAAACACCATGCTTCACTTTTTGAGATTGATAACACCCCCCATATCCATAACCCAGTCCAGTCCGAGGAGCGCAGGGTAGGCATCTGCATCTTCTACGATTTATATTACCTCAAATTCAGCTTGGGCCCTTACTCCCACGATGTCTACCATGATTTTTGGCAGCCTTCCTAGAGGGATGATCTTTTGTTGATTCACCATGTGCAGCTGGATGGTGGACCATTCCAACTTAGGTTCTCCCATTCATTGCCATGTTTTTTTAGGTAACATGTTCACATCTGATCCAAGGTCCAAAATAACCTGATCCATCTCGTATTCACTAATATGTGCAGTGAACCGCATTTCTCTTCTGGTGCGTTTTTTATACCGGTATATTTTGTGTACATCCTCGGCTCCTGGGGTCAAATCGGGTCGCATTGCGCAACTATTCATTAATGCTTGAAGGTTCTCTACAGCCTTTGGGTTACGTAGAAGCTTCATGCATGCCTGCAGGAAGGGCCCAACCCCATCATCTGTCTTGGGGTGTGTTGGTACTTGCACAATAGCTGCTTCTTCCTTAGCGTAGTCCTGGCCAGTTGTGGCCATTGTTTCTTGTCCCTTTTGCATGTTCGATCCTTCTTGATGGGGCAAAGGATCCATGGTAACCTCTTCCTTTGGTCCCCAGGTGGCCATCCCACTGCGTGGTATGACTTTCACACTTGGTTCCATGTTCCTTAGCTCGGCTGTAACTCTCTGCACATTCTGCATAGGGGTGGGTTGCTTTTCTTGCATTTTTGCTATTAAGATTGGGCAATCTTCAATCACATGGTCCAGCTATCTGCAATATCGGCAAGATTTCCGTGTAGGATTTTGGTAGTACCTAGCAAAATGCCCTGCTTCTCCGCAATTATAGAAAATTAGCTGTCTGCATCCTCGACCTACGCTTCCTCCCCGACCTCCTCCCCTTCCCCTTGCTGGAGATCCACCAAATTTTTTGGGTGATCTAGTTGATGCAGGGTCTAATTGTACCCTATACAAGTTTCCTCGATCTATCATCAGATCATAAGTTCGACAGTTCTGCTCGTCGTGTCCTATCGATCGGTAGAAACTGCACCACTGTTGCTTCAGTTCTGGGACATACGCTCCTAGGCGGGGGCAATGGTTCATATCATGCAGCCCTGCAACGTAGCAGTCACCACACCATAGCGTAGATCCACTTGAGCCTAGATGCACTAGATTAGGTTCTCTACTTGCTCCTTTTCCCCATTCCTTCCGTAGGTTCTGAATCTCCATGTGCATAGATCGAAGTTTCTCCTAAATTTGTTGTACTCCTAATGAAGTATCTTCTCTGGGTGCAGGCTCTAGTTTCATAGCAACTTCCACAACTTTTTCCTGCGACTTGAAGGTTTGGTGACTCATTGGTATGCGCAGGTGAGTCAACAACATAGCGATGAACCATTTCGTATGTTGTCAATCAGCATACTCAAATCCTCCTTCCCTGATTGCTCTCTTTAATCGCTGATCAACCTCCCACACAGACTCAGATGCTCCTTGCTTGAATTCCTTCACATCTGCTACTAACTGAGAGTAATATTTTGGCTTTCGGAACTGTTGCTTCAGAGCGTCCTTAATATCTTGAATAGATGCATTCCCGTTTTGAGATATGTATCACATATACCATTCCAAAGCTCTTTCTTCGAATGCTAGGGACAGTTGCGCCCTCATCACCATATCCCTTGCCACATTTTGCGCAATCCATACGAAATCTGCAACAAACCAAAATCGGTCCATATCCTCATCTCCTACCCCCTTGAAGGTGCATAGTTTCAGGTGCGCAGCCATGTCACTGTCTGGCGAAGGTGGTGGTAGGGGTGAATTCTTACCTTTGCATAGCCTGGACAGTGGTGTAGCTTGGGGGCTCTGCATAGTCGTCTCTCACAAAAGGCTAGAGACAGATCTTCCTCCTTGAAGGTTGGTTCGATAGTATTTACCACTGTGTGTCGTGCTCTCGTCTAGGTACGAGGTCATTCACTCGATGTGACTACACAGAATATTCTTCTCGCACAGTAATATCTTAATCAGCAAAGGTAATGTCTTCAGAAACTTGCCCTGAAAATCTTTAAAGAATCTCCGCTCTGCTTCGGCATAGGAGACGAATTGATCAATGGAAAATTCTGTCACAAACCCTCCTAGCACACTATCCATCTAGTGATCCACCATGCGAGTGATGGTATTATCAGTCCTTTCCAGCTGTTGGATCAACCTTAGAGTCCATTGAGTGACTCGTTCATCCTTCTAACACTTTTGGAGCTCTACGAGCCTTGCCAACCACTTCTGAAGCTCGATTGAAAATTTCACAAAGGAAATTTCGTAGCTTTCCATAAAAATGTACATGTATTTCCACTTTTCTGTCATTAACCTCGTGCTGCGATTCTATTTTATCGCAAATTCCTGAATTTTATTTTCAAACCACTCTTCAATTTCCTTCCTCTCAGGCTTCCAATACTCCAGTGTCATTACCCAATCCCTCTCTCAAAATGTTCTCAGTCCCAGCAATAGAACCATTTGTTGGATCAAGGGGTCCTGACCCAGGCTTGGAGGTTAAGGTTTTCCAGCAAACCCCTATACTATTGGCCCTTTTGGCAGTGACTTTCTTTCACAGGTCAAAGTCTCACTTGAAGCAGTATGGGTGGGTGCTAGAACTAGGTTTCCGCACCCTGAGAGAGGATGGGTAAGCCAAGCAGAGCTGCATCTGGCTTTATAATGACCCGATTGCCTATCTCAAAACCCTTTGCATCCACGTGCGCAAGTTAAACTATACTTACTGTACTCAACAAATCATATACTTCTAAAACAGTAGTGCAACATTACAGTTATTCTCATAAAACATAACAGAACAGACCCAGATGCAGAAGAAACACTTAGCACAGTACTTTCGCAGCTTAACACAGAATATGCATAACACAGCAACTATCAGAGATTTGCATCAATAGTACAAATACATTCAGCTACGCAACAACCTTTATCATTAATTAATCCTTCAGTTCCTTCTTACAATACCCAAACTTGACCTGCACACACAGTAGCAGGGTTCACACACAACAGGACTTGGAATCTCTGTGCACACAGCCAGCAGGAGTCCTTTCCCAAAAAACCCAAACAGATCTACTAAGCCACAATTCACATCAAGATCCCATCATATTCTTCCCTTACAATTCAACATGTCCCTCTATTTATAACAATAAAGCCTAATCTTTCATATGGTCTGCAAACCATGGTTTGCAGACTCTAGGTCTACCCTTTGACCCATTACAATGCTTTCGGGCCTTTGACCCACCCCAAAACCCCTGCGGTAGACTAATTATAATAAGAAATATATAAAATCGGACCAGTTTCGTAGCTTGTAGGAGACCCAGTTCCAA